>VYZM01007559.1:16537-50241 GCA_013398915.1 Dromas ardeola | reverse complement strand
TATCATTAAAGTAGTTTAGTTTCTTTTTTCAATCCATAAGTCTCTCTCATTCTTCTCTCCCTTTTTAGAGAAGTTAAAGAGAGCATCTGTTGTTCGTTTTAGTGACTAGCCCAGCCCAAACCACGACACAATTAAAGACAGGAAGGTTATACAGCAGAGAGAGGCCAGCATCCTCCCCTGCAGACAGCTTCACATAATGGACAATATTTAATAGTCTGAGGAATCTCTTGAGAAAACTAAAGGTCCCATTCCCAGCTGAAATGAAAGCAGGTAGTTCATTGTAGCCAACAGTCCTTTCAACCAGCTGAGTATCTGAGCCATATACTTGTCTATTTTACAGCACTTCGATATTGCAGGATCATCCTTCAACTACAAACCTGCCAAGAAATGCCGTTAATTATACTCTGCCATAACAAAGTGTGAGTTTTTCTAAAGACTGCAGGCTTCAATATGAAACCTTTCTAAGATTGCACTTTAACCATATAAAAAATGCCTCATTATAGCATGCAGAACATCTGCAGCTTCCAGATGCCACCGAATAAATTGGGGGCTCCAACCTGAGCTTCTTCTGTGAAATCTGTCGAAGAACCATCCAGATGTGGCTTTGATTACAGTGATATATTAAGGTGCTTCATTTGCATATGAGGAGATCACAAGCTGAAGTTCAATGTCTTATCTGGATTTATTCCCATACTCTTAAGAGTCAGAGTTTCTGTCTCCAACTTTCAGTAATCCTAGCCAGAAAAAAGATCACACTTTCTACAGGATTTGTGGCTACTCTTGCACATCATTCATAGTTCCTATTCTATTAAGTATTCCAAATTGTAATGGTCAAGTTTAGTTAATCTCACTTCAGTCTTGGTCAGTTTTCACATGACTGGACATTCCTCCCTAAAATTAGCTTCTGTATTAACTGTTGCAAAAGAACTAAATAGTCTGGGCACTTTGCATTGTGATAAATTTCTCAGAAGACAATTTCGAAATCAGCAAGCTCTGAATCAATAATCATTTCTGCAAATAAAGCATTGTATTTTGAATTTGTTTTGGGAAGTGAGTGCTTTACTTACTGCTTAGTTTTGTTATCTGTCAGTATTACTACAAGCTACAACCTCACATGAAAACGTGTATGTACCATGGAATTCTATCACATCCCTTTGTCACAGGAGCACTCAAATTTCAGCCTTAAACTTGTGAGCCCTGAAGCAATTGGTCATCATAAAAGTTCACACTTCCCTCAGTTAACAAAACCTTTTCCTAATACTATCAACTAGAAGACTATTTCTCTGCAGAACCCTGTAATAACGCAACACAATGGAGTATTTTTTTCTTCTTCAGAGTGTAGCATGAACACTTCAGAGCACCCAAACAGAACCAGGTAAGCAAAAGCAATTCGGGGAAACAAAGGTTGGTGTTGTCCTGTTCCAATTGTCTCCAAAGCCCACATTTAAGAACTTGGAATCTCTACACACAAAATGTGAGACACTTGATACAGAGTCAATTAATATCAGTCAATAAAGAGAGAAATGTGCCTGAAATCATGCCTTTGCAAGGACTATTAATGTTTATTTACATTCAGAATTCATAACCCTGAATTCATTCCTTAAGGTAGATACCTAAACCAACTTCTTCATTGAAAACACATATAGAGTTATTCTATGAACCCAATTATTCTAATCCAGTCCTTACAGGACCCACTCAAGATGTGGAAGACAACATTTGATTTCCTTATCTGCATGTCATGATTTATTAATGTAAAAGAAAGAGAAAAAGGGCATTGGCAAGAGATTGTAACATTTAAAATGTCACATAAAACTAATCCTTAAATCTGAAATTTCACCAGGATTATGGAACAGTTCAACTTAATTTACATTTTGAACTTAATTTCCTACAGCATGGCCTAGGGGACAGTTAAACACCTAGGTCTTTGTACTCAACACTCACATTCTTCTTCAAGGGATATATAATTTTGGTTTTGGTTTATATTAGCTGCTCAATGATTTAGATATGGTGTTAAATACACTCATACAAAATGAAAATACAGATGGATATTTCATGTAATGTGTGATGTTAGTACACCATGATTGCTTTCACACAGTATTTTCCTGTATTTTTTAAATTGTGCATAAAGTCTTCTATTTGTACAAGTCTTCTATTTGTATAAATATTGACTTTTTTCTTCACAAACATTTTTACACTAGTTTACCATGTTTATTTTTCCTTTGTTACCAGAATTACAGAAGATTACCAAAGATTACAGTGATCTTCTGTTTCACAGTTTCTGAATCTTGGACATAATATTTATGTCTCAAACACCCCACATATTCGGATAAGATGAATAAAATTTCAATAAAGTACAGCCAATGCAGCATCTGACTTTTAGCCTGTAAATATCAAAACAGCAGAAACAGAGTAAGACTTCCTCAGCCTTAGTTTTTTGCACAAGACTCTTATGAAAGCTTTACTAAAACTTAAGTCTAGAGTTGTAAAGGTACTTAGATGACTCAGTTTCCAAACATGTAGTAATATTAGCATATATTCAGATACCAACAGTTAGATGCCCTGCACCATCTAAACCAATGCTTTTAGTAAATTTCTTAGTTGGTTTCTTTTACAGAAAACACAGGTATAGAAAACACTAAAAAATTCTAGTGATCTGAAATAATGAGACATTATGTACCAAAAAACCCACCTTTAAAAAATCAGTATTAATGTTTTCTTTAAGCTGCTCAAGTCATATGCCACATTTAGGGTCACAACAATGGATTTTCAGATGATGACGATATGCTTCAGTGCAGTCTGCTCTATTTTGCTTTCGTATAAAGATGGTTCTGATTTTTCATAGGACATGAAATAAATTAATAAAAAAATTTCACTGAGTCAAGAAATTATGAGTTTGAACATTCCCTGAAAGCAATTCTAGATAGCCTAATTCAATAAGCAGACGGGAATGACATGCCTTAAAACATTTCCTGAAGATCTGAAATAAGCTTTTTTCAATTCCAGGGGAAGCAAGTTCAGCACTGAAAATTACGTCCTGCTTTTCTTAGCATCTCAGAGCTAAGTTTTAGTATCTTATACCTAGCTACCCACTTCTTTTGCTAGTAACTGCAGGTAGTGATGTCCTCCTAAAAAGTTAGAATCTGTGCCAAAAACAAAAAAATAAACAGTACCATACGCTTATAACTTCAATCATGAGACTCTGAAATGTGTTTAAGAAATTTACTACTTAACTGCTAATAACATCTAGATGATATCACATGATGTGGCCGGCTGAATGGCCAGGCCGAAGGAGTGGTGAGCAGTGGCACAAAGTCTACTAGGAAGCAAGTCACTAGTGGGAGCCGAAAATGTTTAACATTTTTATTAATTACCTCGAAGATGGAATAGAGCACACCCTCAGCAAGTTTGCATACCACACAAAACTGGGAAGAGTGGCTGATACGCCAGATGGCTGTGCTGCCATCCAAAGGGATCTGGACAGGATGGAGAATTGGGCTGAGAGGAATGTCATGAATTTCAACAAAGAGAAATGCAAAGTCCTGCACCTGGGGAGGAACATCCCCATGCACCAGCACATGCTAGGGGCTGAACACCAGAAAGCAGCTTTGCAGAGAAAGACCTGGAGGTCCTGGTAACCTCAATCTGACCATGAGCCAGCAATGCAACCTCATGGCAAAGAAGGCCAACAGCACCCCAGTCGGCATTAGGAAGAGCATTGTCTCCCAGGAATGAGAGCTATATTCAGTTAACTAATAAAGATATATCACAGGTACTTTTTTGTGGTAGTACTGGCAAGTATTACAGTAGTGCAATTATCCTCAGTAAAAAGATCAGATATCCAATCTACATAAGGTGATTAAATGCTCCTGAAATCAAACTTTGCAAAGTCATGAGTAATCACTTGGGAAACCTTGGGCTTATACCTAATCATAAATCAGAAGTACAAAAGCAGTATTTGTAAATGAATGTCCTTTAACAGATTTTTGTAATTTCAAAGTATTGGTGTTACAGTCTCAAATCTAATGCCAGTCCTTACTCATGACAGGAAGATTAGGAAGATTATTTCCTCTGAATGATGCCAGAAGTCTCTAAAGAACCTTTTAGAAGACAGCTTCTGGAATATGGTGCTATAGCAGAGGCTTATTTCAAGACTGACAAAACATCTGCAATTATCTCTCCTAATTTTAATTTAATTATTTTCACCATGTCTTTCTTAGGTGCTGCCAAATACTTTGAAATCCAACACACCTCAGTATAAATAGGTTAATTTTTCCCTTGGGAGCCAACAAGGGAATCAACAGAGTAATTCATAAAAACAGCTGGAAGTCTATATTGGACTTGAATGTTTGAAATAAATTTTGAAACATAGACAAGCTTGATCCAAAAATAATCTTTTAATAATAATCAATATTTTGTTTGCCACAGTCTACTGACTTTTACCAGAGCTGGTCTTGAGATTGTACATTATGGTACTCTTGAATGCTTTACACTGCCTTCACTATAGACCTCAAAAGAACAAGTCACTCCATAGTTATTCCAGGAAGAAATAGTCTCCTAGACTGTGCCTTATTCTAAATTAAATGTGACACACAACAGCATGTTTTCTACTATGCAACTGACTTTAGTTGGTTTGGACTCCCATGTGACTTCTATAATTTTCAGATGATGGAAAGCTCCAGGGCAAGTGTCACTGAGTTTCTTTCATAGGTATATTCCTTTTGTGTGCCAACTTGCATGTCCTACAAATACTCCAGCAAAAAGACATTGCACCAATGCCACTTCCATTTCACCAACAAATAACAAATTATATTTGAAGACTATCGCATTCAGAATTTATTAATTTGAAAAGATATATGTAAGAAGTCAAACAATAGAATTCAGTAGTGTTAACTACAAAAAAAGGTTTATTAATTGCACATCATATGTCTACCTCTGTACACCACAGAATATACATTGCATAGTACATGCTAACTGTATCAACAGTACATCATGGTGCATTGACAGAAAATATGCCAGTTACTGGAAATTCAAGCAGAGAGGAACCTACTTTTTCCAAGCAAAACATGTCATCCTTTCTCCCTTTATGCAAAATTACCACAGGAGAACAAAGGCTCTGTTAATCTATCTGCCTTTCATACTCACTCTCACAGAAAGGTAAACTCTTTCATAAAAGTTAACAAATTAGAGGAATGGACTATATACATAGGAAAAGACCTCCACCCATTTTCTCCCTGGGCGGGTTAGGAGTACAACCTAATTCCCTTTTCAGACCAAATAATATACCTGCATCTGGACAGCACAATGTCCAATGCCAAAATAAAAGAAAAGGTCCCAAAACAAAACTATTTTAGTTTCAGAAGACAAAAGGGAAGAAGACCGCACCAGTGAAATGCTTCATTAAAAAACATGTCTCCTGAAACTGTAGCTTGCACTGTGTCAACTCATTCATATTTTTCACTTTATAAATATCCCCTCCTTTCTATTCTTCTCAAGTCCTCAATGCGCAAATAACTTACCCTCTTGACGTATGTATTCATATAATAGAATGAGGAAGTCTTTCTATGTTTGATATTATGCAGACGTGCAGATAATTAGAGAGTCTGGTCTCTGAGTACCACGGACAGGATAAGTATCATGCAATGACTGTTCAAAATACTATTCAGCACTGGGAAGGAATACGATCTTCCTTTTAGCTAACTTGACAGAGTTTCTTCAAGGAGCCCAACAAAGTTCTGTGTTTGTGGCTATGGCTTTCATGGGGGATTGTACGAATACCAGGGATGTTTCTTCAGAACAAGTCTTCAGACTGATATTTACAGTGTTAATTATACTTTAAAAAATCTACTTCAGTCAGTACCCACCACCTCTGTTCTACTACTATCACCATATATGACTACGCAGTCAAGGGATCATAGTGTTGGTGGGAGAACTGAAACATATCACAAGTGATAAATTTCAGATAATTGTGGGAATATCCGCATGTAAATTCTCCTGTGTACCTTTCCTTCCTCACAACTTCTTTGGCTGCCCTTCCAAAACAGTCAAGTTTCCAACTCAGCTGTAGAGAATTTATTTGTATTTTTCAAAACTTCTTATTTCCTTGGATTTTTTTAAGAGAGAAGGGAAGTAAGTTTCCTGGAGAACTGCTGTGAACACAATATACTAGGCTGTAGGTGCCGATTACCTGTAATGAGTGTACTACATTACAGGTTGCTAATATTCTATCCTTTTAACAAAAAAATAAACAATATTTTCTCATCAGAAACCAATATTGGTATGGATGAGTAAAGAAAGAATAAGTTTGCTGACAACCTTAATTATACAGGAACCTGGAAAACTCGAAAAAGCTTGTCTAAGAGGACAATGTGATTTAATATCTTCTACACATTTTAAAATATCAGTTAACCTTCTAGATTCTGAGAAAAGTTGTTCTCATATTTCCACTAAGAGCAGATGCTCAAAGCTTCATAAATCTTGAGAGATTATGTTTGTGCCCTTTCCAGCACAAATTTTGAGACCCAAGATAAGCTTTAGGTAAGCATCTGAAACTTGTGAAAGCTTATCCAGACTGAACTTATGAAACTTATCCATTGCTAATTGTCTCATCAAGCCCTTGCTTAAAGGATAAATAAGAGCAGCGGATACAGCAACAGCTGCACCCTAAGTACCAGCTGTGTCAGCAGTTTTTTCCTACCATTGTGCAGTTTTGATGCAAAGGCTATGGCAAATTTATTGCCTCTATTGAAACTATTCCCTTGCAGTTTTTTTAGAATTTCCATAGCTGAGATTGAGATGAATGGGGGATGGGGGTGGGGTGGGGGTGGGGAAGGAAGTTATATTTATGTAATCTCTTACATGATATATAAAAGAAAATACACATAAAAGTGAAATTAATCCTGGATGATGGCAATGTGCAGAAAAATGGAATTCAGATGGAGAACTTACGTTTTTCTACTTTTCTGATATTACAGTCTTGTAGTTTTTCTTCACTACATTAACCATAAAACCACCCAGATAGATAACAAGAAGGTCTCTTCCAAACAAAAGAAACCTCTCAAAAATAAGGCAGGGCAAGATGGTTTCATAGAATCTAACTTTATCCTGTGGAGGCTAATTATGTTAAGTCTTTGGTCCATTAAATAACAGAGGCTCCTCCAGAAGGTGAGAGTTCATGTCTGACTTGAGACAGCTGGAAAGCTCTGTTGCTTTGCCAAGCTTCAGCCACAATGATGAGCTCATAAAGTTCACAGAGAAGCCTACTTTTTAAAATTCAGACTCATGTATGACCCAAATATATGAAGTCTGAGTTTTGAAGTGGCACAACTGACCAGAGATCTATTGCGAAGGTGCCATTTCATCTCAAGATTTATGAGGCTTTGCACATATTTCTTTTACATCCTGACTCAGGCTGCTTAAGAAATAGAAAAATATCTTGTTCCATATTTCTTTTGTTCTGCTTTTAGAGTAACTCAAGAAGTGAAAATAAAAAATATAAAGAAATGTGTATGTGTATCAGTTAGACAAACTGAGTTTTAAAGTTTCAGAGTTCAAATCATGTTTGGGGTGAGGAAGCAAGGATAGGAGTTCTTGTGCAATGCAAGCAATCTGCCCATCACTGAGTCTTAGTCCTTACTTAACTTGTTTTCTATTTTACTTAACTGTTTTCTTTAAAGCAGTTCTCACACAGACTTCCACGGGGAATGGTTGACACCTGTAGATCATTTCAGGTCCATTAGGAGTCTTAAAGTAGGAACAGACAGGTGAAATTACACTGTCTGCAACTTCAGAATTTTCCTGCATACTATTTATTAACTGTTTCATGTTTAGTGCTAAGCAACCATATCAGAAAAAATGAAATAGAGGAGGGAACTGTTGGGGAAATTTTATGGTACCTCTCGAGGTGAATTAAACACACATTTGTGCTTAAATATAAAAGGAAAATTTAATGAATAATGCATTGGTCAGTCCTACCGCAATACGCAGTTCTACATGGAGTCTGCAAAGATGCATCACAAGCACATTCCTTATACACGCTTGCATGAGCACCAGTTCCGGAAGGGGTTGCATGGGGCACATCAGCCCAGCCCTGGGTCCATCCTCCTCCGTATCAGAGACCAACTCTGCTGACCAAAGGTGACCGCTGGGTTCGGGTCCCTGAGTATTCTCATTCTAGGACAGTCTGCAAGACAATGCTGACACTGTTTCTTATCTCATTATCAAGGGAAACTTCACTCTTTTGCAAGGAGTCTGTTCTGTATCTGGACATTCCTGCTTCCAACCAGTTTAACCCCTTCTTGCAGCTGAGCCTCCTTGCCCTCCATGCCAGACCATTCCTCGGTCACAAATTACCACTGCTGAGCAGTTACAGTTTAGAATTTCCCCTTAAGAAGTAAATGCTATCCGAGTGAATATACTGTGCACTTCTAGGTTGGATCCATCTCTCTCTCTCCACTCTTTCCCTGTTTCCCCAGTTAGCACCATCCTGCAGTGTCTCTAACATAACAGGAATTTGCATTGATTTGCAAGTGACTGACTTCTCCCCATTTTCTACAAACAAGAGCAGGAAAAGAAAGTGAGCTCTAGGTTGCCCGCTCTCCACAAAAAGGTTTAAGCTAATGTGCTTAATACGCTTTTTTTTCCCAGGAGGGTGCTCAAGTACTGAGAACACACAGCTAAAAATTTCACACATCTATCAGTCAGACTGCAGTGGATCAACTACTACAATGTTCAATTCATGCCCAGACAGGTGCTGAGTGGTGGCAGGTTTTTAGGCCAGATAAATGTTTTCCTTGGCACTTAGCCCCACATTCCTAATTCCATCCAGTGTGTTTTCATTTGGGAGAGAACAATAACACATTGCACCAAGAAGGCAGCCAGTTAGCCATGAAGGGCTGGCATTTACTAGGAAAGCAAAACAGCTTTATCACATAACCCTGCTCCTAGATCCAGAACATAGTGGGTGGGGAGGGAAATCTTCTATCTTTGCTTCGTGTTGTCTAGCTTTTTCTGATTACAGAACTGTTGCCTCATTTGTCTTTGGAATGGGTATCTGGGGGAGGATAATCAGCATTATTTCCTTCCATCACCGCATGAACTCTGCAACATGTTGATGTAGCAAGATGCCAAAACAAACATTCACTGTAGTGAGCCTGCCAAATAGTAGCCAGAGATTGGAAAAGACCTAATTAATTAGTACAATTTCCCATCTTCTGCTGTGAAGGCAGTATGCATATTCAAAGTGGGTTATTAACAGACGTGAGAGAATTACAGGACTCACCAAAATGAAATTTGTCCTCTGGCCAAGTCCATGTGCATTAATCTTATCTGTCTTTAGAATTGTGCTTTAAAAAAAATACTATATAGTCCACAGATGGAACAGACTATTTAATCACCATCAGAACCATGAGTAATCTCAAAATTTCCAGTTCCCTGTCTTGTGTTTGGTGGTACTCTTCCTCTCCTGTTTGTGTGGAGTTTTCCGTTAAAGTTACATCAACTTAGTATTCTATGTCCCTTCTACACACAGTTGGAACTGGAGGAGACAGGGCTCCTAGGAACAGAATTGGAAACAAATACAATCATGAAGCCTCATTTTCAGTGTGAAGACTATGCAGATTCACCACTAAACGTTCCTGAATTTAACCTTCATGTCAAAGACAGCTCACTTGAAGGAAAAGACCTCTTCTCCTCTGCTATGCAAATAGGAAACCAACTCCATTACTTGTTTCATGTGCCAAAAGAGCAAACCTTACCTATTCCCCAGAAAAGACACATTCATTTAAGGAGACTCAGACAAGACAGATATCACGTCTGAAATAAAAGGACAGTTTCCAGTTAAGTGCTGTTGCCACAGCTGACTAGTGGCAATTCACTAAGCCTGACTACTTTTATTGTCTGCCCAGGTGCAGAAGAGAAAACAGCATTAAGTTCTAACAACAGTCTCAGACGCTTCCTAAAAAGAAAGATTCAAAATTTGAGAATACACTCTAGTGACACAAAAACAACTTCAGAGTTGATGAGGTTTCTCAATCATACACAGCAGCATTTTAATTAACAAAAGAAATTAAAATCAAAAGGCCAAAGAACAAACTCTATACAGAAGTTTGGGTTCTACTCTATCTTTTATGGTTCATCATATTATTCTGAAATTCTGCTACAGGCGGTACTCACACTACAGACTATATAATGATTTCCAACAGCCTAACCAGCAAGACATCCATACGACTTCTCTCAAACTTTTCTTCCAGAGGCAAAAACGGATCCCAGGATGACTTATATATAGTTTTCATTAAACAGCTTTTTTAAATCCTGGAGAAATGTCAAGACTTTAAGACTAATTCTTCCAGCCTCCTGCACTTAAGGTATCTTATTTCTCCCTCTGATTTTTCTAAATCAATATTAAAAAGGGAAAAAATTTATTTCTCTTTCTCTGGAAGCAACACTTCTGCAATGAGCTCTTAACGCCACAGGATGAAGCACCAGGATGGCACCAGACAACTCGTAGAAAGCTCCACTTTCTCTCCATCCCTCCACAATTGAGAATGGGCAAACAGTGAATGGGCTGGGAAAAATGACAAACAGAAAAACACAACAGCAGAAGCTGCTGAGGAGACCTGGCTCTTCTATTTTGCAACAAACTTTGACTTCTTAATTTTGTTCTCCCTGAAGCAGAAAAAAAGAAACATTTGAATGTTTACCCAAATGAGAATTACATCAAATGTTTATGTTATGACAAAATAGCATTCTTTGATGGAAGCACATTTTGCCAGAAATGTTTCTATTGGGTCAATATGAATTGGTATTGGCAGTAAGAGAAAATAAGGACATAAATTATTTATCTTCAGGAGCAAGCAAGGAACAGGGCAGAAACTATCCCTCTCTGAATCATAAAATTCACCCCTCAGGGCTCCTTTTGGGAAATGTAACTAATAGAGGAAGTAGAGAATCCATTTAATTCCACATATGTAAATTTTCAGTCATGTGTTATCCAAATGAAAACATTATCATCATATCATGTATGTTGCAAATGTTTGCATTTGTAAGACCTTAATACATCTCACCAGTTACCTACTCATATGCCTTTCTCACAAAAGTGAATCATTAAGTGAATTTAGGTTACTGAATAGGTCAAAAATGTCAGTTGAATTTGCAGTTACCTCTCTAAGTCTTAGAAATCTTTCTTTCTTTTGATGTTGAAAATTACTATGATTTAACCCCAGCATGTGAAAATATACTATTTGCAAAATATGCCTTCCCTTAAAAACAAAGTATAAGAACTATTCAGTCCTAAAGATCAGTTTATATGTGCACACATCATGTTAAAAGACAAACGTGTTAAGTGATGTGATAGTACTTTATAAAAAATTACTGTCACTTTGACCTAAAATAAACTGAGTCAGGCTTGGTACATTATTACACAATTAAGTTTGCTCAGCTTCTAGTGAAAAATTACAGATACACTGACAACCACCCTAATAATGAGCATTCTTTCTCTATGTATTTCCATTTACATCAACAAAAGACTGAGGGATCATCCTGCATAAGGAAAAGATATATGAGAACTACCAAATTATTTAGGAGAATATTTTATTTCAGGACTTAATAGCATTTACATTAGAATAAGGAAAAACGAACTCAGGTGATCTATTCTTTATGGAGCTATTTTGTATTAAACTAATTGCAAAAAAATAAATTAAACCTTCCTGCAGAAAAGTAACAAGGTTATGCAATTTACTCACAACAGTTTCCTGACAAAAAAGGGGTTTTTTTCTCTGAAAGCTATCTAAGAGCTCAAATAGTAACAGCACGTCTCCTTATAAACTAAATTCCCACCCTTCCTATGTGGAAAATATGTCAAGACATAATTTTATCATTCATAGCCATACAGCACGAGGCTTCATAGGAGACAATACTTCCATGGTAGGACATGTATTGTCTACCTATTAGCAAGCAGAAAATACATCAGGGGTTTCGTTTCTGATGATACTTTAAAATGACTAAATACAGAAGAGTGATAAGTTTAATTCTCACAGAACTTTGTCAAGTCTTCCCAACAAAGCATTCAGCACCTACTGCTGCATCTTAGTTGTGATGCCTTGATTCTCCCCATGCGCCATCCTGGCTGTAGTTTGTTGTCCATTTGGAAGCCCCTACCAACTACACCTTATATATGGAGGCTCAGAAGCAGGGAAGATGTACAAATGGTTTCCTGTTGTCCTTAAATTATCTTTTTGGCACATGCAACCTCCTGCATTAGTCTGCGTGACAGAGAGGACCTTACTAAGTCTCTACTACTATCAATCACGCACATTCTGTTGAATTTACAAGATGCAGTTATTTCCAGTGGTAAACACAAGAATGCAATGATATAACTGAAGGCACAGACTGGACATCTGGAGATAATAGGAAACTAAAGCAATGTAGAAACAAAACTGCTATTACTTAATTGATTTGTGCTTGCAACTTACCTTGGGCAAGATACTTAAAATGATTTAACAACATTAACATGCATGTGTTTCTATAAAAGGATTTTCGAATGTCCTTCAACAGATTGGGCATATAATTTCCACTGAAATTAAAGTGAATTAGATTCCTCATCTTGTTTGGCACTTCTGAATCCCATACATGACTAGCTGGTACTTTTGAAAATATGACCATGGAGAATAGTTTGAATTCCCCTTTGGCTCCTTAAATCAACAGCCACTCCATTAATTGATCCTCTACTTAACCTTTTCTTTGATTAAGTACAACAAATCCTAGTATCTTTGATTTTCTACATTTCCAGCTTGAAATTGGAAGAACATAGCCATAAAAAGAAAAATTTAGTTAACAAATTTCTGGCACCCTTGCAATGATTACAGTACTTATTTCACATGTCTTTCTTTAGGGTGCATGCAATTTTATTATTTTTTTCCAGAAGAAAAGTCTTCAGAGTCAATTATTTTCTTATGAATGACAGGAAAAATATTTTACATTGGCTTTCTCATTATCTTTAATTTTTTTGTTGTGCAAAAGCAACACTCTCAAACAAGTTATATTTTTTTAATTCTTTTCATCAAAAAATGGTTCTGAAAGACATGCAGTTAAGACCAAACATTTCTTTACTATTTTTCCAGTGTCATGAAACTAATTATTACCACGTTACAAGAATAGAAATATTTCTGCATTAAGTGCTCAATTTTTCTCTTCCTAGATCAATCAGCATGTATGTTGGAGGAAAAAAAACAACCAATCACAGTTATGTAATTATTGTAATTTATGTTGGTTTCATCTCAGTGTGACAATAACACAAGTGAGAGACAAATTAGAGTTGAAGCACACCATTGATCCGAGGCAGTTTAAGATCAGTACAGACTGAAGGGAAGGAAAAAAAAGAGAGAGAGAGAGAGAGAAAGAAACTGACTATTCCTGGAACTGTGGGAGTGTTGTAGCAATGCTTCAGGTTGTGTTAAATTTATTTTAGTATCAAATTAATCATTCTCATTCATAGACTATTTATTGAACAGTAAGTCGATATGAGAATATCCTATAGGAAGTGGCTTCCCTTCAGGAATGGAATGTTTTGTTTGAAAGTGTTGTAACAGTCCATTTGGATCTCTCCGATTTACAGGACAATGTACTACATAATTTAAACTTTATTTCATGAGCTCATTAAGAAATGCAACAAACAAACACAATAAACAGGGACTCAATCCCCTTTTTCACAGACCAGTCTAGCACATGAATTCACTTATTGAAGTCATAGGGTTTCATAACTTGTAACCCATAAATCTTAATATCGTGCACTTACGAGGAAACAAACAAAAAAAAGAAGCAGATGGTGTGATGGTGGGAGTGCTCATTCTTCTGACTCCATCACGATGTGGTCGTCCCCTTGGTCACACTGGGAAGCATGAAACCCTCAGGAGCCCAGCTGCTGTTGGAGACACTTCAAAAGCTTTCTGGGTAAGCTGATGTTTAATACCTTCCAGCTTGGAGACTGGTCTGTACCATTTCCACAAGTTAGTGGATTATGGTGAAACTGCCAGACAAAACATAATTTCTGCAGGAGACTGCAATTTTGCAGGAGACAGTCACTGCATCATGGCCCTTTAAGTCTGTCTGGCCACCTGACCTGTCTATATAGTGCTCTGGCTTTTAACCTAGTGGTGCTGTTCCCAGCATACATCAGGCCTTAGCATGAGTTAGCTTAGCCAAAACTCTAAGCAGGAGTTGAGTGAACAGTCACAACTGTTCAATAGCTTTGTGTTCAGGCCATTCAGTCACTCGGGGGAAAGAACAAGCCAACTAAAAATACCTTATAGCCAGACATGAAACTTCTCACAAACAGCAACTGAATCAAGAAGACGGTAGAGTTTAAATGTTCTGAATGCTACTTTGCCTTTGTATTGGACCTAAAGGGTAAAAAAGAAACCTAACCCTTTTTGGGGGGGAGTAGGGAGTTGGGATGGTATTTAATCCAGCTTTTGATTCATTCCTTTTGTGAAACATACAAAATATAATTCTCACAGACTCCACAGAAGAACCTGAAATGAAAGTATTTTTGTTTTCTTAATTTAGCAGCTTTAAAGTAGAGATCAATAGGGTTTTCTTAAAATTAAAAGTTGTAGTTGTTCTATAAAAATAAAGGAAGTTTAACTTGGTTAAAAATTTAGTCTCTTTGTCTTTCACTTTCTCTGAAACCATAGGAAGATTTCAATCAGGCCTACTAATTACAGGAGAGTCAGGATGTTAAAATCAGAATGTTGTAACAGAGGAAATAAATGAAGCACCATCTACATATGCAGTGTAATACTTTTTTTAAAACAGGAATTAGAATCATTTACTTCTGTGATGGATATGGTTACTGCTGCGATAGAATGTGATTCATTACAGCACCAAACAGAGTACATTCCATTTTTTTGCTGTATTTAAATCTACTGTTATTGTTTCCACAAACATGAAGTCTACTAGTAGACATGTACATAGTGTTCGTGTAAGTTGGGTGTACTGTAACCAGTTACAATCCTTACATCCTTGTCAAATGTTCCACGGTAGCACATTTGAATTTGGGGCAATCCAGATCAGCTGTGGCCAATTCTTCGCCATTCCACAGAAACACTGATAAAACAGTTGTAGGAACAAGAATCTGTGTTCCAACATACTATGGTATTTTTCTGTGAAAAGTCTTTGACTTTCTCCATTCATTCCGTGGCTTCCTCAACTTCTATTGCCGTAACTACCAAGACATGCCATACCTTATATAGTCAAACACCTTTCCTTACTCACTTTCTAAATAAATATGTCTGATCAGAAGTTTGGAAAAAATATTGTTATTAAAACACTCATAGTGAAAGACTGGTGTTAATCATGTCTGCAACATCCATTTAGGATTTTACCTTGTCTACATAATTCTATAAATCTGTGCCTTGATAGCCTTGTTACAGAAACAGGCTTCAAAATATTTTTTTCTTCATCAATAATCAGAAGCATAAGGTCAGATCCTAGTACCCTGTATTCAACCTATATAATACTTACTCAAGCCTAGCCTCACTTGGGACAACTTAAGAAAAGAAGGTGAGATTCAGGCTCTTACTTTTAAGTAATCTAACAATTAAGGTCTGGATTTTCAAAACAGTCTAAAATTGCTTAAAAGGTGGAATTTATGAAGATAAGTCTCTTAGTTTTCTCTGGAAGTCAGGGCCTCAAACGTGTTTTATTTATTTTTTAAAATAATAGCAATAAATATGGTTTGAATTATTTCTTCATTAATCCCTGGGTTAAGCTAGAATCAACATATTACTCATGTATGGCAAAGTAAATAAGAAAATATTTTCAATTGGCTTTCTTTTTTTGTTTAAATATGCTGTCCAAACAGCTTAGCTTTGTCCACTTATATATATATATATATTATAATATGTTTTAGTAAAACTGGATTTTCATTAAACACAACACAAATCCATTCAGTTATAAAATTAATTAGACAGAAAACCAAATACCTGGAAAATATGTAAACTGTGTGACCTCTATTCTCTGACCACTGTCCCACACACCCAATATACAAATAGCTCCATGCTGTTGAGACGCTTACCTTAACTACTCACACTTCACATTGCAATATAAGAAGTCACATGACATAACACTCTTAATGGCAAGGTCCAATGCAGCAATCAAGCTGGAAATATGTTCAATTAAATCTTTGAACGTTGTGTGTGCAGTGTTTTCATTCACAGTATAAGAGAAACACAGCACAGTAAGGCTTTGATTAAAAGTCAAAGCTAACTGGGGCCACAGAAAATCCACAACTAGCAGAGCAGTTCTGCTTGAAAAGCGGTTACTAAACAATAGCACTTTCTTGGTAACTAAATGGAGCTGATCACTCTATATATAAAAGCATATTTGTTAATTTCTGTAGAAAAAAGAAATACTTTTACACTTGTCAATTTTGTACAGAGTACATGTATTTAACCCCTTTGAACATATAAGGAAAATTTAATGGGCGAATCAGGTAATGAACCTGGAATAATAAGTACTTAGGATAACACTGAAAACTGTGGTAAATTCCCTGTTCAGCCTCAACTGCTCACTGTGACCTCCAGACAAGTTACCTAGATTATTCCTACTGGTTGAGATTAAAGGCAGAACGAAGTATGCTATACGTTGCCTGAAGAGTTCACTGTCTGCCCATTCTGCTTGTTGTGCTTTGCAAAACATGAGGTCAGGGTATCTGTGTGTATACAGCACTGTTGGCTTCCACACAGCCCTCTCTTCAACCTTTATAGTGGGAGCAGGCCTGCAAATATACTCCCTAAATTTGCAAAACTACTCCTGAATATATTGCATGCCTGTGTGGGAAAATTTTAGGGGACAGGCTAGCCTGGCAAAATCAAAATTCTTAACAATAGACTCAGACCCATTGGCCTAAATAGATGTGTACAAATAACTTTTGGCTCTTAGCATTTCAGGGCCAGCATAAGTGAAATGTTCCCATATAGGCATGAAAAATATTTTTTTTTCCTCCTCAGGATGTACATGGGTTGTTATTCTGCCTCACCAATGACTGACAGAATTCCTTACTATGCTTCTGTTGTGCCATCAGCACCATATGTGATGAAGCACAAGCCAGAAAGGCTCCTGCTTAGATCCCAAGGCTTGATGTGCAGGAAAGGTCATTAGGAAAAAAAGAGCCTTTCTTTTTACAGAAAAATCACAGAATTCCACAGTAGCATTCTGTAGGGAGTCATCTCAGAATTCAGCTGCTGTGGGAGACCCCCTGAAAAACATAATCTACCATAATGCAAATATTGGCATGAGATATATGGGGAAGAATTTCAGATGGGAAAATGTCTACAGGCCTGGCTGGAGTGAAAAAATAAACAAAATGTTCTGAAGCAGAAAGAGAGTGTTTGAGGACTCCTTTGTCCAGATTAAGGGCTGTACTGTTCTTAGTCCTGGAAGGATGCACATGGAGGGAGGTGTACTAGAAGGACGAAACTGTCCCTGTTAAGGGGGTTTTGACCACTATTCTTTAATAACATTTTGCAATATTAACTAGCATATTTAATATGTTTAATATTGTTTAGCAATTTAAAAATATCACAGAAATCAGGGTGGTCTAGCACCAGAAGTGGCTTCAATACACTAGGCTGCAGTCCCTGCCCATCTTATTTCTATATAGGTCAGCATGGCCTACTGTGCAAATTTGACGCATGCCTCCTGCTACAAAAGATAGTACTCTAAATCACCCAAAGTCATTCTGGATTAGCAAACTAGAGTGTCCTCACTGTCTGTACAACACATGCAATGTTAGAATCTTATAGAATCATAGAATGGTTCAGGTTAGAAGGGATCTTGAAGATCATTCTAGTTCCAACTCCACTGCCACTAGACCGGGTTGCACAAAGCCCCATCCAGCCTGGGCTTGAACACTTCCAGGGATGGGGCATCCACAGCCTCCCTGTGCAACCTGTTCCAGTGCCTCACCACCCTCACAGTAAAGAATTTCTTCCTAATATCTAATCTAAATCTACCCTCTTTCAGTTTAAAACCATTACCCCTTGTCCTGTCATTACACTCCCTCATAAAGAGTCCCTCCCCATCTTTCCTGTAGGCTCCCTTTAGGTACTGGAAGACTGCTATAAGGTCTCCTCGCAGCCTTCTCTTCTCCAGGCTGAACAACCCCAACTGTCTCAGCCTGTCCTCATAGCATAGGTGCTCCATCCCTCTGATCTTCTTCGTGGCCCTCCTCTGGACCTGCTCTAACAGGTCCATGTCCTTCTCGTGCTGAGGACTCCAGAGCTGCATGCAGTACTCCAGGTGAGGTCTCACCAAAGTGGAGTAGAGGGGTAGAATCACCTCCCTCAACCTGCTGGCCATACTTCTTTTGGCACAGCCCAGGATCCAGTTGGCTTTCTGGGCTGCAAAGGCACATTGACGGCTCATGTTGAGCTTCTCGTCCACCAACACCCCCAAGTCCTTCTCCTCAGGGCTGCTCTCAAGACGTTCTCCAACCAACCTGTATTTGTGCCTGGGATTGCCATGACCCAGGTGCAGGACCTTGCACTTGGCCTGGTTGAACTTCAATTGATCTTCATCTGCTTATTCAGCATGGTAAAGTAGAGAGAATGCTAGCATATAGTTGTTTTTTTTTTCTTGCTGATTAGTCATTAAAAAAAAAAGATGTTGAAGTTCTTTAAGGGAAATTAAAAAGAAAGATTTTTTTTTACTTTAAGTTTAAATAAGCCTTAAAAAGCACAGGGTACATTTGCCTTCTTGCTGGCTTCTGAAGCTGGGAAGGAAAAAAAAACATGAAAACCAACTTGCAACCGGAACCTACTAACCACCCCACAAATCTTTGAAAATATTTGGGTGAACATTTTGTAGAAAATTCTGTATAGATCTAATTTCTATAAACTTTTACCGATTTGGTTGATTTGTAGTCCAAACATATTCAAAAATACAAAGCCACATTTTCAATCAGAACAGGTAAGTGTGACCTGACAAACCAGTAGGTATCTGAATAACAACAACAAAAAAAAATACTGGTAATCGTTCTGCAAGAAACAGTGCAACGGGATGAGTTTTCTACTACCTGCGGGAGGTGCCATCATAATTTTCAGGTCACTTGCTGCAAGTTTTTAGCAAGTTAAACACAAAGGACTTTTAAGGGTTGTTCCTCTTCAGTAACAATGTAAATGCAGACTAAATCTACCAGTATTTTAAAACTTTCCATTCACTTATTGCTAAGAAATGTTATTATTTCCTTTCTTATTATTTTAACTTGATTACAGTTATTCCAAATATTCAATAAGGTGATTGTAGAAGGTGATGGTCACAGAACTTGTCCAATTTTCTGACCAAGATATATCCAACTGGTAGTTTACACCACAGTTTATGTCTATATTCATCTCAGCTGAGTGAGAGCAAACATTGCATTAGGTTGAATTTGGCTCAGAATCACATAGCTTTTTTACTTAAGGAAGCAACAGAGAGGCACAAGATGTAAAAAAAAAAACAGCCATGTTATTAAAGCATTGAGTTACATCTCAGGAATTCCAGTCTTTTGTCACAGACTTCATATGAAGTATTGGGAAGTTCACATGATTTCTCTTAAATCTTTCTTTGAGATCAAATTAAAAAGGTCTTAAAATCCATGAATCCTCCACTTTCTCCCATACCACCCCAAAAAAAGAAAATCAATTGAAACTACCTTAAAGCCTTCCCTTACCCTTTAACAGTAGTATGAAATTCTTTAAGTTCAGAGGTTCAACACCTCTTTTTATTTTATTTTTTTTTTATTTTAAATAGTGTATTTTAGATTTTCTAGTTCAGCCAGAAAGGAATGTCTGAATATCACAAGAAAGGCTATTCTTGCTTAAGTTTCCAACTCAGTCAAATCTAGAGAATACTGATCATGATAAATATTGTTCTCAATAAATTTCCTACCCAATTTTCATATCAAAGAAGTTCTAATGAGTTTGCTTTGATTTAGAATTAATAACCCTACCTGTCAAGAGGAATCTCCAAACCTCTAGGCAGTTCAAAGTAAACCAGAGCTTAAAGGGGAAATTTGTCATTACCAGCTAATTAACAATTTTCTGTACATCCCTGTTGGACGTTGTCCTCAGAAATAGATACTTATCTTTTTTCACAGAAATATTTCAGAAGTTAGCACTCTGTCCTGTTCCCTACTACCACTTTTTTGAGGTTTTCAAAGTAGTGTGCTATTTCCTCTTTCTTTAAAAGTGTATCAAGGAATTCCCCAATTGTTCCAGTAGACAAACTTTCTTAACAGCGTGATTTCAGTATTCTGCATTCCTGTATGTACAGCATACAGGTCAGCAGGGTTAAAAATAAATAAATAAGTAAATAATAACCAGCTAAATCTGAAGTGGATTAACAGGACCTTGAAGAGTCCTGCAGAAAGAAATGATCAAATTACATCGGCTGGATGGAGCACTAAGGTAAAAATGTGTGTGTACACACATAGGCAGGCTTTGGAACAGTACAAATTATTTATTCCAAGTATAGAAGAAGTATCCTGTAGCAGATTCAAATTGATTTGCTAAATAGGGATGATAGTGTTGCCAATTTATAACACTTAACACATGTCATTCTGGGATCAATACTGCAAGCCATGTTCACCCAGATGTATTTTCTTATATTATATATCACGTCTATGAGCTTTTCAATCAATAATAAACCTGTCCCCCAATTGGCTAAGAAGGCAATATAAGAGCAGATTGGAAAAGTAACCAGATTTATTGCCAGCAAAAAAAAGGAAAGATCAGAATCTTTTCAAAAAGTGTGTACTAATAGGCATACCTACTTCATTCTGCTGCCATTCTAGTTTAGGAAAAAAAACTTGTTTCAAAGTTTTATTGATATTCTTCTCTGTTCAGAAGATGATTCTTATAATTCCTGTAGCATCTAATTGTATTTGCAATGCATTTAGTTGCCTTTGCACAAAAGCTGCTATACAATAAATTTATTAACTGGTCAGATTTTATTTTGTTTAGTGATTTTCCCAACACCTCCAAGCTCTTATTCTAAGATAACTTATTGTCTAAACCCTCAGATTGCCGTTTATTTCATTCTTGGAACAAAGAAATACTTTCAAAAGTCTAAGAAAATTGCAAGTACAGAATCAGAAAGAAAATCCATCAGAGGCCATGTAGAAGTAGGGCAAAGCAAACAAGTAGGAAACAGCCATGCAGTACAAAGAAATAGAAAGAAAATGGTCAGCATCCTGAGAACTTTTGTGGAAATTGTGTATGTATATCATCAAGGATATTCTATCTTTGGGTCCATCTACTGGCCTTATTTCTTATTACAACTTTAGACCGCGGTGTATCATACAGGATTGCTAATGATTTTTAGTCAACTAGCATGTGTATTAGTAACTACATAACAAAATGACTTAGTTTGAGCATCATTTCTGGACTAACTTTGGGGATTTCCTAATGCAAATTACAGTTCACACAGATACTACATATATAAGACTTCTGGAAACTGTTAGCTGCATGGAATGCACTGAATTAACTTTGTCATAAATACCCTTGCAGTTATTGCTCAGTGTTACTAGGATCTGCCAGTGGTGCTGTGGCCCTATCTTACTTTTGGGGGTTTTAAAATATATAAGCCTCCATAGGTTTTATACCCATCACTTTAAGTATAGCCTAAACACATAAAGCTTAAGTATAGCCTAAACACATAAAGCATTATGATTTTCAACCCATTCACAATTTATGAACACTTCGTAACTTTCTAACGGAAGTACAGACTCTTTTATAATAAACATAAGCTGACTGATAAGCAACTTTGTTGCCTGTCATACAGTCCTCACAAGCACTCGGAAGTTCTACAGAGATCCATCCGTCACCGGCTGAAAACCAGAACTTCTGTCCTACATGGAGACAAAACAACACAGGCCAAGAAAATATCTGTTACAGCGCACCTACCCTTGACTAGAACTGAAAAAATCAGCTGAGCCTATATTATCCCTCTTACTGTCTAAACTGTTCAGAGCAGTCAGCTTTTCTGAAATGGAAGTGCCCACTTTAATACACGTACATACATTTCAAACTAGCTAATATACGTAACAATTATAGTGGTGGTGTTTCACAGTGTATTGAGTTTATGTGACAAAGTTTTGGTAGATGGGGGGGTTGCAGGGGTGACCTCTGTCAGAAGATGCCAGAAGCTGCTGCTGTGTTGGACAGAGGCAGTTCCAGCCGGCTGCAAGATGGACCCCAATGCTGGCCAAAACTGAGTCAATCAGCGAAGTTGGTGGTAGCGTCTTTGTGATAACATATTTAAGAAAGAGTAGAAAAGCTGTGCAACAGCAGCTGGTGAAGAGGAATATAAGAATATGAGAGAGAAACAACTATGCACACACTAAGGTCAATGAAGAAGGACAAGGAGGAGGTGCTCCAGGTGCTGGAGCAGAGATTCCCCTGCAGCCTGTGATGAAGTGATGCAGGTTGTCCCCCTGCAGTCCATGGAGGTCCACAGTGGAATAGATACCCATACTGCAGCCTGTGGAGGACCCCATGCTGAAGCAGGTGGACGTGCCCTGAAGGAAGCTCCAGCCCATGGCCTGGGCTGCAGCAGGCTTCTGGCAGGAATGGCAGCCCATGGAGAGGAGCCCACACAGGAGCAGGTTTTCTGGCAGGACCTGTGACCCTGTGGGAGACCCACATTAGACCAGTTCGTGCCTGAAGGACTGCAATCCATGAAAAGGACCAAGCTGGAGAAGTTCTTGAACAGCTGTGGCCCATGAGAAGGGCCCACATTGGGGAAGTTCATTAAGGACCCCACACTGGAGCAGAGGAAGAATGTGAGGCAGAAGAAGCGGCAGAGGCAACACGTTATGAACTGACAACAATCCTCATTCTCCATCCCTCTGCACCACTTGAGGGGAGGAGGTAGAGAAGGCAGGAGTGAAGTTGAGCCTGGGACAAAGGGAGGAGTGGCGGGAAAGGTCTTTTTAGATTTCATAAAATCATAGAATCATAGAATGTGTTGGGTTGGAAGGGACCTTTAAAGATCATCTAGTCCAACCCCCCTGCAGTAAGCAGGGACATCTTCAACTAGATCAGGTTGCTCAGAGCCTCATCAAGCCTGGCCTTGATTGGCAATAAATTAAATTATTTTCCCCAAGTTGAGACTGTTTTGCCTGTGATGGTAATTGTTAAGTGATCTCCCTGTCCTTATCTCAAACCATGAGCTTTTCATTGTATTTTCACCCCCTGTCCTGTTAAAAAAACGGAGTGATGGAGTGGCTTGGTGGACCTTGGCATCTAGCCAAGGTCAATCCACCACACAGAGCTTCCACTTTGGCCCAACAAACAGATTAAAAACCAAGCGAGGACAGCAATTACATGCTTTTTGATGAACCTCTTAAAGATGAATCTATTACTTAATTAGGTAAATTATGTCCAGTGGCTATGTCCTCAACATCACAGCCACACCTTTGATTTAGTAGGTGGAGAAATAGGAGAAAACCAGCATGTACTGCAAACCACGGGGCAGCAAAGCAGAAACAGCAAAACATCAATTGAGAGTGTCCACCTGGTATAAAGGGAGGCCAAGAGCTCTTGCAATGGTGAATTTGGCAACTATATCTGCATAAGGATTGCTGAGCTTCTGCATCAGATATGTGACATTATTAAATTGCAATTTCTAATTTATACACAGTACTTACTATATTGTGACTCTTGATCTGAAGTATAGAATTTACCTCATAGAGAAATGCATCATCACTCTTGAATTCATGGGAGTCAAATAAGCATGAGTATTGCTGCACTGGTATTATATTGTGCCAGGAATAACTTGTGTCATAAACTGAGTGGCAAAAGCTGCATGTTGCCATTTTGAGTGCAGATGTGCAATTACAAGAACTCACCCTTCAAGAGGAAATCAGAATACCTTCCCAATTACGAGTCAGCACATTTAATGAAAAACATTTTAAATTAACTATTTATGCATAGTTTGGTACATTCCTAGCAGTCAAAACCATGTTATATAAAGCATAATGAAAGTTCTCTCTATGTATTTCAGGGCACACAAACTGAAAGCAACAGTTTTCCTCCACCATTTCTGCCAATTAAAGTATATTATTCTAAGAAGCAAGCCAAGTTGTCTCAACCTCTTATTTTTTAAGCATAAAAACCTGATTTTTTTTCCATTTTTTTCTCCTCTAAGTTTTAGTCATCAAAAGAAAATGTCCTAACGACTAATAAAAAGTCTTTTGCCACAGGAACACAATAAAGAGATATTATGTTAGAAAGTAATACTTACTTTAGAAAATACAAGAGTAACATTTAGAAACTTTTATAGCACTACTTGATGATGCAAGAAACCACTAAGATATAAGAAAAAAATCTAGACAACAAATTCAAATCTAGACCAATGTCTTTTGATCTTTTACCATGTTCTTTCCAATCTTTTTTCTGTACATCTAAGTCTGTACCATGGCAACAACTTAGTAGATGTTCTCTGGTGTTTAAATGTCACATATGACAATGCTGTATAAAATCTCTCAGCAGCTCCAGCTCAGAACATCTGCACAGGTCAGTGAGCGGTACCCGTTTGTTAATTTTCTTCATAGTAGTTCATATAGTGCTATGTTGGTAATAAACCCATATTTTAGTGGGATTACACAGCATCAAGGACTTCTCCAGTTCTCATACTGCCCCACTAGTGAGTAGGCTAGGGGTGCACAAGAGACTGGGAGAGGACACAGATGGGACAACAGACCCCAACTGACCAAAGGGATATCCCACAGCATATGGTGTCATGCTTAGCGATAAAAGCTGGGAGAAAAGAAGGAGGAAGGCAGGGGATATTTGGAGTCTGTCTTCCCAAGCAACTGTTATGTGTGATGACGGCCTGCTTTCCTGGCGAAGGCTAAACATCTGCCTGTCAATGGGAAGTACTGAATTAACTCTTTATTTTGTTCTGCTTGTGTGTGCAGCTTTTGCTTTACTTATTACAATGTCTATATCTCAAGCCATGAGTTTTTTCACTTTTACACTTCTGATTCTCTCCCCCATCCCACTGCAGGGGAGTGAATGAGCGGCTATGTAGGGCATAACAGGCTACCAGCGTTAACCCAGAACAGCTGGGCTAGCAATGTGGTCCTCCTAAGCTAATGTATGTTGTGTGTCAGGCATGTACTGTAATAAATATATAATATACAGTCCTGAAACAATTTACAATGTCTCTAGTTTGGATGTTCCAGGACTACACTACCTTGCATAAGGGTAAGTGTGCTTAAAGAGATGAAACAATCACGAAGACGCAGATGTACTAGATCTAATGCCTAACACTTTTTGATGCTTAATTGCCATGTTTAACTGTCAGTGCGGGTTACTAGCTTTTGTAGATCTGGGACTAGATGATCATGAGCTATCAACAATGTCAAAACAGGCTCAACTGAGGTATGCCAAAAAAAAAAATTATAAAATTTACACTGTTTCTTTTATTGTATGGTAGTAGAGACAGATCTTCAGTCTTTAAGGCTATAAATCAGCTTTCATGGTCACTGACCTCCCTAAGAAAAAGCACACTAACATCTACCTGTCAATAGATCGTATTTCTTTGATTCTATTCTTCTCAAATGTTTAAAGCAGAGAAGTCCATGTGGACATAAACATTAATGACTAACTACCTGAGATAATAACTGTAAATTAAAAAATCATGGATAAACTCTTTCCTCCCTTTCTGTTAGTTATTCTGCAGGAACACAAAGTCCTATTTCCTGCCAGATATTGCAAATTTAGATATCCTCACAATGATTCCCCTCCCAAAAACACAGTACACGTGATCTGAGTGAAAGGTCCCTTGGCAGTGATGACATTCTGTGAAATTCCAACAAGAATGAGTAGCTTTCCATGTATGGTATAATTTTTGTTCATTACATTTTTGTGCATTTTGTGCTATACGTGGATCCTAATTTAATATATGTTTGCCTGTATTAGGTATTGTAGGCTGCAGTTTATACTCTAAAAATGATACAGGTTAAAGCAGTATTCTTGTTTTCTGAACAAAAATTCCTGCTCTTTTCCTAAGAAATCTCACATAATCTAAGGTTCTTCCAGTCACATGCCAATAACAAAACTTTACTACTCACCTAATCGTAGTGTGATTAGTGTGACAAGTATAAGTGCTCCAGGTGCCAAAGCAGAGATTCCCTGCAGTCCATGGAGGACCTGCACCAATGTAGATAGTCACTGCAGTCTGTGGACAACCCCACGCTGGAGTACACGGGTATCCTTGGAGGAATCACAGCCTGTGTAGAGCCCACACCAGAGCAGATTTTTTTCTTGATAGGAACTGCAGCCTGTGGAGAAGACCCATGCTGAAGCAGGGCAGAAGCATGAGGCAGAAGGAGGAGCAGAGAGGAGATGTTATGGACTGGCTGCAGCCTCCTGTTCCCCATCCCCCTGCGCCACTTGAGGTGGGGGATAGTGGAAGACTAGAGTGAAGGAGTGAAGTTGAGTCTAGGGAAGCGGGAGAGAAAGGTGCTATTTACTGTTTGTCTTTGTTTCCCACTACTCAAATTAGTGATTGCATTTTTATTTTAATTGGCAATCAATTAATATTCCCCAGGACAAGTCTGTTTTGCCTGCAACGGTGACTGGTATGCAGTCTCCCTGTCTTTATCTCAACCCACAAACTTTCTTGTTCCTGCTCTTCCTACTTTCTCCCCCACCTCAATCCTGGGGAAGGGAAAGATGAGCAAGCAGCTGGATTGGAGCTTTGCTGTTAGCTGAGGCTAAACTATGACATGAAATCATAAGTGTGTTTTGGTTCACTCCGATATTTACATTTTCTTCTGCTACTAGTAAGAGAGCGCCACACTGGGCTAATCTGTACACCAACATCTTTAGTTATCATTATAGTCACACATCTGAAATAGAAATAACTGCATAAATAGCACAACAAGAATGGTCTACCCAGCCTGAACATGAGGATCCTTCCATGCACTGGTGATGCTATGCAGATACAACAGGTCACAAGTCCCAAACCTAGAAATTGTTAGCTAAAACAATAGGAAGGTGCTTTGCCTCCTCTTAGTTCATTCACTTAAAATCCAGTACCTTCCCCACTAAGGTGTGCAACAGTTCTAGAATTCTTTTAGCCCAAATATTTTGCAATTCTACTTTTTTATTTTTTCATGGCATCACGGTCTTTGTCTGCATTAGCAAGTAATACAGCACAATATGGGCAGGTTTGTACAGCACAGTAGTTAGTGCTCAGTACTCCATCTCTACAACACATGCATTTGTGGGGTTTACTTTGGAGTAGCTTTAATCTGGCCACCTAGACCGAGAACCTGTTAGTGTTAGAGTGCATTAGGTGTGGTTATGGACCACATTTTCTGATACAGCTTTACAGGGGAAAGGGGTAGAAGTAGTTCATACACTCCAAGACTGTTTCAGGATATGAACCAATGTAAGTGGTAGCTATTGGGAGATAAAGTACATTCTTGATGCAGTCTTAAAACACTAATATGGATGTTAGTTAGTCAAAGAAATTGAAAAGGAATTCCAAGAAAAAAAAATACCTGCAATAAAATAGAAATGCTGTTCTGTTTCTATTTCTTTATATGTAATTTCAGCAAAGTTAACTTTATGAAATACGTAAGATAAGATACATTAACAAATCCTTTCCCTTTCATTCTCTACCACATACACTACATCATACTTGACACCTAAAGTCACAAAGCCCAGTGTATTCTGTAGTTTGGGTCCCTTCTATTTTCTGGCATATCCAAGCTCCTACAAAAATCGGTAAGTAGTTATTTGAGTAAGATGATGTCTGAAAATAACTATTTTTCTACAATAAGAAAATAAGGAAATATCATGTCTATTATTTAAATAATTATGATACATTCTAAAAGATATATAAGATTTGTCTTTGGGTTTCTTTCTGGATGGCTTATTCCTCCTATAGCCAGGTATTACTAATTTCACCAAATATTTTCCAAACACAGTCATTCAGGCAAAGAAAAAATAAATACCTGTGTTATATAGCAGGCTGAAATAATCAACATCCTGTACTCAAAGTAAAGGGGACCCTTAGGAGCACAGCTGTTTCTTCTTTCATAAAAATTTACCACTTCATTAGTTACAGAAGATTAGTATAGCAATTATACACCAAAATATACTATAGTATCCATAATTTGCATGTATCAACAGATGTGTTACGCAAAAACCTGCAAAGATAATTAGCCTGTTTCTGAAAACATCTTACCTTGGAGTCACTGGCAGGCCTGGGAACCATAGCTTTAAACCAATGTGAACTATATTTGTGGAGTTTAAATAACAAATTAATTTATTTTTTACTTTTGCAACATGGCCACTAAGTAAAATTTAGCATCTGTAAATGGCCTCTGTGTCCTAGCGAATGGACTCAAGTTAAGGACGGGAGCTTTATGGTTGGCCCCCCTCCAGTGTCTGAGGCTTCAGGCTACATTCCTGGGATTTACTGTCCATGGACTCTTTTTTTGCCATGATTAGGTAGGTCTCTGTTAGAATTCATGGCAGCAAATCAATGTCCTTTTCATATTACTTGCTCTGCTTTCTTAACCTCTTACAGCTCAAAACCCAGAGAGGCCATATTTCATTCCAGCTATATATCATACTGGTAATTTCCTGTTGATTAACAAATATGCTACTAATGCTTACTAGTGGTCCTACCCTAATCCTTATAGGCATTCACCACTTCCTGCCTGGCAGAGATGGCAGTAGGATCTCTTCAGGGAGTAGACCAGACATGCTCCTGGGTCAGCTAACCTGGCAACTGTAAGACATAAATATAAGAAGATAAAAATAGCATCATGTTGGGAAAACTCTAAGAAAAATGTTCTAACGCACCTTCTTTAGTAAATGTTGGGAGAAAAGATGAAAGTAGAAGAACTATAATCCTTTCTTTTTGTTTTTTCATCAGTAAGAGGGTGGTGGTACCACACCTACATTTCGTCCTTTACAATAACACATACACATGTGTGACTGGACCTGAACAACAAGCTGTACTGCTGTTGGCAATGCTGCTTGATACTTACTTAGGAAACTGCAGACTTTGAAAGTGCTTGAACCTGATCCTAATGAGTACATTACAAACTCTCCATGCCTTAGTCACACAGGGGAATGAGGTAGACACAGTTGCTGCTAAAAAGCCTCCACTTACCATGTAGAAGCTAATCCTTTTGCTCCAGCAACCCCAGTTCCCAGTAGGTCAACCAAGGTGGCAGACATGCACACACATCTCTCTGAGCACCCATGCATTATTTCTTATCACAGAATATGAAAATCACTGAAGAATCAGGGGTTTATGCTCCCTAAGTTTAATGCTGAATTAGAAATATGAACCCACAAAGCAACTTTTAAACTTTTAAAATTGACTAAAAGCCTGAATCAATGGTAGAGCACAAAAAGAACGCAGAATTTAAGCCACAATTCAGGATGGCTTCCTAAAATTATCAGGACATCGTGCCAGTCTATTAGTTCACACACTTCTAGTCATTCTAAACTGAGACTATGGCTCACATTACTTATGTGGTGAATTATTGCAATTTGAAGCCAATTTGAAACGCTAACACACCAGGGCCACTTATAAAAATTCCAAGTACCTGCTAACATAAAATTCTACTGGCTGATAATGGGGAAAAAAGGCTCTAACCTCTCACTCACATGAAAATAATAGGGCTGGCTCTTGACATATAACAAATTACAGATTTTTAATTAATGCGTGTATGTGTGAAAATATAAGAGCTAGAATAATCCAAGGAAATTTATACTACTTTCTCCTGTGAGTTATTGTTTCTACTTTGCATCTAGAGTCCAAGTTAAGAAAAGCTCATATTAGGTCAGTCTTTACATGCTCTTGAGGAGATTTTGCAATTAATTTTTCTCTGGGACAGGCAGGTTTTCAAGGAGTGAGAAAAAATATTCATATGTGTATTATGGAGAATGTAGCATGAACTTTTTCTGGTATTTAATGATGTGATTAAAAAAAAATCACTGAAGTTTTCAAACATACAGAATTGGAAGTGAATCAAAACATTACCATGATTAGGGTGCTCAGCTGAAGTGTCAGACCCTACAAATGTGACACTCAGACAGAGCCTTCCTTCAGCATATAAATGCTAAATAAGAAAACAAAATTCACACAGACATTTCAGTCTTTGTCTTCTATGGAGCATCATGCACTAAGTCTGACAAAGGAAAGGAAAGCACTCTCCCTAGGTTAAGTTACATGAGATGGATGAGCAAGACAAGAAGGCTGCAAGTAGGAGGTCGCTGCCTCTCAGAGAGCCTCACGAGGCACTCCTTAATTGCAACCCATTCCTGTGCTTTTCTCCAGAAAACCAAAAAAGTTGAAACACAGATACCCAAAGTGGAAAGAATGTGGAAGTTGTAGGTGATGCCATTAGGAAAAAAACAAATTCCAGAAAAATGAGGCTCAGGCACTACATGTGAAATTTAAGAGATTTTAGTTTGGATTCACGAAGAGAAAACCTTGCATATCAGTATTTGTGCTGCTCTATCCAGGCTAGTCTACAAGTACTGTAAAGTTGATTATTTTATAGATATTACAGCCTTTCTACTGGATGAGTTGAACAAGATAGAGGTTTAAAGGACGACATGTTTTAACATGACAGATTAGCATGAGAACATGGCATACACCGTTTTTCCCACATGATACAGCTGCATAGCTTCATAATACCAATTAAGTTAGGGGTCAACCAGCCTCTAAGAGCTACAACTTCCAGAAGCTTGAATGAGATTACAATGCTCAATAGACAAAGTCAGTACAACTAAAATGTTGTCAGATGCTTCTTCCATAAAAGGCTGATAGAAGACCAAGATTTGAAGCATGTAGTATCCAGCTGTGATCTGCCATTCAGAGTAGCAGAGTTTTGTCTAAAGACACTTACTTTTCAATGCTATTTAAGGAATATCAGGTATTTGTTGTTATTCCAGTTATTTTGCCGTCCCCAAATCAATAATCCATAGGTTTGAATTGCTGTAATGTGGAAATAGCTAAAAGGAGAACAAATTGTAAAGGCTTTGTGCGGCCTTTGCAATCAAGTATTCAATAAGGCAACAAGAAACAGCAGCTCTCAAAGACAAAATAATGTAGATGAGGGAAATACCATTTTCCTTTGACTCACTGATTATTGTTTTCCTGTTGTGCCCCATGCTTCTAAGCTGCTGCAGTGTGGTTTGACAATATATGAGGTACAGTCACTTTTCCTGATTTTCTGGTTGTTTCTGAATGGGGGAGGGAGGTGCACTTGGTGCAGCTTCCATGTCAGATCAAAAAGGCCACCCTTTTCATTTTCTGCATTAGAAGCACAGACTTGTGGCTCAGTGTGCAGAAGATTGTCACTTTTTACTCTCTTTAGGCACATACTCCTTACTTCCCCAACGCAGAGACCAGAGTAGAAACTGAGTATTTTTTAGTACTACAACTCCCAAAAGGAGGCAGGAGGAGGGAAGGGGGAAAGGAAAAGACGCCACGACTATTACTTGCTCTGCTGACAACTGTGTAGTCAGTCAGAATACAGCAAGCAAGGTCTGAAACGTTCCTGTACAGTGGAAATTAGTAGGGGAGTGGGGGATATTTAGCTAAACAGCACAAAAGATTTTATCTATTTAGCTAGATAATTACATGGTCCCATCACTGTAGTATCTGAGCACAACCAATATTTATAAGTAGGAATAACATGCTTTCTTTCTTTCTTCCCTTATGTTTTGGGGTTTTTTAAAAATACTTTCTATTATGTATGTAAGAGAAGAAGCTTAATTTATAGGACATTAATTCAAAAAAATTGTTGGTATATGTGTAAGCAACTGTGCATGAGGATAACCCAAATCACAGAGATAGTTGTATTTTATTGAGAGAACAATTAGTTCCCCACTTATTCTTGTTACTTTCCCCATAATGAAGTTTTGTGGTTTTGTTTGTAACCAAAGTTGCATCCCTCATTAATCTGGTCTGCATTGGGTTAGCTATTCACATCTGAAAGTAAAAGTCTACCTCCATCATGAATACACCTATCAGCAGTACTGCCAGCTTTCTCTACATCTCGTCACAGCTTCCGTATTCTAATGTGAGGTACTCAAAGGAAAAGGTGATTTTTCAACTAAATGGCAGTAGTCTCTGAAGCAGAACCTCAAAGAGATCTGTACATTACAGCTAATATAAGAAAATGGAAGAGCAGATCTTCTGCTCATAGTTTCTAAGGATGGCTTTTCTTTTTGGTATAAGCTGCAGCTTTTCAAGACGTATTCAGTTTCACAGCTCTGCACTATTGAAATTATCATATATGAAAATGCCTCAGTAGGGCACAAGTTCTCCAAAACACTCCTCTCCTCACCCAGCAAGCACCTCATCCATCTTGGATAGATTTGTTCATAGACAACTACTTAGACAAGCACTGAGAGTGTGAGCGCATTTTTGGTGTAGAGGCAACAGAGTGCATTGCCTGGTACCTCTTCCAGTGTTTCTACCCAATTTCGGCCTGTTTTGTAGTTTCATGAAGACAATAGGGGAATTCTTAGATCCACATCCCTAATGTTGAAAGCCTAAGACATTTCAAATTCCAGATATGTAAAGGAAATTTGCACTACAGTGATGTAGTACCTTGTTACTATCAAAGGCACCAGTCTATACCCAGTTAGCTCTACCTAGATACACAGAAGCGAATGCTGAAACATTATTGCAGTGTGCTGTCTATGTGGTTTATTGAAGACCTTTTGTTGATTAGAAGTTACTTGAACCAAACAGATGTAGCTTTAGGATGTAAATATTCTTTAGCTACAATTAAAACATATCACCCAAATAACACTATTCTTCTAAAAATACTCCTAGAAACCATGGCTTCCTACAAATCACAGACACTTCTCAGCTCAGTACAGTCATCATGGTGTTTGTGGTTCATTTATATTATTGCAGTTATTTTTCCTTCTTCCTGCACTTGAGGTAAAATGTATAGCTTTTAACTTTTAAATTCAGAAAGGAAAAAAACAGTTGCAAAGGCAACTGAGTGCAGTTTAGCAAGCATAACTATTTTTTCCATCCTTTAATGTTTTTGCCATAAGCAAAGCTGCCACTGGCTAGCCAAAGTCATACTGCTTCTGTTTCTTAAACTGTCAAACCTTCACCTAATTTCTCCAGCACCACCTGAAAATGTTAAAGTTGGCTGAGGTAAAAGAAAGAATAGTTTCTCTATAGGACACTGAGCAGACAAGGTTTTTGTTTAAAAACAAAGGAAGCTGTTGTCAGGTGACCATTCACCAAAGAAGGCTTGCTCAAAACAAGTCACAATGTCTGTGAATCACCACCATGCCGGTTCCAGAGTAACAACTGCCTCTTCTTGTTACAATGCTTCCCATTGTTTTTGTTGAGACTGAACTAGAGTCAAAATGGCAGTTATTTCTTGTGAATTTTCCTTCATTTCAAAGTTCAGTGATATATGGTGTAGTAATTTGTACCTTCTTTTAAATAGGGGGATATAAGTGACAAGGCAGGTAATTCTTTCTGAAGGCTTTGTCTTCGTTTATCTAAGGATTGGCACTGGAAAAATCCTTGTAATTCTTTATGAGTGAGTGACACCTGCTGGACAAAATGGGCTTTAAAAAAATACCTCCCTATAGTTCAATAATCTTACTACAGTAGAAAACTGAATTTAACAGCCACAGCTTCCTTAA
>VYZM01007559.1:0-16516 GCA_013398915.1 Dromas ardeola | reverse complement strand
AAGGCAAAACATTGTATCTGCCTTCAAAATCCTCAATCAAAGCAAGTCAAGTTTATGCTAAAAACAAATGAGCTACCACAGCATTAATGTCCTAATTTTTTCTGTCTGGAAGTTCGAAGTCTTCAAATGTAGTTTCATTTCAATTTTAGACTTTTTTTTTTAAAAGTTCTCTTGGAAAGAGAAAGGAGACTCACCTCCAGTGCATGTTGCCTGGTAGGGTGCTGTGGAAGAGAGGCAATATTGGTTTTCAGGCAGGGTCTGCTTGCTTGAATTTTTTTTTTTAATGAAATGCATGAATCTCATTTTAAAAAAAAAAAAAACCCCACAGAAATGAAAAAAGAGGGAGAAAGAAAAAGGTAGTGGTTCTGTTCTGCAAAGAAACTGACAGACAGCTAAGCCTGAGTTGGTGCAATGTCAAGAAGGTCTTTCTGAACTCTGCCTCAAATCGGTCTGAACTGTTTCCTGGAGATAACTGACAGAATTGGGATCTTCCAACAGCAATAATACATATCAAAAAGAGCCCAAAGCAGTAAATGTACCCTTTGTACAAGTCTCATTAGCAGAGACTAGTAGTGACACTACAAGTGGTAAGTAACAAAGCTGTTGTCTAGAAATATTGAAGGCTAAAAAAAAAAAAAAAACACAAAAAGAAAAAAGGAAAAAAATATTTCTCTTTATTCCTTTAGGTGCTAAAGTAAGCCAGAAGTTACAGTCAGATGACTAATGCCAAGAAATACCAATTAGAACCATAATATGGGTTCAACTTCAAAGAGCAGCTAGATCACCAACTACAGAATACATGGATGAAGTCTTTAGCTGATATAAATTGGTTATTACTTCTGCAAACAGTACTTCTATTCCTGTTTTCCTTCTTTATAAAATTCCCCACTAGAACAAGAGTGCTGTGACAATACTCAGTCCCCCAAAAAGACACATTGCATATTCATACCATGCCTCAAGACATTTCATGGAAGCACAAAGGACTTTACCTAGAATCCACCTCAATAATTTTCTAGGCAATGAATAATTATTTTTTTTCAATCTTTCTTTATATGGATCCTCCAACACCTGTAATAGGAATAATCAAAAAAACTAATGGCTACTTTACACACAGACTCCTAAACTTTTTTTTTAATGCTTCAGGACTTTTGTACTGCTTATACGGTCCTTCCTAGTAATGCCAGAAGTAAATCACAGGTTTCAAGTAGTTTATTCCCAGAAAAATATGACAATCCTTGCAAGTAGAATTGTATTGGACTAGGCATATCAGTCCAATTATACAACATCTATAGTTGATTGTCTGAAGCTCTTTGAATGATGCTTAGGGAAAAAAACAAAAAACAAAACAAAACAAAACAACAAAACAAAACAAAGCAAAAAAAAACCCAACGAACAACAGAAAACAATCTATATATATATAATATACGCTATGTTTACTATTCACAAGACACCGTAAAAAATAGTGTTCTTATGTACCAAAGCAAATCTAATAACCTATTATGACTGAATTCTATTACACACATTAAATGTTTCTTTATTAGTATGGCTTTTTATTAGTATTAAGTTGGACTTTTTTGAGCTACTACTTGGCCCTGCTTTCTTAATGAAATGAAGCTCCAGCAGTCCCACTCCTTGTGGAGTAAATTGCTGACCAGACTCGAGAGACAGCCAAATCATGTGGTGTTTGATCTCTTGTTTGAAACTGTTTTGCTATCTAAGGACAGGAAGATGGCAAAACAGTTTCACCAATTATTTAGAAAGGTTCCAGTGAACACCAAGAGACATCATACCTGTAAGCCTAGTAAGCACTGGAAAAAGCAAAACAAAGGAATACAATTAACAAACACATGTCAAAATATATGTGTATACACAAAAACAGTCTGTTTTTTGAAAAAAGAATTCTTGCCTCACGAACTTACTGGATCCCTCTGAAGGAGTCAACAAGCTTGTGAGTATAATTGGTCTGGTTAACATATGGGCGTGGATTGCCAAAAGGCTTTTGTGACTCTCTTCCCTTCCAGTCAGTGTCTAAGGATAGCAATGGAAGTCATTGTATTTCCACATACACGCACAAAAAAACCAATGCATGCTTCGCAGTGAAGCATCACGGCCACTTCAAAAATCCCTTTGTGTAACAGGTCTCTTCCTCTATCACAGGAGCTATTTAGCAAATTAGTAAATGAGAAGGAGTACTAGCCAGTTTTATCACAAATGTTCCAATAATCTGATCTTAAAAGCAATGAGAAAGAATTAAAATATACAGTAAGTCTTTCACTCATAAGATCACCATAAGATAAGAGGAATTGAAGCCTCCAGTAAGGTGGAGGAAGCTCAGGTTAACCCCATGAAAACAACAAACGAAATTCTGCTGAGAGAAAAATAAAAATTAAATTTCCTCAGTGGTTTCCATGGCAAAATTATATTTTCTCCAACAGCCCAGGATTTAAAAAAAAATCTTCACCTTGGAGTTGATTTCTGACAACCATACTATGGCACCAGCAGACCCCAAGCACACCGTTTGCCAGATATTCAAGCATGGTACTTGAAACAACAAGAAGTTTCCAAGTTAGACAGCACGTGCCAAAACGTCTGGACATGCATACCAGATCACAAATGACATTTTTTGTTATTCAGAATATAATCTTGACAGGTTATCCTCTTCCAGGATTTCCAAAGGAAAGGGATTGGGCAGTGTGGCAAATTAACCCAAATACACTGCTGTTACTTATTTATTACCTGGGCATGTACTGTCAGCAAATTTGGACATAAATGACTGAAATTATTTACTGTCCTATCTGTAGCTACTTAACAATTTCCTCTTAAATCTGTTAATCTCTCATATGTAACCAAGATAATTATATTTGTCTATTGCCTAATACTGCAATTCTTAGCATTTCTAAGAAACAGTTCAACTTGCTTTGCACCAGTACTCCTGATCCTGTAAAGCCTCTTTCCAGCTGTCTGGCCTGTACTAATGCATAGGGTTATTCCATCCCGGGCACAGGACTTTGCATTGCCCTTTATTGAACAAACTCAAATCTGCTGTCCTGTACTCCAGCACTGTAACTCCACTATTTGTCTTGCTCATCACCAGCACCAGGGAGAGGGACCAGGTACTTCCCTTGACCCCAGACCCAGCTGCTCCCTCTGGAGCCTGTCTCCATTGAGGCCTCTGATGTCCCTGGGACAATGGCTTCAAGTGGCATCAAAAATCATGGCACATCACTACCGTAGTTGCACGGTGTCAAGCAGTCCCATGCAGTGTTGATCAATGTTTCTGGACCCCAGTGTTTGTCCTGCTGCAACAATTGTTGCATCTGTGTTAGATGTCTCTGCTGCATAAAGCAAGTAGTAACCCTATGACTTTCTGTACCTCCATAGTAACAAAATAACTCTGCTTTTAAAAGCATGCTTTTCTGTCTTCTTTAATGAACATAGAGGTGGGAACTTCAATGAGAAAAAAAACACCTTACCTCTTCAGAAAAAGTCTTCAAACATTTTGTTAAAGATTCTGAGAATAAACTTTTTCACTGCCCAACAACATAGAAAGAAGTAACAGACATGAAAAGATACACCTGTAATGAGAAGTCACATTTATCTTCTAGTGAATTATAGTAATGCTACAGTCAAAAACCATGAGCCCAGCCATAAAGCCATTGCTCATATAAGGACACAACAACCTCTTTCCTAGGTCTACTGGTCAACAACCCTGACAATTTACCACTGAGGACTATTTGCCAAACTAGATAGAACCTCNCTTGGTTAAAAAAAAAAAAAAAAAAAAAAAAAAAAGAGCAAACAAAACCCTCGGACCCCACATACTACATGAAGGTGGCAAGAATTTGTGAGGCATAAGCTAAAGTGTCCTTTCAAGATCACCCACTCACTTTGAGTGAGAACATATATTCACCATACAGAGCAGAGAGAGAAAGAAACAAACTTGCAGTACTTTTGTGTCCAGGATCAAAGTAAATATGTAATATCCAAAAGGAGAACATCTGGAAAGATATAGCCTCTAACAGGCATCATCTACTTTGCTTAATCCATCTCCCATATGCAGTGCAGTCAAGAAGTCAGTTCCTGCGCCTATATGCGACACAGTAGTAATCTAACTCATAGCTTGACCTCTGGAGCTGGGAACATCTCTACCAAAGAACTATACAGGAATCCGATTCTCATTAAGAGGCAAACAGCAACTATTGAAGATGCTGACTGTAACTATACATAAAAAATAAAATTCTTCTCTAACAAATTGGAAATAAAGCTGTATAAAGTCTTCTCTATGTACTTTTCATTTCTCAGTAGCAAGACGTGCTGGAACTAAATCGGTTACAAACAGAGAACGGTTGTTCCTGAGAACAAGCCACAAAGAACATTCTCTTTGTCAGAAAATAGCCGCCTTCTGTGAGCCAGTCTTTTCATCTCCCTCACCACTGTCTCCACCTCTTCACCCTCTCCGCCCTTCTGCCTCCCTCACCACACAGTTACAAAAGGTTGATGCCGAGGAGTTTGGTGCTCCATCTTGTGGCCACATAAATTTCCTACACCACCACAACCTCACCTATGCCTGTGAAGAATTCCGCAGTTTCAACAATTTAAGACCAACATAATCTACCAGTAGTTGCACTCTATGTATAGATATAGCAGTCAAAACTTCTTTAGAGCATTTTCTTCTAAACAGGATCAGTTCAGTCTTACTCCTACCTTGAATCAACTGATAGGAACACTTCGGAATGCTGCCATATTACAGTGTTCATTTCTTTTTCTCATAGCAGAAAAAAGTGTTTTAGAGTTTAAAATTATAATGATATTATAGTAAGTAAAGGAGGTACTTAAATAATAGTTAAATCCACGCCTTATTCCAGACCAAAAAAAAACCAGTTTTTCTCTTCTTTCCAAGCGTACTCTAAAAAGTATTCACAATAGAAAGCTAAGTTACCATGTTCTCATACATGTGCCATAAGCTGCATTTATTAAAGACAAAAAAAACCAAACCCCACCAACAAAACAAAACACAAAAAACCCACCAACAAAACAAAACACAAAAAAACAACCACAGCACACAAAACCATGAAAAAAAACCAAAAAAAACCAAAACACTTTCTACTGACCATAAAAATCAGGTCAGATCTCAGGATTGAATACCTCACAGAGGTCAGGTCATCTCTGTTAAACACTGTAAGTGGGATGAAACTCAGTCACAGTACAACATCCAGCTTTCAGGGACCAGAGGAAAAAAAATAATAATAGGACAAAACAAAACTGCACCTTCCCCAGGCTGTTCCTGGGCTTCACTGCCCTATCCACACACCAGCTAGGAAAGTTTCCCTCCTTTGTCAACCTAATATCAGAGCTCAGAAGTGCAAGCAAGGAAGACAGACCTTACCAAACAAGGGTGTTGGGCAGGAGCTCAGAGATCACATAGACAACTGCTGGTAGTCCAGCATCCCCAAACACCACTCCTTGACAGGACATGTTCTATGGTTCTTTAGTATGAACATGTAGCCAAATTATACGCTGATAGAGCAAGAGAGAAATCAAGAGAACCAATGTTTTCCTTACTGCTCTGAGCAATCAAATGCAAAGGCATCTCTTATCTTTTCACTTTTCTGTCCCATGAACCATTTCAAGTAGAAATATACATATGAAAAATGGAGAAAACCTATTCTCTGTCCCAAAACTGAATCAAACCTTTTGGTCTCGATTATTCTGGGATTCTAAACCACACCACTAGAATGGATCAATCCCGTTAGTTAGTCATTTTTGCTGATCTACGTACTTCCTAACTCCAGTTGTAATATAATTAAAGCAAGAATACAGTACAGGACATTTCAAGAAAAAACCTGTTTTCATATGATTTGCAGTATGTACAGTCACTTCCAGAGTTGAAGTTGTATAAAAGGTATTTGAAGGTTCATACAAAGCATTTCAGACTTTCGGGGGATCAGGGATTAATAATCCCCAATTATTAATAATTATTAATACAATATTAATAATCTCTGATCAGGCAACTATAAAACAGTTGTTAATAATCAAGATTTTCTGAAATTCACTCACTACAAATTACTATTAAGTAATTTGATTCAGAATATCTTAAGACACCTATTTTTAATACTAGGTCCTATTTGTTTCACCTATTTTTAAAACTCCAGACCTCTAATTAGTCTTGTTAAATTAGTGCTTATTTATTGTGTTTGCAGATATTTACTGAAACTAAACTTTATGCATTTCTTTGAAACAAAGCCTTCCACAACATCAGTTCTAAGCCAAACAGATAAATAAAAAAGTTCCCTGGTGGCTTTTTCAATGATGAGATTTTCTTGCATAGGTCATATTATTGCAGTAGAATCTTTACCATTGGGCTTCTTGTCATGAATTAATTCTACCAAAAAATGGATACAAAATGTGATTTCACTTCATTTTAGGAGAAACTTCTATTTTAGGTATGATTTGTGTGTCATCTCTGTCAACGTCCATCTAGTTCCAGTAATTTACTTGGACTCACTTAGCTGTGTGCTACATCTGATAGAAAGGAACTGCTATAATATACATCTGACCAACTCTAGTTCATCTTCTGAGTTTGTTTTAAAGGATCATCATAAAAATGTGTGGTTTTTAGAAATGTTGGAGCATTTCAATAGTTTCAATTGGACAATGTGGAATTTTTTTATGTGATTTATTACAACTTTCACCTTTTAGCAAGTTGAGACCAACTGTTTTATATGGCAATGGGTCATCTGTTGGCAGCACAACATCTATGTAGGTGATTTTATGCAGAAAATAATATCTCAACCAGCCACAAATACTCATTCTTAAACTCTTTTATCATTTACATTTGGGTTGCTTAACCAATTTCTTCAAGGAAGAGAAAGGGCATCTCGGTTGTTCATTTTTCAGCTGTCTGGCCTGAACAGATGTGGAATACGTTTCTTAAGCTACGTTTTGACCATTACTAATAGTCTTCAAGCCTTCTTGAAAAAAAAAGGCAGGAGGGTCTTTAAAACGAGCAGATGTACGAGCATGTTTAATGGATTTAAGTCACCAAACTGACAGATGCTGTTGCTGCATCCCTGAGATTACTAATGTCTCATAGTCAGTTTGAAGTTTGGACACTTTCCAAAGCTTCCTGGTTTGACTAAGGAACTATATTCTGAATAGTTCAAAGCAAAGGGTTTTATCAGCCTGTTAATTTTTTAATAACTATACCTAGAAAAATCTCTTTCACAGAGTACTTCACAGCAAGACTAAAATCTGAGAAAAAAAATCTGCTATAATACTGAAGAAGAATTCAGCTTATATGAAAATCACCCTCCTGCTGCCTTTTGCTTCTGCTTACATTTAGTTTCTGTTTTGCACATACACCAATCACGTGGCAGTAATCAGACATGTGTGAGCCCTAAAACTTACTCCTTACCTGTTTCTTGCCAAACGGCTCAGTGTTCTGATTTAATTGAGTCAAAATATATTTGCCAGCCCTCTTCCCATCACAGAAATGCTAGGTAGAAGGCATTTGGAGCTAAATTTTGCAGTCCTAGAAAGAAAAACAAAATCCTGGGGGAAGATAATTTGAGACAAAAGGGGACCCCCAAAGGAGAGGGCTTCCGAAACAGTTCTTTGTTAGTGAGTATGAAGCTGGCATGGCCCAGGTAGAGTCAAAGTAGATTGTAGACAAACATAATTTTTTTCAATTGTAGAAAGAGGGGAAAAAAAGGCAATACAAGGTCATCAAAGTCTCCAGAGTATAGGAAGACCCAGAGTAAGCAAAGGAGGTCTGTGAACCCACTCTCCCACAGCACAGCCTTCCGAGACAAAATAATGATCTCCCTTTTCCTCCAGGAAGGTCTGCATAACCTCTTTCTTCCAGAAATACAGCTCAAATGGAAAACCAAGCAAACCAAATGTACAGTTCATTGAACTACAATTTACCACTCTTGGTGGGCCCAGTGGCTATACAGCTGAAGTGTCAGAATGTCAATGCGGGCCTTCTGGGCCTTATTCCATATGAAAACTTTTTATAATCATTATAATGTAGTAAAAACAGGTTTTCAGCCTCCATTTAGGATCTGGGTAAAGTCTGTATCAAGAGTCCCAAATCATGTTTGTTTCACGCTAAAATGACTAAGGCAGTAATTTTGGTTCTCACCTTTCTCTCAGACCACTTGTGTTGCAACAAATTGTATACAACAGTATTCCTACACTAAGGAAATGATGCTCTTCATACCCGTGAACCCTTTTGGTCTTAAAAAAAAAAAAAAAAAAAAAATACCCAAAAAAAAAAATCTACTTTTCCTCGAGTTTNTTTGGTCTTAAAAAAAAAAAAAAAAAAAAAAATTACCAACAAAAAAAAGTTACGTTTCCTCAGATTTATAGACAACTTGAATTTTGCTGTATTTGTCAAATGATAACTACATTTGAACTGAAGAGAAATAGATTCATTTGTGAAGTGCAAATATTTATACAGAAAGTATTTTAAGGAAAACAGTAACCATTTAGAAACTAAGCAAATAAAAAAGGTCTTTCATTTATCTTGACTCTTTTTGAGATGTGTGGAGAGTCTTATAGTCAATTAAAAAGGTAAAAAAATATGGACATATTCTACATGTACTGAGGAAAATCAACAGAGGAAAAGATACAGAGGAAGAAAAGCTGTAGTTCTATGCACAGCATACATGAGAAAACAACAAGGAACAGCAGAATTATTATTGACTTGATGCTGCTGCATGTGCAGGGGCTTCTCAACTAGATGAAGACTTTCAAAGTCAGTTAGCTGATGGCAACTGAAATGTTAAGAGGCAACCTGAATGTTATTTACAAAAGAAAAATGTTTTCTTCAGAAGTCAGTAGATATTACTCGATGCTGTGAAAAAAGAAATGGCCAGAGTTTTAAATGTAGTAACCGTGCTCTACCTCCAGCACTGGTTCTGGACTTGAAGAATCTCCTGGTAGTGAAAAATAAGCTATTAAGACATACTTTGTAAGAATTCAGAGCCTGACCATGAAGGGTGGAAATTCAACTAGATTGTTGCTTTTATTACCATCGAGGTTCAGTAGGATTTGAATATCCTTCAGGATGTTTGCAGACTTTATTGACACGGATTTATGTAAGCTGTTGGACGGTATTAATCACACAGACAATTTGTGTGAGGCAACTATCAAATATACTTATGTATTTAGTTAAGCTTTGTTCCTGTTAAGTCAATAACTAACAGACTTCAGTAGGAAGAGTTGTGCCATCAAATAGTTTTTTAAAAGCATTTAAGAGATTTGTTTTAAATGGAATTTTATGTCTTGTTATTAACAAAGTAAAGGTAAAGTAATCATTGTTTTCTTTCCTCTTTTACATACAAACAACCTGAAAACACGTATGAAAAAAGTCTGTATTATACAAATAGATCTCTCTAATCATGTCCTAATGGAGGCATTGTGACTGTATTTTTACAGTGCTAAAGCATTGTCACTGATGTTGTATAATTTTGTACAATAGTAGCAACACTTACCACTTTCCTAAATAAATTTGCCATTGAGTGTTCTCACATTTCAGTGAGATAGTGATTTTACAATTTTACAGTTACTTGTGAAATCATTTAATTGTAGACATGGACAATGGATGTGGACAATCCCATCCCATGCCCTTGGACTTGACCGAAACATTAGGCCCCATTTGCATCATTACAATTTGATGCAGACACTTCTGTAAAGACTTCCTTCCATCAACTGATGAGACAGCAGAGATTTGGGGAAAACGTGATTCAATTTTGCCTTCAACTGGAGTTTATTCTCTTTTGCAGATACCACTAAACCACATAGACATATTGGCCCTCAGAAACCAGCAAAAATATATTGCTTGAGGTAACAAAAATTCTCAGCCATTCCTTCTTCTGCAGAAAATGGCATGAATTTAATACTATTACGCATGATTCTACTCAACAATTTTGGAGTCACATATAGAATCACAGAATCATTCAGGTTGGAAAAGAACCTTAAGATCATCAGGTCCAACCAACCTAACACTACCTAGCCCACCACTAAATCATGTCCATAAGTGCCATGTCTACACATCTTTTAAATACCTACAGGGCTGGTGACTCAAACCACTTCCCTGGCCAGCCTGTTCTAATGCTTGGCATTCACAACAGCCTCTTTATTATACAAAATAATCTGCCAAATAATACCCATTATGAAAAAGTATTTTTAAGTGAAGCAAAATATCACAATTACTTGCTGTTGTGCAACCCCTCCTCTCTGCAGCAAAACCACTGCAAAGCTGTTAAGTGCCTTAAAAAACATGTCTGCTCCACAGAACATGACACCATGCTGGGATTTCCAAGTTAATGCCTGTTGTTAGCCATCAAAAACAGGGCTAATGCACCCAATAATATACCATGTTTATATGTTTATTTAGCTTCTAAAATCCAAGCTGACATCTCTGCCTTGTACAGCCCTGTGCTTCACAGACATACCAGATTTTTGGCACCCTCTCTAACATCTCTATTACAGTACTACAACACATATCTGAAGATAGAGGTGATACAGGGCAAAGATAAGAAAGATTTCCTAAGGCAGTAGAAAGAAAAATAAAACTGCAACTGCCATGGACATAGGCAGCATAAACTCTTGCAAAGATGTGATAAATGCCTTTATTTCAAACTTTTACAAAACTAGGCAGTTGCTATTGCACGTATCTAAGCTACAATCCACAGACTCTCTGCCATTAGGGACTGGAGCAGGTTATTCCTGCCAGATATGGTCCTGCTGCAGCAGAAGCACAGATAGACGAAAAGATAATATCAGAGGGAATTTGGGGATGAGAAAAGGTGGAGGTGTGATTCTTTCGGGTCTGGAGACAGGGAAATGATACAGGTGGCAGGAGCTGGGGGGAAAAGCATTCAGGAAAAAGTGCTACTGGCTCCTTGGCTGACAAAGGGACCTGGAAGGGACTCTTAATAGGCAGTGCTTGCAAGGGAAAATTCCCTAAAGCAATTACATAGATATATATATTTATTCCCAGTTCTGTAATACTGTAAATTTAGCTGCCCTTATATTCGAAAAATATGCATGTGTGGTGGATGGGATTTGACTGCATGTCAGAAATTATTTTCATGAGTTTATAAAAATTGCAGGTGTTCCCACAGAGGAACAGACATGTGAGGTAGGGAGGATATAGCACAGAGGAAAGCAGACATGTCTTTCTTTGGAGGAAGCGTTCCCTCTGTTTCTTAGGAAAGAAATAGAAAACAAAGATAGAAAGAAATCAGTAGGGCAACAACGGCTGTCAATTATCCCTATTTAGAAGACAGAGCAGAGTAGCTAGCAACTGCACATCAGTAGCAATGGAAAGGCATATATTAAGGGTAGATTTTTTTGAAGTTCTCACACAAATTTGGAGAAAAGTAGCAGAGAATTTTATGTCAGTTTATAAATTCCTTAGACCAGTTTACTGCTTTACTGTCATTTCTATTTTCAAGTTTTCCCAGATACCTAACCTGAACCTCCCTTGCTGCAATTTCTTTCTACTAGAAGTAGTCTAATTCACCATGGTCTTGAAATTCCTTTCTCTTTGTACAAGGTTTTTGCACACGTTAAGACTATTTTTTACTCCTGCTGTGAATGCTTCGGTAAATGTGTGGTCTTCCTTGTTGCTCTTCTCAGAACTGTAACCAACGGTGTAAGGGCTCCATCCTTCTTGAAACATGGGAGGTCAAAGAAAAAACAAACTAAAGCCAAGAGATAGGAATGATGCCTTAGTTATAATAGGACTTTTCAATTTTTTGTTTGAGGATAAATATTTTTTTGTGGTTACTTGTAGTAGCCCTGAGTTTAGATTTTTGTTACAGGTCTTTATCTCCAAATTTAACCAGATTAGTCCTCATTCCACCACTAGTGCCCTCAGCAAAATTGTAAAGACTTTTGTAATTTTAGCTCTATCACCAAAGAAAGGTGTTCACTAAGGGGAAAAAACACTTTCTTGTTTTACTTTTTACATGGCTCCCTAAAAGTCCGTTATGTCTGACTAATCCAGCACAGTCTTTAATAACTATGGAGCACAAAAACTTTCCAAATCCAACTTCAAATTTTAACATGTAGGAAGGTTGCTATCATAAGTCAGCTGTTCTACTGTTATTAATTCTTGCAGTACAGCCTGCAAACAGAACAAGCCTGTGGAATTATATAAACATGCTTGAAAGCAGGGAGGTTGGAAACCTATAAATCAATTAGTTAATGATCATGAGTAAATTGTTCTCAACATGCAATGAATTTTGAGCTATTTCATCTTAACTATCATGTTGCCAAGTAGAGATGCCAACATAAGGGCCTTGGCATATCTTTCTCATAGTTGCTGTTCTTAGTTTTGGACTTAGAGCCAGTAAAGATCTTTTGAGGTCTCTTTTTTCATCCCTGTTTTCACTGCCCCCACATGAAGAAAAACATCTTATTTCCTAAACTTACTGTGCACTAACATTCTCGTTTCTTATCAAATACTTCATTTTATGTCAATTTTTTAAAGAATCATGCAATGTATGAAATCTCCTCTTATAGCTATTAAGTATTTGTAATAACTATTGATTATAAAATGCAGTTCTTAATTTCTTCAACACACTTCAATTGCTTGATCATGTTGAAACTTACTTAATGTCAGAGTGTGACTGTGTGAATACGATAAACTGCCAGCTGGGAAGCATTTACCTAGCCCTGTCTTTATCCCAACTAATAGTGTCATTGATACCTCCACCCCTTTCTTTCCCTAAACAGGCTTACACAATATTCAACTGCAGAAATAACTAAAATAAAACACTCATCTAAAATTGGAATAGAAGTTCTGAATGGACTAATGCTATTATTAGCTATATGAATACCCAGAAGCCTCTATCCAGTCATGGAGATGCCATTAGGAGAGGCACAGTAGAAAATCATAGAAGATTCAGTGGGTTTATTATTCAAATATATAAGTCCAACAAAGACTGAGAAGTCAAATGACTGACATTAAAAAAAAGGTCAGCAGTGCTGCCAGAAATAAAAACCTGACTGCCGTCTACACTGTTACCTGTACTGAATCCTTTAAAAAAAGTATGAATTGCAATAATAGTTTAAAAGATTAATCTCGTTTCTCATAATCAAAAAAATTGTCGTGTCATGTGTTTCAAAAGGAAGGTTTGCTAAAAGAGTTTGAATTAAGTTTTGTAATGAAGGGCTCCACACCAAAAAATCATCATCTTTGGTATCATTGAAATCTACAGGGAACATTTACACTATTGAACTAATGTGACTAAATTAGACTCTTCAAAAAAGACTGCACTGTATTTATTCACTCCTGGGATGTTTTCTCCTGAGGGGCAATTTGAAGTACCAAAGTGGAGATATTTCCTCTCTGAGGCTTTTCCTCTCTTCATCTACATAAAAGCATCTGTTTCCTGGACTTAAACAACAGTTATCATAAGGTAGTGCTTGAATTACAGGTTCTTTCTTAGTAGAAATAATAAATAAATTAGGCAAACAGCTACTTCTGCATTTTCCCTAAAAAAAAAAAATAAATTGGTGTATCTTTTTAAAGGAATATTCACAACTCTGTTTCAGAGTCTTCTACCTCCAACTGGACATCAGTTAGTAAACGCCCATTTTTTCAATGTCAATTGCCCCAAAAATTCACCTGTGAAAATTAAACTGAAAAGAGGTGGCACCTTTTGGCGATGATTTTAGATATTATACTCCTGAAAAATACTACTGTGTACAGAATTAGCACGGTACTCTTTACAACCACAATACTTTGCATAGAGGAGGAGTTAAGATTTTATGACGATACCTGGAACACCTTCCCACAGCATATTTTTTAAATGCTTGTGAGTTTCTGCATGGTCTTTCCAAAGGGAAAAAGACTAAATGCTCCTAAGATTTTTATGAACCTTAAGGGATCAGTTATATCTGGCACAGGGAGTTTAGCTCTATCCAGAGAGGAAAACTCCAGAAGACAGAGTACTCATTTCTACTCCCTCACTTCAAGTAGATGAAGGAATTTTAATGTGAGAGCACAAGAATTGTGTTCGGCTCATCTCCACATTCTGCCTCATAGGAGCATGTTACAATCAGCTGCAACAGCATCATACGCTCCCTTCTCTCTCAAGCAACCCACTGACACCAGAATCAAGAATGTCCTTTCATTTACATTTACCTCAGTTAAATTTGCCTAAATGTAAATGAAATAAAGCTACATCAAAGTAAGTCTGGTTTGAGGCCAAAGCTAATACAATAGGTAAGAGTTACAAACAAGACAGAAAAAATACATTCCAACTTAATAGCAATTTACAACATGTCTCTAAGTCACAAAATATGTCCAGTGATTTCTCATTCAGACAGTGGAACGTCCTAGGCACTAGGCAGATCAGTACAGACACACCAGTCCCAGCTTCAGGAGGTTTGCAACTGCCTTGACAGGCAGGCAGATGGATTTAAAAAGAAATGTGAGTTGGGAAAACAAGGTAATAATAAAAAAAGAGTTCAGCATAAAAGCTAATATAAAAGCTAACATATGTTAGCATAAAAGCTAACATAAAAGTCTGTATTAGGTGTGTTTTGTAGAGGAGAAATGACGCAGCAGCAAGAAACAAACTATCTTTTTTGGGGATTCCTGCTCTACATCAGGTCACAGAGCAGGATGGCAGTCAGTCTCACTGTATATCTCAGCTGAAAAAGTAATTTGTCAAACAATTGGAAAGGAAGAGTAAGACTCAGGAGCCAAAACACTACCATTTCCTAGCACTTGGAAAGTAAGCACTAAACATCCCCTCGGTTGAGATTTATAGCAAGACACCTCATATACTATTTATAAAGTAAATAAATTCATTCTTCACTGGCAACAGGGTAGATGGAAGCCACAGAGCAATTTATATTAACTTTATTGTCTATTTTCAATTTTTAGAGTGAAAATGGTGTCCACTATTTATACATTTATTCTCTTCCACTAGTGGTTTTTAATTTACTATTTTACTGGACGTACCACAAATTAAAGATGGAAAATACATTATTCTCTCTGTAGTCTAATAAGTTTTCCTTATCCTTTCCAAAACAGCAGAAACTTCTTCACAGTTCTTCTGATCACTCTAAGTGATTTGGTCATGACTTCCCTAGTGCCTGTTGATGCTTGCTGCTTTAATCACTATAAACAAGGTTGCTAGGATTCTATCCCAGAGAACATAAGCCTTTATATGTGCAGCTACTGACCCTTCAATGTAAAGTCAAGTCTTAGATGTATCAAAAACAAGCCACTGTTGGCTTAGTCTCACCCTTGTTTTTGCAACAAGAGATCACTGAGTTCTGACACATTTATCAGCTTTTGAAGATTTGTTTGTTTTTCCTTTCATTGTACCAAATGCTTCTTAGACGTCTGCAAACTTTGTTTTCATTTTGTTTATGTTTTTCTGGAAGTGTGTTTTCCTACTGAGGTTTCTGAAGCAGTCCTCATCTCTTCTTTCCCAGATCTTTGTGTTTTGGGACACAAAATTCAAGTAGTGACCTGTCTGCTGCCAGATGTAGGATATCACATTATGTGTATCACAGGGGAAAAGTATGTCCAGAAACACAGATTTCTAAGAACTTCAGTCACTTATTCCAGGAATAATATTCCTGGTGTACACCACGCTGAAGCCGTGACCGCTGGGTGCTATGCTTGTTCACATATGTTCACAGCATGGAGAGCAGTTCTACAAGATGTACGTTATTAGATCCAGACAGTTTGCCCAATTACTAAGTCATGTTTTATGGTTTGTTTCTGGCATAACTACTCCTTGAACAACATTTGTTTCATGCCTGAAATCACTCAGACCTGAAGACAGTTCTCTCTCTGGCATCCCATTATGCCAATCAGTACTCACTAACAAAAAGTTAAGGTGTTTCATGAAAATTCTACAGGAGAAAAAGAATGCTGGTTCATTGACAACAAAAAAGACAGAAGTAGTTTTTAAAAAAAAAAACACAGATATTCACTTGCCTAGTATTACAAAAACAGTGGCTGAAAAATGATTCATTAACTCATGAGTCAACAGTATCACCATGTAAGATATATTTGCATGATGGATTAGTTCAAACTGAATCTGATCCCAGAGATGAGGAAAGCTAGAATCTCTTCTTTCTATTATGTGATCCCTGTTTCACCCAACCATACCTTATACTCCGGGAACATCTGTAAGATACAGCTGTGTTTTCTGATGTGCTAAATAATATGCTATTAATTTTATTTCCCTTAGGTTGATCCCTGAGGTTAACCATTTCATATCTATGAAGTCCATCTACTGTATCTGATAACCAAAGTCCTTTGAATAATGCAGTGATCTTATTTTCATAATACTCTTTTAAAAGAAACAAAATCTGATTATTTTTACATACACAGACAGAGAAAAGAAACACAGAGAGAGCACTGTTTTACCCAGGAAGCTTAAGGTAGAGCTTAAAGCTTAAGCCTGGCTTTCTGCCCAGACACTGTTCTGAGCCCAAACCTCATAGGCATTGTAATAAGTAACTAAGGGTA
>VYZM01007550.1:93669-139862 GCA_013398915.1 Dromas ardeola | reverse complement strand
TGCCACAGGAACAATCATGCCCTAAGCCTTTAACAGAGATATACAATGCATATAAGAGAAGCCCATCTGCTAATTTCTGTGCGTACTGGTTCAGGAGCCAAACAGGCAAAGCTCTACCAGTAGTCTCCGTTATTCAATAGCACGTCTGTTGGTCCATTACTCTGCACTACTGAGTAGAGATTAACGTTCAGGCTACACGTATGTTTTTCTGATACCAGCTGCAGCAAACTAGGATGAAATATTTCAGCTGATAAAATGTAACTCTTTGGGAATACAGTGTCCTTAGAGAATTCAAGTGAAGTTATCCTTCAAAGAGACTTGATGGAAAAAACATCTTTTTGGTTAAAAATGAATGTATTGCCCTAATTCATCTACCAGAGCGGTTTTAAGAGCCAAAAAACACTTAGCATTAAAATGTTTCCCTAGAATAATTCTTCAAGAATACTTAGAAAAGGTAGGTGAATGCTGTATAGAGGGGGAAAATATGTTTAAATGTTAATGCTGAGTACCAGCATAACTGGCTTTAACTACCACGCAGTCCCCCTTCTTTTACAGAAGGAATAACCTGTGGTTGTGGTATATCTTAGAAACTCTAAGTCAGAAGGAACAGATAAACAGGGGGGAAAATACTGCTCTGAAGGAAAAAAAAGAAGAAAAAGGAAATCAAGAAAACGTGGAGTGCAAGAGCAGGACAGAGGCATGAGTTAAAAAAAAGACATGAAAGAGACAAGGGCAGAGCTAGAAAACAAGGGACAGAGGCAGAAGGGAAAGAGAAATCAGTATGAAAAAGTCTGACAAGAATACATGTGAAATGACAGAACTCTAGAAGGCACCAGAAGCACCACTTCTCAGAGATTGTCTCTGTGGTAGAGATCTTGAGTATAGGTGTCTGATGCTTTATTCTGTAAAGTCTGGTTTCCATGTCATTTGGATTTCAAGAATATATTCTAAGTGATTTTAAAAAAATATCCTTAAAAAGAACAAATTTATTAATATGTGTCACTCTTTTCAAGTCATCATAATCTTTCTTTAGAATTCAGATTTTCAGAGATTATAGCCCTGCCATTATCCTAAAATATATTTTTATTACAAATAATACTTCTACATTTTACTAATCCTGAAAATGTATGCCCATATACCTGCACAGAATAATGGTTAAAACCACTAATGCTGTGACTCACAGCTCTGAGCGTTTCTTTGGTGTGACTATTTCTGAAAGACATTATTTTTAGGGAGAGAGAAATTATCCACCCAAACTTTCTTTTGCCTTTCCCTACCTAATGTTACAAAGCTGCGCTGCTAAATTTAGAAGAAGAAATTGCCACGTAGCACAGTATTTGTGCCCAATACAAGATTGCATAGAGGATTATGATAAAGTTTTCGAAGAAAAGATACAGCAAAATAATAATCTATCTGGTTATACACTTCAAAAAAGCAGACAAGACTGTGGCATTTCTATAGTTTGACATTTTCAGTTAGGCATTAACACAAATCTACCCACTCTTCTGGCAATAGCATCTCTTGTGCCTATTTATTTCACAAGGGAAAAGCAAGAGGGAGGAAATCAAAAAGTTGTGCTGTTCTTTGCTGTCCTTATGAATGATTTCCACTTAGTTCAGTGGTCTTAGGCAACGGCAACATGCCACACTAGGGTAGAACTAAGCAAAAAAAAAAATATTCTATTTGAGAATCAAATTTTATTTTTATTCTAAAAGAAACAGTGGGAGCCTGATCCAGAGCCAGCTGGTTCAATAAGGGTTGTTTTCTTTAAGCAAATATCTTTGCATCAGGCATTAATACCACACCATTCTCTAAAATCTAGGCTAAAAAATATTAATATTGGAACAATAAAAATGAATAACAGATCATTTAAGTACTTAGAGGTATCATCTTGGATTTTCATCTCAATAATTTAAACAACGAAAATGAAAAATAAAATACTTGGTATCTAAAAATTGATAAATTCCAGTGGATTTACTTTGACTTCTTTGTTTTTACATCTTACAATGCATTACCAATTGAAGCTGTAATAACTTACTTAAGGCAAGTAGAAAAGTGAGGGAATAAACAATGATATTTCAAGAATTTATCAGGGAAAAGTACCAAGATCTATAATCCCGCATTATATACATAGCTTTTATTTTGTTGTTTCTGTTGTTTCAAGGCAGATGTAGCCAAGTTTTGCGAACATATGAATTAGTAGGTGGAAATTTTATCCTGTAAGGGCAAGTACCTGTGTATGCAAGGGCAGAGCTCAAACAAATGGTGAGCAAAGTCATCCTATTCCAGAGCATCACACAAAAAACTTTGCTCCCAGCTAGTAACAATTTGCTTTTAACTCTTCTCAGTCCCAAACCTCTTTACTTGCTTGCTCCGAGAAGTATCACCGGCTTTTGCCTGCTTGGTCCCAAGACATGGTGTACTTGACTAGAGACAGAATTCCTTCTCTACACAGGCCTGTATTCCCAGTTACAATATACTGCTAAAAATGAAGGTAAAATTAAAATAATAAAAGTGCCTTGCAAAAAATCTTCACCTCTTTTTGCAGCTACTTTAGACTAAACTCCTGCAATCATTTCTGGTTTAACGTGATCTTATACAAAGCTTTTTGTTCACTAAGGCATCTTTCTCTCTCTGTGTTCATGTAATTCTCGCTTCCTCATGTGGGGGCATTTTTGCTCTCACTGGCTGTTCTGTAGCATCATGCAGGAAGGCGACTACACTGTTCTCCCGGCTTCTCGTGCTGTATACACAGAGGAGAAGGAAGGATTTGGGATTTCTGCACTGAAACATAAAATTGCAAAAATAACTGAAACTGAAGATGAAAAAAAGAGAGCATAATGTATGTGCTAAGGTGTTTCCTACCGTAAATGTTCACTGTCTTCATAAGGAAAGCCTACATTATGTTGCAGGATATGTACTTTAATAGCACACGCTGAAACTTGCATTGAGAAAAAAGTAGTTACTGCGTAACAGGAAAATGTATGCAAGATTACAATAGGAGAATGTAAGAAGGGAAGGAAGAGGGACAAAGACTTCAAATGCACGGTAAGTTTCTTTGAATACTTCAGTGTTAAATTGCCAGACACAGGCCTTGGGCCCACCTGCAGCCAAGTCTAATAATTTCTTCTGACAATGGAGTGCAATGATATTGCGTGTGATGTGATCCTCCAAGAGTAAACAATAACCAGAGCACTAATGCTGCCTACCTCTGGCACGTGAGGGGCGAGAGGGAGCAAGAGAGAGATGACAATTGTTGTTAGCTGGCTAGTATGGGTATTGTAACCATTGCAATGGCAGGCCTAGTGCATCCTTGATATTGCTCCAAGCTACCAAATAGCAATGTAGCTGTCTAACTTGCACAGAGCTTTACTTTTCGAGCAGCTCACATGCACACTGCCATGAATAGAGTAGTAGGAGGAGAGCTTTCTGCTTCTTTACAGATTTCTTTTCAATCCGAGGAACTAACATTCAGTTACACTGAATAGAAGCAGGAGTCTGGGACAGAGTGAGCCAATTCTCCATAAAGCAACTTGTAAAAGTGTTTCTACTTGAACTGCAGTTATCCATCATTCAGATGCATTCCTTTCAGTTTAAAAAAAAAAAAAAAGTTGTTTTTGTCCTTTACACTTACCTGAAATCAATCAGCCAAAAGGAATTGCATTATTTGTAGACTTCAAAAGTTTATCCTCCTTAACTTATCAGGGTACCTATCATTTTATTTTTCCTATGCTTTGTACGTGGATAAAGCAGACATAATGGCTGCCTATGAAGTAAGATAAGTACTATTCTGTGCCTGTGAGAAAATGAAAATGCTACTAAAAGCAAAAGTGCATTCCAGGGTGAACTGACAATCAAAGAAAAATTCAGCATTTTGTGGTCTTCAGCTGAATTTTCCTTATGGGATGACTTGCCACTCTCATATCAGAGACAGACATCTTTGGAAGGAAAAGACAAGAGGCTGTAAAAGCATGCATGTACGCACCATTTTCTTTTACCTGCTGGAGAATGAAAGGTTTCTTAATTATTAACATTCTGATTTTATATTCTTTATCACTTCAATGACAACAGCAAAACAGCACATGCTATCCTAGTTTTGGACCAGAACCTCATTTTGCTAGACAGTTTTCAAAAACAGAAAAGACAATTTTATCTCAGAGAGACTTGAGTCTAATTATGAATCAAAGCAGCATCAGATAATGCAATGTAAGCAAATTCAGGTAGCACACAGAAACAGTAACATGGAATTGGCTAGCAGGAAACGCAGACCTCGTAGCACAGATATGCCAAAAGAGCACAAGAATTGGTTTTGCAGGTGTTACACGCAGACCATAATAAAAGCTATGGGGAAAGCACAAATCCTAGTAAACGGATTAGAATGGATATCATAACATGAACATGATGCAAGAGCAGGTGACTGTACCATAAGGTTTTCTCAAGCACTGCAAACTTTAGCAGAACAGGGTCCCCAGAAGGTATTTTATCACTAGCAACAATTTCATGAACTTGGTTCAAAACTCATTCCAACAACACGTTGAATTTTCAAGCACGTGATCTAGGAAAACTCGTTTTTACAGCACAGATAATCAGTATATCTGATTTGGTGCTATTTCCTGACCCTTTCCAAGGACGCAAGATTGTTGAAACTCTGCAAATTAACCTAATAAATAAACATGGCTAATGATTAACCAGAATAATAAGTGACCTCCGTTTGTCCTCCATTCACAGAAAGAAACCTGGATAAATAATTCTTAAACATTTCCATGCTGAGTATGCAAGTAAAATCATTCTTATTTGTAAAGTTTCTCTCATGTCAATTCTTTGAAAATCTCTTTCATGTCCAGGTATTTTTACAACAAAACAGTACTAAACGTGAGTTGAATGCTAAGTATGAATGCAAAGTTAAATACAAAGTGTTAAATGAAAAATCTCTGGTTCTTTTATAGTATTTCACATATGCTCCTTTTTACCCTTCAATTGCATAGAGACATATGTACCTATCTCATTCTATGATTATTTGTGATCGTTTTTTTTCATTTTTATTACAAAATGTAAATCTTTGAACCCACCCTTTCCCTACCATTATCCTGAAGGGACAAGGGACCTGCAGGAATTTTGGTTCCACAAAATACAATCAAAAGGAGATAAAGTTTTAAAATTTTTACTATTTAGTTTTTTCATCCTGACACTAAGATTCAATAAATTGCAGAAAGGTCTATTTACATGTTTAAAACTGAAAAAGAGGCAAAAAATAATGTAGTTAGGGAGAAAAGGAACTGACAAGGGTAGAAAATAGAAAGATCAGATTCTTTTTCATAGTCTTAATTTTTTCTCTTATATAAAATAATAGAAAAACTAAGTAATTCTGGAAGAAGACTTTATTTTTGCTTCACGAGTAGCAAAGCCATTATATCAAATGCCTCGATTTCTTTAAAGCCTTCATAGTAGTACGCAGTGCTTTTGCCTTTTAAGGGAAGAAATAGAGACACACATGGGGGAAACTGTGGGATTTCAAAAAAATCAATGGTCAAAATAATGGTTAAACACTGCAGGCATGGGACAAGTGTAGAAGGAGAGCATGTCATTATTGCAATCTGAGAAAAGCGGAAGTGCTTTAATGTGAAAAGAGATTCACAGTAAAGTCAAAAAAACCCAAAACACTGCGTAAGCTGTTATCGAATCCTTGTTGTCATCCATCGAAAACATGCTGGGCCAGGTTCTCTTTTTCTGTTCTTTGCATCAAATGGCCATTGATTTTTGTAAGAGTTTTGCATGGTTTCTAAGGCAGAACCTGGCCTACAGTGTATTCTAGACAACTCTGTGTATAATCACCAGCTTTTCTATTTAACATCTTAGCTCATTTGACGTAGTATACCTTTTGTTTGTGCTGTTCAAGGGGTTCTCTCAATTTCTTATAACAAGGACCACAACTGAATATAAAATTTGTTTCACAGACCTCAGTGGCCCAAATATAAATGCATGGGGTTTTATGCAACTATGTCACTTTCTTTCATGTAAAACTATATGCTTTAAAATCTGCAATAGCTAGAAACTATAGAAACTACAATCATCACGCAAGGAGTTCTTAAATTTAAAAATAAAGTTTTTCACAGAAGAAATACAACATTCTAATCTTTCCAGTACAAAACAACTCCAAAGCTCCTTTTAAAAGTTGATTTTTTATTTTTTTTTTTTTTAAGTATTTCTGAATTGTTTCCGAGGCTCATCAGCTGCAAAGGAGTCTGGCAACCCACCAAGTAGGTCAGAAAACTGAAAAAAGGTGGAGAGGTGGAACTGGCGCCTCTGGAGCCCTAAGAAATCTGGCTTTTGCAGGGTTTCAGAACAGACTGTTAATGTGCCAGAGCAGGGGGGGTAAAGGGGAAGAGGAAGGAAACAGGTAAAACTTCTGTCTACAACGCTGCTGAAAGTGACTTTTTTTATTTCAGGAAACCCACACTTTAGACACAGAGATAACACACATGAAAAATTCTGACTGGGTATAACTAATTTCTGTCAGTATGTTTTATCAGCTGGCATTAAAGAAGCCCCTTTTCTCAGCAAAGCACCACTACATGCTTCATCCCTGCCTGTGGGCGAGTGGTCGGTCGTGCCCTGCCCCGACCTGAGGAACCTTTGCACTACATCCAAGAGCTGAAATATCTGAGCCATTCCTCGCAGATTTACCAGGGGCCATTTCTGAAGCTGTTCACCAGACCCGTGGATGCTTACAGGTCCCACCAAGAGAATGTAACACTTCATACAACCAAGGCCTCAGTCAGGCAATCCAGTTTATAGAACTGTTTTTGTTTTTTTCTCTTAATGTTGTTTTCAGCTGTATGAAGGCACCATATACAGCTGTATCGCGTTAAAACTAGACAGTGTCAAGATTTACACTTTAGCATAAGAGAAATTCAGCACATATGCTACCAAGACAGAACTAAGTACAGAGGATTCCTCTTATAGGCATATTTTATACAGACTTGCTATATTAATAGCTGTTGACCAAAAGCCAAATGTTCCAGCATGGACAAAAGACACAACTAGAAAAATTGCTACATTTAAAAAAAGACCATCCAGTTCTGCAGTTTACCTCTGCCTGCATAGCTCTGTGTTACAGTACCTTTCAAATCAAAATGCAGAACTTGGAGTTGATCTAAAGCCTAGTGAAGTAAATGGACTCACAGTTTATTGACCTCAACAAATTATAGCTCAAGACATCTTTGGATCTGATTTTACTGATAAGTATTAATTATTATTCTGTGGGACAATTTTTTATTTTGCTTTATTTTTTCCTCCCCTTCTTACTTTATTATTACAGCATACTGTAGTCTGAACGTACAAAGAAGCAGAAGCCTGGACTTGTATTAGTCCACTGAAGCATGAAATTATAGTTTGTTGGCTGACAATACTTAACAGCACCCAGGAGACCTGAGTATGATATAAGAGTACCGGAAGATTATAACACAGATTTAATCAAGCATAACTTAAAACCTTCTTTCAAGTCTGTTATTTCATTTACAGCCCTATATGTGCAAAAAGTGACTTTGCATTACATCTAAAGTGTTTTTAAATGTTCTTCTGCACGTATATCTTTCACTGTTGCCTTTCCAGTCACTTAGCACATATCAGAATGCTTGGATGTGCATGCAGAACATGCTGCATATGTAATACCACCTATAAATGGCACTTCTTTTACAGCGGCAATTGTCACAGCAAGATATTGCTAATTATAACATCACCTAAGCAAGAAATTGGTAATACTTCCTAGTAAGGGTCTGTTATTAATGTTAAATGACAGTGGTATTCCTGTAAAAGCTGTGAGACTAAAGGAATTCAGTATGATTAAGGTTGTTGCCAGGAATGCCAAAGGGCATGTTAATGATTTTCCATTAGAAAGGATTCTTAAATTTAACTCTTTTACAGAAAGCTAATATCCGGATGCAAAACCCTTAAGTTTTGCCTAAGTCCCAGTGCCTTCAGTGGGTGTGGATGAGGCCCTCAATACAGGTCTTATTTGGAAGCTTAATCTGTATATTGGCATTCTTCCCATTTTAGGTGGTTGCTCTGGAAAAAGAACTGTTGGTATACTTAGTTTGTGTTGGCTGTGATAGTTTGAGTTGAGTTAAACTACTTTAGCACACTCTAACACAGAACCACCAATAAGGCTGAAGGAAACATGCAAATGTGTGAGGAAAAAAAAATATGTTTGCCTCTAATTTTGAGAGCACTCTGGCAATCACTGATCCAAAATAATGCAATTCTTGGCAGCAGAGAAACTCAAGAGCCATTTTCTATTTTCTGATATTGAAATAGGTGCCTGATTCACTAGAACACATGCATCATCATGCGTTCAAATATATTGTGAATCAACCAATCTTAGAACTAGTTCGTAATTCGGCGCTTCTTCTCAAGGGCATGCTAAGGGAAGGTAGAGAGGGTAAATCAGAAGAATGAAAATACTGATTTAGGACTGACTACAAGTTTGGATGAGGTATTGCAGCAGATCATCGCGTCTTATGAGCTTGCTTTAAGAGAACACAAAAGTCGCAAACAGGGGAGACAAAGGCTACCTTTCCTCTTAAACTATACTACAAGCTTCAAGTAGAACGGAAGTCAGAGTATAGCGCCCATAGGAACACAGTCTCTTAATTTAGATGCGAAAACAATCAGCAGAGCGCTTCTGAAAATCAAGGCTGTGGCCTATTATTTTTCATAAATATAGACCTAGAGCTCAGGAACCTCTTGATTTCTGTACATTCACGTTATCTTAGCAGAGTTTTTTTTCTGTAAAGCTAGCACTATTCCTTCCAGCTGAACGTGTGTCTGGGTTTCTCACTAAAAGCTGTTTGACAGAACTTGTCATCCTGACCTTCTTTGCACAGTGTGATTTACTTAGTTACTCATAGTAAATACAGCGTTCAGATTTATATAATCTTCTCCTATAGGCCCAGAAGCTGAAGAAATTTTGGTGACAGTATTTTTAGAACTTTATCAGTATGCATCTACTTGTCATAAACAGAGTTCAGTTTGACGTACAGATAAAGAAAATGAGCCGCATTTCCAATCATGGTACCAGCGCTACTCCTCTGATACCAGCATCATAACCATAAAACCTGTTACTCTGTTCTTAGCGACAGAGGGCATAGGAAGATGTTATGACTTAGAGGGTTTGGTCTGTGACAGAACGGGACAGCACAATTATTTCATGAACTTCTACTTCAAGAAAAAGGAGCCATTCCTGAAAGTGAACAGTAGAGGAATAGGTGGGAGCACAGAACATTTTCAGATGCTTCCTTTGTGGCTTGGTCACAATTGGTCACATAGATGTGCAGAGGGAGAGAAATAATGATAGATTGTAAAATAATAACTTTGACAAAATGTGTACAGTTTACCTAAAAGATGATGAAAATAATATCAAAATTTTGTGGGTTCAACGTCCTGGAGCTGCTATTTCAAAAAGCAAGAAATACTGTCACAGAAGGTGAGGAAATGTGTACTTAATTACATGAAGAAATAGAATAAGCATTTTGGTCTGATGATTTTGGTCAAATTGCTTTTTAACTTCTGCTGTTATACCTGATGAAAAAAAAGTTTTAATCTGTTAAATATTTACTTAAAAATTACTATAAAGGATGTATTATTTATGCAGATTTTTACAGATTACAATTTTTACAGATTGGGGTTGTTTTGGTCTTCTGTATAATTATGTACTGAGAAGACAGTTGTGCTATGAATAGTGAAAGCTCACGCAAATTCTACAAAGTACTGATGGACTTTGAGTGTTTTGCTGTCTGTTCGTTAGAAATTTATAGGGGGTGTTTTATTCACTCTGCAAAAAGCAACCTAGTGATTTTCTGAACTGACTCTTTACCCCGTTATAATACTTCAAATATTTAATTTTGGATGCAGAAAGTAGGGAAAACCAGTTAAAAAATGAAGCCTTTCTTTACACTTTTTGAAATACGGAATTTCTTAAAATAACCCACTGACATTGACCATAATCTTGACATTTTAAACAGTAAATAGTTATTTATTATATCCTCATCAGCAGCCAAACTTCTGCTTCGTACCATTGTAAAGAACAGAAAAAGAGAAGTCCCAGCTTTGTAACATCTGTAAGGAGTTCAAGACGTGATTCCTTCCCTGTTTCATTTTGTGTCTGGTACACCACTAAAAACCCATAGTCAAAACTCAGAGGTGATTTGAACTGCGGTTGTTACACCAGTGTAATATCATTACCTTGAGCGCAGTCCATTAGTCTTATTTCACACCAGTAGAAGAGAAGCTATCAATGCATACAACCTTCAAGCCTTTCACTGTATATGTCTCTGCCTTCAGTGTCTTAAGAGTCTCAGTTGTACTAGGTAAAACAAAGCATCCCTATTCACATCCACTGTTTCCCTAAACAGGAGGGAAAGAAATTCCCTCCATTCTAAATTGATTTAGGTTGGATTCCTTAAAAAGAAAGTAAGGGGAAAGTGGGGTTTTCCTCAACTATTGCACTATCCTACATAGCCTTGGTCATAAAACTCTGTGTGCTTTCCCATTCTCCAGCCACCAGCTGTCAGGTGGGAAGTGGGGAGCACAGCCTTACAGTACAGAAACATGATTTACACCTTAACTGTAGACAGAACCCCTAAAACCAGTTTGAGGAATTTTGAACAGTAATGATAAGCCCTAATATTTTCAATGTGATTACGATAAGAAGTGATAGATTCTTCTTTAATGGGGAAACACAGAAATGGATTTTACTCAATAAAAAGCCCAGTAAGATTTAGTCAAAGGTTGAGTCCTCATTAAAGGTACAGAATAGTGCATGTCACAAATGGTTAAGGCTTTGAAATTCTTTGTGGATTATTCACTGAAATTTGCATTGCTACACAGCACAAACTATTTTTGGATTCTGCATAAATAGAATATCTAATATAAAATTACATTATAATGAAATATGCAATAATGCAAGTACCCATAAAAGTGCTTTTCATGTACTGCAGGCATCCAAAAGTTTCAAATGCAGAAAATATGATTACACTTGCTGCACAAATGACTGCGTATCAGGTTCATTCACATTTAATTAAAACTCAGATGTAAAAAAAACATATATATGGTCTGCTAAGACATAGTTAAACTGCTATTGATACTTTGTATCATGGCAAATACCACTGGGAACTGGAGTGAATAAAGATGTGATTGGTCTTCAGGGCTTGGTCCTTCCAGCTACACTAGAGAATTACACCTTTTGCTATGCAGAAAGTGGTATTTGTTAATCACCCATGAAAATGAAGATAAAGCAACTCTGGATCTGGTTTTCCACAGGTTGCTACACAAATTTAAAGAAGCAATATAAAGATACAGTTTTTATGTTTCATTATCTGTGATACTCAATAATACCTTAAATCTTAAAATATAAGGAAAAAATAAAAACAATATGAAATATATATTTTACAATATGTATGTATAATGTACATAATAATAGATAATATATATGTATTTTACAGTATTTTGTAACAATATGGACTACATACCTATGTAGTCCATATTGAATATAATAATATTTTTCAACTGTCATTTCCTCTACTTTCATTCTCACTTACACAATGGTGCAGTCTCAGTAGCAGGATTCAAAAGAGAAAGCATGGCCCCAACACAGGCCGGTCTCTATCTTGCCTGCCAGGACATTCTTTTAGAAAATAGAAACAGCTGATTCAAACCCTCTTGGGCTAAGAGGAACCAAAAATCCTGATCTTTCACTTCCCAGATCAGTACTTTAACACCCAGGCTATTATGTAAAAAATGGCCAGTAACTCACCTGGCAGCTGAGATTTTTTGGTTGAGTTCACCACTGTCTCAATGAGTTAGGGATGGTACAAGGACACCTAACTTATCATGTCACTCTAGGAAATAAGGCAGAAATGAAATATCTCCGCAGCCCTGCCCCAGTTACAGTGATACTGAGGTGCCTACCTCTTTGATGCCTCTCTTCCCAGCCCAGGTTGCTTCTTAGCATGCACAGGGACATGATTAGGAACCTAAGGAGATTTGTGGCTAATAATGGAGATGACTTGTGGTCTATTAACAGTGTAAAATGCCAACTCCGCTCATTTTATTGGACTGTGCATCTTCACCAATATTTCCAAGAACAAAAAAGGATAGCTGAAAACTACATTTTTATTTTAACTTATTACATAGTAATAAATGCATCTTTATATGTTTTTGCTTTAGACTCTGTTGCTACAGATACAACAAGAATGGTGGTGTTTTTACTTTTGCACATAGAAGAGCTAGATCCTATTTTTTAAGCATAAATAAATGGATGCTTAAATTATGGGTGCAACTACAAAACAAGCATTATGCCTTGGGCTGCTTTTTCAGTCCTCTGTCTACATACCCACCCTTTGTACAGCACAGCACAATAATCTTTTTACCTGGTCCTGTAATGACACATTTACAATGCTTTTCTAACATTAGATATGTCTGATCAAAATAAAAACACCTCCTGAACCAAGCCTTACCACACTCAGTCCAGACACACAGCAGTTCTTCCAAGAATGCACAACACCCCTTCATCACACAGTGGGGTTTACAGTAATATCCCTACTGAGTTGGTCAGATGAAACATGACACAAGGCATAAAGAAAGTTTGGGGTATGGTTTCATGCATACGGTGGCAGGTCCAATCAATGCAAATGAGCAAAAATGGCTACACATTCACTAGCAAGCAGGCATATGCTTGCTTTGCCTCCATGTGCGAGGTAATTGCAATCTGAAAGGTACGCTGCACATGAGAGCAGTGCCAAGCCAGAGCCACTATCTCCTGAGCACACATGGCAAGAAAAGACCAAGGAGATACACTATGAAAATACAACTAGGAAGCTGTAGCAAATAGCCATAGATCAGATCAGACTGGAAGCTCAGGGCAAACGCATCACAAATGCTCTCTCAGGAGTTCCCCATAAGATATATCTGGGACCTGCTCCCATAACCCTTCCCTGGAAGGCGTGCAGGCCCCTAGGGTGCGGAGGGGAGTTCCTGCAGCAGAAGCCTCAGCAAGACCTTGCACCCAAAACCTCCTTCCCCACAGCTGGGGAGATATGCTATGAGCTTGTCACTACAGGTAGATATTTTCTACTCAAGCTTTCAGAGGTAAATAAAAGGAAAATTCAAATTCTGTAGAGCAGTTCATCAGCTGCAAAGCAAATAGCTATGACTCAGTTTATCACAAACAATAACAGAACAGGAATTAACATTAACAAACTAATGCTTCATCTGATTGTGAAGATTTTTTTTAATCTTGTTTCTAATTAATTTTGACAGATTGAATTAAAATGCTTATTTGCTTTGCATTTGATGTGCATGGAGCCCTTCCTGACTTCCTCTCGTATAATTATATGCTGTCAGCACCAGCCTTTGTAAGCCTTTTTTCTTTTGGACATTGGAGAAGAGGACTAAGTCCTTATTTCCATTTATTAAGTATTTTTTGTCTATTAAGAGGCTTCTGTTTTTCAGCGATGTTTTCCTGCTTTTTTATTTTGTTTTGCTTTTAATTTTTCAGATGTAGGAGTTTTACTTTAATTTGGATATTAATGCATAAACTCCCCTTTTGACTGTTGAGCCTCCTCACTGTATTCTTCTTCAAAAGCCTTCCGGTGTTAGTTCCAGCTGAAGTACCAGAGGAATAGGCCACTTATCCTTCTCTGTACTTTCTGTCAAAACACTTGCAAGAAATGTTTTTGAGACATTTCAGCTGGAATTAACAAGAGAAGACTGATTTCTTAAGGTATGCGTTCCTTCTACTGACAGTCGAGGAGGCAGGCTGCTTCAGGAGAGAAATGACTCTTCTTGCATTCTTTTCTCCTTCTGATGTATGAACAGTTCTCATTATCATTAATTTGGATTCTAATTGCTTACAGAGGTGGGTGTAAACTCCTCAGCAACGAACATTTTTTAGAGCTACTGTGTGCAAAACTGTGACTGTCAAATAATGCTCAAGACTAATTCTAAAGAGCTATGATCTATCACACACAGCCAGGAGATTATTGGATTCTTATGTTTCTGTACCCTATGTCTTAATACCTGCAGTTTTGATGTCTGCTGCTAGAACGCACATGTTTCAGGGAAATGGAAGCAAAAGAGGAGAGAGAAAAAACTTCTAGCAACAAATTTCACAATAAATGATAGAGAGCTTAGAAGGTCAGGGGCTATAATGATTCTGCACAGAATTTCAGCTAGTCCCCTTTAACTATGCATTAATTACATTTATAAAAGTTGTGCTATCTGAGCATAGAGGTGACTTCTTTTCTTTGTTCTGTGTTTATGCTTCCTATTTTGTGTTTTATTTTAAACTACAGTTACACAAATTGTTGTGAAAATAGCATACAAGAAAAGTATATAGATGAATTACATGCAAAAATAGCACACACATTCACTGCCACCTTGTATTAGTGTCAATAAAGCAACAAACAACCCAATGTAAAAGTAAATCCAAAGTAAGCCCCTTGGAAGGAATGGAATTGATATGACTCCTGACATAACAGCACTTGCTCCAAGTGCTAAATCCAGCACAGACGGAGTCAGTTATTCTGCATTAGCACCACTGTAACTGAGGGCAGAATTTTCTTTGGCGATTCTTTCCTGTTGTTTCACTGGGTGATGTAATGGTGGCACCAGGCAAGAACAGCCAGCCTTGAAGGGTGCTTGGTCCAGCACACACTTCAGTGTTTAGCAACAACTCTCACTAACTGGGAGCAATAGCCAGGGTTACAGGTACCTTCCGTGCTGATGAGTGAAGGGGTAGATACCTGAGCTGTCTGGTGTGCAAGATCTCGCTCCTCCTTCACATGCAGGAACTGAAAAAACTACTGAATCCTTTTGCCCCAGGACACAATAAAAATCATAGAAACTAAGTTTAAATGAGCTCTTCTGGCACTGAAATGACTAAGAATGGTGTGTGCAGTCCATGCCTACTGAAGGCTGAGATACTTTTCAACTGTCTGCTGTGAAAGCCAGAGTAAACCCAAGCTGAGCAAGAGGAATCTGAAAGCATCAGGACACCCAATGTACATTACCAGCCTTCCCTACAGAGTCCTGCAGAGTAGGGGCACAGCCTCCACATGTGTCTTTTCACAGTGGAAGGACCATCTTCAAGATCTGTCACCAAGTAAAGAGCTACATGATGTAAGATGCTCTCATAAGGATATGCTAAGTTTTTAACCTAATATTTATAGGTTAAATATAATATTTAACACTAAGTTGTAGGGACAAGCAGAATAGAGAACAGGCAACGCAAAGGGATCAGGCAGATGTTAAGGAGAAAGACATTTCATCAGTGTGCATGTAACACACATGTAGTCAATGAGAATACAAGTAAAAACTTCACTCAGCTTCAGTATTCTCTTAAGATTCCTACATTATTAAATAATATATCACAGCAAAATCTAAGACAAATTATTACTGATATACAGGGGGAAAAGCAGCCTACATTTAAAGTTGTATTTGTTTGTTTATATATGCTCTATTCATAGGTATGATGGCATTTTAAAATAATACATAACCCAACTCACTCTTTCTGAAATACCAGACCATGCTAATTTACAGCACTTGGGAAGGTGAGGACGCTTATGGCTTCAAACTTAACCTGCAAATTATAAGCCAAGACCAACTGATGCAAAAATACAAAGACAAGGTGATACATCAGCTGTGTGAAATGAGAACAGGCGCCTTTCTGCAGGAGGTTAACTCTAGAGCCTTCCTATTGGAATTTCCAAAGGAAGAGGACATTGGTCAGTTGGAAGTAAACAGCTGGTCATGATTTGTAAATCTGCATAAAAGCAATAAATGATGGATCAATCTTTGGAAAATCATTCACCATCATTTTGCTTTTTTTATCCTTCCCATACTGGAATTTAAAGAATTGAAGTTAACCTCTCCCAGTTCTCTCTCAGGTGCTGAGGGTACTGGTTTGTTCTCCTGCTAAGGAATATATTCAACATTTCTCTTTGGCATTCTTACTTCCTCACACTGATTGATTTAAGATTAATCATCTAATGAGTTTCAGTATGCAGCCAAAGTACATGCACCTTAATGTGTTGAAACTTTCTTTCAGTTCTAAGAGACTGGTTAGTGGTATTTCTGCATTCATCACGGCACTAGCATTTTCACTGGATGGCCAAATTCTTTCCAAGACATTTCCTTGAAAATGTTTCTGCTTTCTTCTCTGATGATCTAATAAGTCTTCAGCTCTAATCACCATATGTTACTACCAGCACTACAGTTTCATTTAAATTCTTCAGTGTTGTTCTGCCCAGGGGTTTTGAATTAGTGACTGTTAAGGAGTTAGTATTTAGGTTTTCCTTTCAAGCTCTTTCATCCTCAGTGAAACACTGCATTACTTCAGTTCTGGCTCCACTTATGCCAGTATCCAGTTGCAACTGTATAGTTTTCCTACCTATTTTTTTTCTGTCTTTCATCTTCACCTGATTCTGAAAGGGCCTTAAATCTGTGGCTCAGCTCAAGTTGAAGTTTCCCATTGCCCCCGATGTTTTCGTGTTAGAACTACTATTTTCCTCATTGCCTGTTGATAGATTGGATTTTTTTTTAAAATCTTATTTTTAGGCGTTGAGTGGGTTGTTTTGGTTTGGGGTTGTTGCAAGTAGATGGTATTTTGCTGCCATTCTACTATCTATAAGCACTTAGCTAATATTCTGTAGCTGTAGTAGGCTTCCAATAAATACTAATCCTCTAGGAGCATACTTGTAAAAACCATCATCTTTTCAGAATCCTTTAGGCCTAAAATATCTGTCCATAGGTTAATTAATAAATTGCTGCTAAAACTGACTGAGATTGCAATGCAACTACTTGAGACCATATCTAATGTTTTCAGCCTCCATAAGACTTTGTCAGCTATTATCTACGGGCAATAATTTTTCTCTGAAAAGTCTGAAGGGAGTCTAATAAAACCTGAAGAGTTGAAACTTTAATAAACATCATAAGTCATGCTTCCTTAGTAGACTGGTTAAAAAAAAAATATCTGTGAGATCCTTTCCCTTTGATCATCCTACAGGGCTTTTTTTATGATCTAAATTGTTGCATGTCAACCATTATTTAGGAACATCACCTGCATAGAAGAAACAGTATTTTGATGACCTCTAATCTGTAAATTAAAAGGTTTCCATGAATCAACAGATATTATTTTCCATAGATTCATTGTTTTTATTGGAATCATCCATTTTCTCAAACCATTAGCATGGCATTTTCAACAGACTTTAAAGATGCCTCATGACTGGGTTTAAGAGCTATGTGCAAATTGTACCATACGTACACATATAGTACAACCTATATTTTTAAACATATATTTTAATCATATATGATTATGTGCTGAGTGACACGAATTAGATATATGCAAAAACCAAGCACGACCCTTTTCATAAATTCAGTTAAGCCATATACAATATAATAAAACTCTAAACTGAGACATTTAAAACCTCTCCATTTACTGTGGGAAGGCTATTTCCATAATTACACACAGAGTCTACCACCACTGTAATTATCCCTGTTCTTCCCCACAAGGACCAATTGCTGTGTTTCGAACTGATCTACAAGGGGAAAAATACAGGATCACATGTTTAAACATAGCTCTTGCACCTTGAGCATGAAAATGCAAGCCAGCAAACTTGTGATTCAGAAAAGCCTGCTGTGGTATTTTCTCCAATACCTGGAGAAATCTCTACGTCAGAGAACAAAATACTTTCTCTCCAATAGATGTTTTGATACAGCAAAAAAAGGAGAAGTGCTGCCCACTGCTCCATTAACAAAATTGCCTCCTGGTAATCTGTGAAACTCCAAAGTAGCTGGAATCCTTGCCTTTCCTCCCCCCCGCCCCGACAAAAGCACTGAGTTGTCCTCCATTTGCAAATCAGCACTTCATTGCAGCAACACATTTAATAGCTTATATTTTGTTTAGAGACTTTTAAAAGATGTTGTTTTTCACAATTCAAGTGCAAGTCTCTCGAGGTTTCTCATTCTTCACTTAGATATACCACCAGCACAGCCACTGCTTATGAAATTGTAAGCTATAATACCAACAGGCTATGACTAACAGTCACTGGAGAAGGCAAATTGATAACCTTGTGTGAATGGAAGCATATTTTCTGATTTTCATAAGCATTTGATAATGTCCTTTTAATGAAACTTAACTTGCTCGTTATTCCTGACAGATGAGACCATTTTCTATGTCTTACTAAATCTGACTAATGACTATGACGACTCTTGCCCATTTGCTTCCAGCGGTGCAATGCCTGTCCTGGAAACTAAGTAAATTCCCTAACAATTGGCCCACACTAAGGCAAGTTGCTCCTGCTGTTGCATTGCCACCAGAGCCCGAGCTAGCTAACATCTAGCAGGAGAAGCCTATAAAAGCTGCAGTTGCACCTCTGCACTAAGTATATCATTGAACCTAGAAGATACGTGACAAATCAGAAGAATGACCTTTGGCATTTCATAAACAAAACAATGTCCCAGCTCACAGAGCTAACAGCTTTTCAGATGTTGAGGTAAGGTACGTCTCCAGTCTTGGGAGGCAAGGACATGCAAAAGTCTACGTGAATTTCTTAAGATGCAAGGTAAGATCTTTCACTGCTAAGGGCACAGAGGAACATTTGTGGAAATATCTAGGAAGAAAGGGGCAGAATAGAGGTATGGCTCACCCACTGCCCTTTCCACCCTCTCTCAGCACAGCACGTGCAGCTGGTGAAACCCCAGCAGCTGTGCCTTGTGGCTATGAGTCCCCTGAGGCCGCACCACCCCACTCCCCAGTGCAGGGCTTTAGTAAAACCCACCTTCTCCAGCTGTCAGGAAACAACCATGCCCTTACAGTGCTCACACCAGATCACTCCCATGATAACTGTCACTGTTGATTCTCCAGCACAGCTGTGTGAGCACAGAGTGGGTGAGTGGCGCTATTTCTCCTTTCTACCAAAATTAAAAAACATGGATACATAGAGTTATTTTTTTCCTTCAGTGATTTCTTATTTTTCTTTATTTCAATGTTCCCTTAGAAGCAACTCCCCCTTTTCTGTACTCACAACAGGGTAAAAGTGCAATTCTTTCCGTGGGAGATCTATTTTGAAGACTTTACATTTCTCCCAAATACTTTAACTATTGGTCATGACTGGTTCCCACACCGTTGATTCTATGCCATGTGGCATCAGTAGGTATCATCCACTCCTGAGAATGGATCACTGCCTGTAATGACTGGCATTTTCACCAATTAGCAATCCTTCCATGAGATGCACATGTCAAAACAGTATGCAAGTTTGTTTGCATGCTGCTGCTACATGTCTTAATTTTGTTAATACTGCTTGGACGTAAAAACCAAGGATATTGCACAACTACTTTTTTTTCTTAAAAGCATCTCTAATTTTAGGAGGTAAATTTCACAAAATAGGCAAAATATTCAAGAACTACTGAATTAGAAATTGCCTGAAGTTTTAAGAAGAATCTTAATAAAGCCCCTATTTTACCACCTATTTAATCATATGACAGTGGTATGCAAAGTTAAAGGATCTTAGGCTTCTGTTCCCAGGTTCACACCAGTTTCACCATGTAACTTCACAGAAGTTGCATGGCCATGAGCAGCACCACTGAAGTCAATGGGAGCTTTTCCCATCCATTTTAATACATGCAGATTTGGGCCCTTTTTTGGCCCAATTTTCAAACCAGTTTTCTGTAATGCATGTATATCAGTAGAGTCTCTCAGCACAGACCTCAAAGCACCTTACAATATTTATTCTTTAAAAATCACCTATGATATAAATATTACTGTTCCCTTTTTGCAGCTAAATAAGCCACAATACACAGTAGTTAAGGTACCAATTGTTGACGTAGATGTCTATTTCTACAGATACAGTAACAATAAATTGCGCCTGTAACTTTGCAGTCAAAGATGATTCACGCTTTTTATGAGGATTTTTTTCTTTTCACGAGTTGTGGATATAACAGTACTTGCCAAGAGATGGGAAAAATGCACGTGTTGTGGTAGTCAGTCTGGAGACAAACACTAGAATGTTTTAAAATGGTGGAAAGAAAGAAAGCAGTAACTTGATAGATCCCTACTTCGCTATTGTTCCAGCTTTTATCAAAACTTTCTCATCAGATTTGGTGTTATGAGAGAAGCAAGCCACAAAACTGGTTTGTGAGATTCCTCATGCTATCAGCATGCTGTCTGCAGGCAGGGTCACTGCTCTTGCTACAAACAAGTAGGCTGATATTTGGAAGAAATAACAGAACAAGAAGCATGTTTGAGAATTCTGCTTTTGTGCGGATGTTATGCAATTGAAGAGAAGCAAAAAAAAAAAAAATAGTATTTCTTCCATAAAGATGTGATGAAAACATGAAAACATCACAGTTAAACAAATGTAACTGTCATTGCATGAACGCAGAACTGAATGCTTCTATATATACAAACTCATGTGCTGCTCTGTCAAAAGAATGCTTTTTTTTGTAATCCAGAGGAAAAATAGAGGGAAAATAATGATAGGAGTTGATATAATGAAGTAGGTAGAAGAAAATCTTAGTGCCATCAGAAAAGGTGGAAACGTTTCCACTGACATTGGTCAAGTCAGGATTCCACTGTACTTCTATACTGACTAACATTGACAGTGAAATATATTTAAAGTGACAACAAAAGGCAATTTTCTAGCAGAAGGGATTCTAAATAAAGGTCAAACAAAACTGTACAGAAGCTCGAGGTCAGGTTTAATATGGCCTTTTGGACATGAAAATGAGGAATAGTGTCCTATATGCAGCTAACAAGTACAAATTTTGGAAGAAGTCCTCCTTGACCTACTTATATGCAGAAGGCTGGTGGTTTCAGAGGACTTCCTACTGGGAAGAAATTTAGTAGCATCTGTCCTTTCTAAAATGCAGACACTTGCCAACATGAAGAGATCTATATTCTTATTTTCCCGTCCACCACAAATACAAAATACATTTTAATATTATGCAAAGAAACACCTTACAGTAACTAAAAATATTTAGATACCCCATAACTGACTTAACCATTTGATTTACTGTTTGAAAATTCACGTTAGACTTCTTTTCCTTTCCATGGATTATTATTATGTTTTTCTTCTCACCCTCCTTTCCCTGTAAGGGAGAAACACTGATGTATATGTTTTCTGAGGGGAATGATTCACTGGTTTCTACAGCTGGAGTGCCAGCCTTGGCTATTCTTGGAAAACCCAGATGAGCACATACAGTTACTTGAGAGGTGCCATGCATTTCTTTCACTTCAGCTCTTATCAGGTAATATTATTTACCTTTGCAGTAATCTAATTTGGGGGATATAGTTCTAAAGTACCACAGATGGTAAAAGTGGGACTAAAATGCACCTTCTTGCATTGTTCAGATGACTAAAAATATTATCTATGTTTTGTCGTTACTAGTTGACAACTTTTTAAATAGATTGGAGCTTATGCAGAGTGCTGCTCTTGGAGAATCTGATTTATCTCACATATCAAGCTGCCACATAGGGGCTTCATAGATTAATTGAATCGATCCATGCCCTGGTTCTTAACTAGCATCCCTAGACTTAGAAGAAGTTCTGTAGAGTGCAGCACAGCCCTATATTTTGGTCCTTTTAATCTGCATTTTATGAAAATCTATTTTCCTATATTTGAATCTTGTCTAAAAACAAAAACTATGTTTACTATGTTTAGGGTGAGATACCTATAATGTGTGACCTTCAGGTATCTTTGTCATAGGCTAGATTTAGTTCTCTTATCCTAAAGTTTCTGGTGTCATCAGAGATCACACTGAGAATCTCAGAGTGAATGATGTCTTCTTCATCTGCCCTTTTATTTGTCATATTTCTGTGAAGCAGATAGTACTGTCTGCCAATCTAAAACACACTCCCATCAGCAATGTTGATCTAGTAACATTTACCAATCAGCTTAAGAAGACTTTCTTGAAGACAAGCTTGGTTTTCTTTTAAGTTTCATAAGGACACTGTGTCCTTACACCATACCATGATGGCATGTCTGTAGCTGCAGTAATATCTGCCGTATATGAAGGAATGAGCTTCCATTAGGTGGGAATATAGGTGTGAAAAACACACATCTCTTGAACTTCAGAACAGAAGATGGATAAGTAACATCATTCCACATGAAGTATCAAGCAATCATTTTCCATTTTAAAAACTAAATTTTTTATGAAGGTGTAGATAAACTACTGTACTAATTTAATCTCTCTACCAGGTAGAAGCATTTAAGTGTTCCTCATCAGGGAACCAGAATGCATTTCAAATACAATCGAATTACATGTTAAATGCATAATACTAGATACAAATTTTATGCTGGTTAATGCACAAACTATTCAGTCCCTAATATTACATCTAATGCAAGATAATAAATCCAAGCTAGAATGAAAAATAAAATAGATCTTCATGCTTTACTCATACTGTAGGAACAGTCAAACAACACTAAGGAATTTTTTCTCTATGGAGAGTGTGCTTTCAGCAGGGCAGTAGATTAGTAAACACGTTTAAGGTCACAACTAAAGAGTATGTTTAGATTCAAGTGTAGAAACTTGAATGTTTCCTGCTGTTCTTTGGATAGATATCAAGCAGTGCCATCAGTTCTTGCTTTTCTAAAAGATAGAGTAAATTATATCTAATCCACAAAACCAGGTTGCATTCAGTACTATACAAGAAATTTGCAATGTAATCCACAAGCCTAAGTCAATCATAATGTTCAGTTGACATAGAAGAGCATAGCGAAAAAAATGTTAAAAATCAAATTTCAGGCTTAGTAATCACAGAGGTCAACAATTATAGCTATTTTTAAAGTATCTACACGTTCAGTTACAAAGGAAGATGAAAAACATTAAGACAGCTGTTACTGATGCTGAGTTACAATGTAGTACATTAAATGCAGAAATTTTGAATGTAATTCTGAATGGGAACAAAAAAAGGATTAGTTATTATCTGTATATTAAAAAGTGAGTCATGGGGAAAGAAAAAAATACCTGGGACAGAAGCTATAAAAAAGGCAAAAGACTAGTGGGGAGGAGGTTCACTTGAGATTACAGGATATTTGTTTTATCTGTGACTAGAATGCTGACCTGACAATATACATAAATTGCCTTACAGCAATCAAATGAGGAATATTAGACAAATCTAAGTCTAACAGAGGGAACCAAGGAAGGAAATCAGCCGGTTGTATAGTCCTACCCCCTTCTCTGTGTGTTCTCACTGAAAGTCTCCCACGCAACCAGCTGCCTCCTTTCCTGCTTTTCTCAGTGGCTTGACCCACTTAGGATGATCGTCTTTCCATAGCCCTGGCTACTGGGGAGCAGGGTCCCGAGCAGAGGAGGCAGGGAACATTTAGTTGGTGAAGAAATGTTCCAAGAAGACTTATAGAGAAAGAATACTTTGGGAGGACATGTACAACTGATTTTTTTTTTTTTTTTATTAATTAGCAGAGCACTGTTCCATCTTTTTAATGATATACCAAGTAAGGCATGATTATTTTGCCTAGTGTTTTAAAGTGACATTGGGACTACATGAAAACTGAAGCAGAACTGCCTAATGTGAGCAAAATCTAGTTGTTAGGCTAATTTTTTTTCCATAATACTCATTTAGCTATGTTTCTTTTCTGTATGTGTTTGCTATGAACACCTTTCCCTGCTGACTCCACCAGCCTTTCTTATTTTTGTGTGCGTGTGTCCAGCTTCAAACACACAGAGGATGTGTCTATCTGGATACTAAAATTAAATAAAAGCAGTTATAACTTTGGAAGAGAGCCCACTTTATTAGAAAACGCTATGCCCAACACACCTGGCTTTTTCAGTACAGGAAATCCTTAGTGTGACTAGATAATAATCTGGATAAGCATCTAAGCCTGCAGAAAGTAGTACATCTCCCAGCACTGGACTGTGCTGCATTTGGAAGCAGGGAGAACCAACCCAAAGTTAAAGAATAACTGACATTTTTCACAGTAAATATTCTTCTTGGTTAACTGGTATAAATTAAATTCCATAAATTATTCTTCCACTTTGCAGGCAGATGTCCTAAACAGACTTTCTAATTCTAACAATAATTTTTAGATTTAGTACAATATTTCTCACTTTTCTATTTCCACTTCAGTCTGTCACCCAAAGATATCAGTTACTTGCTGCTTTTTGGTATATGCTGACTTGATTTGCATAGGTGTATCACATGAGTTACTACTTTTATTATTGTGCTTCTCTGTAAATAATTTTCTCAAATGGTTGCAGTGCTGAGCTAAAATAAAATATATATTATGCTCCTGATATATTTAGGGCTCTAATCTTTTTTCATATAGCGATAGCATAATTTATAGGATAAACTCAAAAGGAATGAAACCACTGAAGTCAAGGACATGCTTTCAGTACACTCAACTAAAGGTACAAGGGTATGAGAAGCAGCACACCAGCGTGTCCTATAACCACAAAAAAAAAAGAAAAAAGCATCCAAACCAAGTTAGAAGCTTCCAAGCTTTTATGTATGCTGATGCTCATTAACCTAAATGGCAGACATGATACTCTTCATTTGTGAACTATCCCCAGAAGCACCCGCATTCTGTGGAAGCTAAATTTCTGACCCAGGTGTGTCTGTATTTCCACCAGTGGGCAACGCATGCAACCCAACTATAACTGCTGCCGTCATCCTAGAGCGTGACTCACAAAACTGTCATCCCCTGCCTAAGTTGCCAGTCTGCTCCTTTTCTTTAGGTGTGCTCAGAAGACAAGACCATTTGAGTGCAGCTTTTCCCCAGCCCAGCAGAGTTTGCTGGGTGTGTAAGGTATAGAGCGCCACACATTTGTAGAGACTGAATCTCAGTTTTTAAAAAATTATGGAAATGCCTTCAGGTGCAGATATCTCTGTTTCTCACATTACAGCTACTTTCTCTTGTTTAAGTCATTAAATACTTCATGAGGCAGAAAGAAATATGGACTCTAAAACCTGTCTGTGCCTCACGTGAGGAAAACTGAGGCTATGTCCAAATGGGTAAATACTAATAGATGTGACACACCAAGCGATCCACCACCACAGAATGCCACATAGTTCTGGCTGTGGTTCAACTTGCAACTCTGGATCACGCAGCATAAATCTGAAGCAAGTCTTTTTAATGTGCTCCAGCCCCCAGGCCATTAGGTATCTGGAGTTACGGGAAGGAGAAAGTTGGGGAAAAGTTATTTTTACAGAGGATGTCTAACACCACATTCCAGTTCAAGATCCCAAGAGATAGAAGCCCACTGATGGGAGTGCCTGCCAGAGCAGAGTGCTAAACAGGGAGAGATACTTATGCTTCCCAGGCTCCCTTGGCATCTCATTCCTCTGCAGCTTCAGTGGATTCTCACTCACCTGCACTCCAAAGTCTCTTTATGCCAAAGTCTTGTTATTATAGAGCCCAAAGCTCACTATTCCAGCAGGCACTTTGGGATCCCGGAGTTAGGTGGTGCAGCAGTGAGTGCTCTAACACCCAAGTACCCCAAAGAACCAATTTCAGAAACAGTTTTGATAAGGACTAAACAGTACCTCAGTAGATGCAGTTCTGTAACGCCTGTGCACACTACGTGGCACCTACACAAATGAGTAGTGTCAGGGGGTTTGTGAGAAAATGGATTATCAGGGAGGGCTATAGAACTGAGTCCCGTGACCTATTATAACAAAACAATATCATAACTACATGTAAATCTTCATTAGCATTATTTTTTAAATTATTGTGTAACTACAACCACACTTGGTTTACAGCTGATTACAAAAACATGTTACTTCCTTTTCTGTTCTCAAAAGAGATGTTTCCAGCCCAGGCAGTGGCACAGGTTATTCCTGTTTCAGAACAGAAAGTTCTGCCACACTGGCTAGACAGGATAAGAGAAAAGGGAAGCAATCCATCTTTGGAGGACTGTGTTGCCTAAGCTTGCTAACTATTTTTGTTCTTTCCCCAGTACGGTTTTCATTGACTGCTGGTCTGCTAGTGGTACTTATGAAAAAAAAAATCTCTACCCCTGTTCTCAGCATTACCCAGTTAAACAGGTTGGAAAACTTGCACCCAACCTTTATTCAAAGTCATGGTGGCTCAATGGTGATATTTTAAACCTTACTTGAAGTGGTGCAAAAACCCTGAGTGGACACCGTTAGTGCACTAGACACTCAACACACCCGATTCATGATGGAATTACCTGATTTAAGTTTTAGTGGTACAGCCCTGAATATCACTGTGCCCTAAGCTAACAAATTAAGTAGCAAAACACAGCAAAAAGTCTGAGCATTCTAGTAGTTCTTTGGAGAGATGCCAAAATTTAATAACACAAACAGAATAAATATACTTTATGAACAAATAAATTTTTCAAAGATAACACCTGTTTTGCCCTGCCTCCTGGTGTGAATAGATTCATGTGCGCATAGATACGAGTGGGCTACTGGGGATTCTGTGTAGTCTTCAGCATGCTATGTCTCCATCAAAAACTCCAATGTGAACAGGACTCTGAAAGTTTCTTTCTGAAACAAGTTGGACAACTTCTTACACTTGTTTTGCAGACTGTTTCATATCAGTAGTTATATGGATTAAGTCCTCAGAACGAAAACCTGAGAATATTCCTGTGTTTTCAATAATATTTTTTGCAATCTTTCCATGCCTGTAAGAAAAGCTATTTCATTAATCCTTTAAGGATATAAATGAAGTTTAATTCCCCAGATTGAGAAATGTTTATAAAAGCTTCTGAGACTAGGTAATATTTGGTTATGTTGGTTGCAAATAAGGAAGGAGTTTACTATTTTTAAAAAAAAATTATTTGAAATAACTCATAAATATCAGTGCTCCAAAGGATGGAATAGAGTGAACTCTGCCTGTAACACTAAGGTAGTCTCCCTTCACAGAGGCTGTTAGACAGGTGTTTATCAATAACCATCTTCTGTCTTTGGACCAAGACAGACAGTTGCCAAGACCTTTTATTTGCAAGGCACCTCTCAGGTGCATCCAGCACCAGCCTACTGTCTCATGAGAAAGTACCACGCTCAGCTGCGCTAGTGTGTTACCACGTTTTCATTAACACATAGAGGTTCTTTGCTTACTTGTTTCCCAAGATGTTTTATTTACTCAGAAATGCAAACAGGGAAGGGAGTCTGAAAATCTCTCCAAGGCAGACCATTTCCCCCACTTGCAATTTTTTGAATCCTACCTTTTTGCGAACTCCCTGAGACTTCCTAAACAGCAAGCCTGTGCTGTGCTTGAAATCATACAACTGCTTTTTGGCTTATGCTAGATTTCATCAATTTAAACCACATTTTCCACAAAGTATATGACACAACCTACTTATATCAAATATACAACAGAAGGTACATGAAACAACTTGCAAAAAGGATGTTTTATCTTTGTTTTATGAGTTCTCTGAGGCACAGATCAATACTGTAGTAAGCCAGAAATTACACTTAATATTATGCTATGCACAGACACAGGGAGATTACATAAAAAACAAATACTGCCTTTACTCATCTCTGTCATATAGATTATAAGGAAAATGGTGGGTTTATTGTGTTGAGTTCTTTTTCCATACTTTACAATTGTGTTTTGTTTTAGTTTCTTTTCTAAAAATTAATTTCCTACCATCACTTTATAAAACCTTTATGCCTTTTGTTCTTTCCCAGTACGGTTTTCATTAAATTTTGCTCATGATTTAAAGTTTTAGTGCCCTTGTAAACACAACCCTTGCTAACAAACAAAATTATGAATTATTAATAGCAATTGTTAGTTTGGGGACAGGTATCTGAGCACTATGTTATTCTAACATCTCCTGGGAGTTGGGCAGGTAGAGGGGAAGCAAGCAGTATCCTGCAAAACCTAAGAAAAGAGGCTGTGTGCATTGGGTCGGAGTCTTCCTTCATGAATTATAGGGCAGCAATAGCTTCACCTTTCAGCAACTGCTGCACCAACAGAGTTGCTGTAGTGCTTAAGAATAGCTGATGAACTCAGCTAGTTCCCAAACTCAGCTAACACCTCCTTCCTACCACTGCATCCCTCACATTTCACAAAGTGAAGTGTGCACAGAGATTCACCCCAACGATTTCTATGAGATTATAACTACTGTAGCTGGTCACGGGTGCGATGCCTGCAGAGGGGCAAGGAGGAAGGGAACACGATTTGGCACTTGTGAGAAAATACCTAAGCTCCAACATTAGACTATTAAGGAATTTTCAATTTCAGGCCCAATAAAACTCAGATAAGCAGCTGTGATTGACAGGGACATTCTACAACTCACTGTAGCCAGTTTCAGGATCAGATAATTTTTCTTCCCACTACTGAATATAAGTGCATTAATGCCCAAAAGCCAAAGTGAAACTCATTTTGAAGAAATCACTCCTGCATTGGGTAAAAGGGTATGAATAAGAGCAAGCTGAAAGACAACAAAATGAAAAGCAATGAAAACATATTCTTTCTTTATTATTTCTTAGGGGTATTTTTTTGGGCTTTTTTGTTGTTTTTTTGGGGGGTTTTTTTGTTTGTTTGGGGTTTTTTTGTGGTTTGTTTTTTTTTTTTTTTTTTTTTTTTGGGGTTGGGTTTTTTTTTTTTTTTTTTTTTTTTTTTTGTTTTTTTTTTTTTTTTTTTTTTTTTTTTTTTTTTTTTTTTTTTTTTTACTTTTTCTAGTTTTAGTTTTGATCTTTAGTGAGCAATGTAAAATCATATGAATGGGCACTTATTGTAATTTTAAATCTCATTTTATACCTAAAATTTGATGGTGGGATGTAATGGAGAGTGTGTATAAACACTGTGATAGAAAATTTCTGCACAATATAAGTGCAAAATCATGTGTTTATATTTTTATTGTTCTGTATTGGTATTTCTATATTATTTGTTCTCAGAACCTTCAGTAACCAATTGGAGGCTCCACTGTGCTCAACACTACACAGAAACCAAATAGAAAGCTCCCCCATGCCCTGCAGGACAACAACTTGCCAGACATAATACTATACAGAGATACAGATAAAGAATAATATAGAAGGAAATTATCAGACAGCAGAATAGATCAGGGTAATGAAACATTGATAATTAACAACCATTGCATCTTATTTGGGCATCTAGGGGTAGGATTTTTTTGATTTTGGAGAGGGTGCGGTGGAGATGGGTGTCTGACATAACAGCAGCAGTTTAAAGATAAATAATAGTTAAATAGTCTTAAGTGTTTTTCTAAGAAAACAATGGAAGTGTGAGGGGCAACACAAAATAAAGAACATTCTTTCTGGAAAAGTTCTTGGGTAGATAACGCGAGCTAGGATGCTGACAAATAGAGGTAGAACAACTCTTAATACTGAGAGAGATGAATGACAAGGTGGGGCAAATCCATGAAACTTCAATCAGAAAAAACAGTCAGAAAATCTGGGGAAACAGAAGAGAAAGGGTCCAAAAGGAACAGAAAAAACAGGGAGGACAAACTACATACATGAACACCCCTGGGATTTAGCATGACTAATCATCACCAAACCTGAAATCCAGTGGATAAATCAGCAACCCCTTGGCAGGATCTCACTCTTAACAGCAGTACAACAAAACGCTTTGCTCTTCTTTTAAAGCTGCAGTGTTACAGCTTCAAAAGTTAGAAAATATCTCTATTATTGTCATTCAGCCCATTGTGTATGCAGTGTGCACTATGATACAAACAAATGTTTTTCCACAAAAGCCATTTTTTTCCTCTGACCTGATTTGTTCATGTTTCAGTGATCAGTGCACGTACTAGTCCTTGGTCGATCTACTTTCCTGTTGCAGGACTTTGCTCACCTTTCGATTCTCCATCCAAACATCAGGAGTGAGTGTAAGACTACGAAGTGGTGAGCCTCCTCCCCCAATCCCTCCATCTAGCTTGCCTGACAGACACCCAAATGCAAAATTCATCCAATTACACTATTCCTCATCCCTTATTACTACCTCCCAATGCCTCCAAGTTTCCATTAATTTTTTATGGTGTTAGCCCAAATGCACATGTACAAAGATCGTTAGGGCTGGTCCAGAACTGGAGGAGAGAGGAAAGTGAATCACATTTTTTTCCTCAAACAATCATCCCTTGGGTTATTGAAAAAACATTTGAGATGAAAATGTTTATATGTTCAAATCATTTAGTTACTTTCCTATTGTCACAGGTGTACCATGAAGTAAAACTTACTAGCACTTGTAATGAGTACTACAGAGCTCATTTTTGATCCTTGTGTAGATATTTAATTTCCTTGAAATAATGTTTTATTTGAACATATGTTTTATAGCACATACTATTTAGATTACAACACCCTGTCTAATCTCAGTGGGGTGCTTTCAGGTAGCACTACACTGCCAATAAGATAGTATTAGTACTGTTATCATGTATTTCAATTTTCTGCCCTTTGTTAGGCGATCCCATAATGCCATCCCACATACACACACAGAGGGACCTACTGCTAGACCTCAACTGAAAGTCAAACTCTGCAGGTAAAGACCATGCAATATAAAGTAAAACAGAACGACTTCATACAGCAGGGCCACAAATACTACCTGGGAGTTGGGACCTGGCAGCCTCAGTTCCTCAAGGAAACTGAAGAGTATTTTCTGTACATCATTGATGCTGGGGACAGGACTCAAAGTTGATGTAGCTCAGCAGGGTATGGCTAGAGACTGAATGAGTTGTCTCAGTTTCCTTCGCGATGGAACTGAGACACAGGCAAATAAAGCTACCTGACACACAGCATCTCGAAACGATGCTAGGTCTGTTCAAAGTTCTGTCTCTTCCTTAAACAAACACAGGAGCCTAATTCACCCGTTCAGACAATGTTACTGCAGCTGTAAAAAAGAATCTGCTGTCATCTTTCCTTTCAGAAAAAACAGCCTCTCAAGATAAGATAATACTATAAGAGTTTTTGTCAAAACTCTGAGGTCAAAAGAGTGCTCTGCTGCTTAATCATTCTGTGTCTTAAATTCTTTCCACTTCATATGTCACAGGCTCCTTTCAGTTAGTTCACCTGACAAGGTTCACAGGAGAATACCTCAGTGTCCCAGAGTGACAGCAGCGGAAACGTGCACTTCTCAGGCTCCTTTCTCACATTGTCAGAGTGCTTTATTGTAAGTGACAATCAGCCTGATACCATGAGAGAAATAACTACGAATACAAAAATCAAGGAGGGAATTATACAGAGAGACAGTCTAACTTATTATTTTTATAGTAACTGATATGCAAAAACACAGCAAAGGACAGCCATACATTGTTAGAGTACACCACCACCACTCTCCTCTGCTCAGCTCTGACTTGGAACAAGTGTGTTTGGCAGCAAGAGCAGCTCAATCCGCCCCCCCCCGCCAAGTTCATCCCTTGAACTCCTCCACAAATACCTTTCAAAAAGGATACCTATGAATCACATCTGACAAATTTTTTAGCCATAGATTTTTAAGTGCTTGATGAGATAACCTTACTACTAATATCAGACACAAAAAACAGGGAAGACAGGTAAAGTTAAATGGCATGTCAAATATCAGAAACAAAGTCAGCAGAAGACTCGGAAGAATGTAGACCTTTTAGTTTCTTGTGTCATACAATTTCCAACACCCTTCACTGCCTTGGGAACCGTTAAACAGAAAACTCAGTCTGACTTTCGTACGTCGCAGACCTGTCATCTTGGAAATCATGCGAGTTCTCCAAACTGTTTAGCACAGGACACCAAAACATCATCATGTCTCATAGTATTAGCACAGGGCCATGCTACTTCAGTAACTGCCTCCGATAGTTTAACACAACAGTTTATTCCCATAGTTTGTAGTATCATTCCAGTATTGTTTTCATTACCTTAGCGGCAAAAATAGTGAAAACCACCAACTTACAATTACTGAGCCTAGTCTACAGATTTTTAGGAAATCAATTTCTTGTCCTGCTAGAGAGCATCACTGAACAGTAACTTGGCTGTAGGAATTGAATTTTAAGGGTTAGCCTTTTCATTTGAAGTTCTTTTTAAACACACTTTTCTGGTATTTGTCATTTACAATTGCTGATCAGGAATTAATTTTCCCTTTTTCATCTTTGCCCTAGTAGGAAAAGAGAAATCATTTAAAAAAAATGTATATAACACAACTGGTAAATCTTTGTTTGAGCATCCTGTAAAAGTATTTGCAAAGTAGATAAAGGTAAAAAAGGCAGGCAGTATAACACTTAGGAGTCTTAATCTGAGACAACATTTAAAAGGAAAATACCTTTAGATGATAGATTCATATGCTGTGTGTTCATATTTGTGTCTACTCATCTGCAATAATACCATTAAACTAAACAAACTTGCATGAATTAATTCAGGAGTCAGCAAGTAAAGAGGATCAAGAATCAAATCAAGGATTTTACAGGCACTCAAGACTTTGCTCCTTAGGCCACAAGCAAATTAACAAAAGTTGAGAAGTTTCATAGGACTTCTAGTGGGTACAAAAAAGTATCTTGAACACAACCCTACAAAGAGTATCGATTAGGAAAGTTCAGACATTTGGAAGAAAATTGCTTCATAAAACCTAGGTGGTATATACATAAACACACGTTAAGTAAGATTAATGAATCTTTTCCACAATCCATAAAAAAATGTGGAAGACTAAACTTCATATACTGCGGATCCATTCTTACAAAAGAGAGCAAGAATCAAAAACAGCAAAACAGTTCACAAGAATAATTTCTAGAGTATCCTTAATGCTATATGTTGTACATCTGGCTAGCTGCTCTTATTTTTATTGCTGTAAGGCACCTGAAAGATGTTTCTTTTTGTCTGCTGCATAAGCACATGAACATAAATACTAGGAAACAAAATACAACACAGACATTTGGAAACAGGCCAAAAGATTCAAAGCTAAAGATGTCTAGCCTTTACTGAAGGCTCAGATTAATTGTTTCCTAATTCCAAAACAGATTACGTACCAAATACCATTCCTCAGTGTGTACACACAACCTGTTGCCAACACTGGATGAAATATAAAAATAATAGCATAGGTATCCAAGTACCATTTATATCACTTAAGAACAAGCAGGCTCAATGGCCACGATGGATGAACTCTTACAATAAGGAAGCTGAGGCAAATAATTATGACAAACTGGAGTTCAAATTGCAGTATGATTCCTTTCCCATTCTTTCCCTTTAGGTACCTATCTACTACTGCTAATTTCAAACCTCTGGTATTGTTCCATTTCTTTTATATCATCACACAAAGAAATACACAAGACCACACAGTTCAAAAGGAGAGGGGATTTTCTTTTAAAAATGGCAATGTAATCTTATCATAACATGCAGCTTAATTTGCTGTCAGAGTTGACTTCATGAAAAGGACCTAATCAGATAGCACTTGTGCCAGTAACTTTTTTAGAGGTTTTAATAGAAAGTGCCTTTTACCATCTTCTCAATAGCTTTGTTTAGGATTAAGTTCTTTGAGACCCATGATTGCAAAAGTCAGGTGAGTAAAGTGAATATAAAGAGCTGAATAAAGGGAGATGAGTAAGAGTAAATTTCAAGTTTATTTAGGTTGATGGCACTATTCCAGATAAAGACACAAATCATTGTACTCTGCATATGAATCTCTCATCCAAACACATTTTCATTTCAAATGCTGTCTCAGATTAAGACTGCCAAAATGTTATACTACCTGCCTTATTTTACCTCTCTCTACTTTGTAAATCAGCATAACTGGTGGTGATACTAAAAATTTGGCATTCAAACTGGAAATAAGTCACTCCAATGATAGAGTACCTTATGTTCTTATAAAATGTCACCCTATTTTAATTCCTTTTGATCTTCATTTCTTCCAGTTTCAAGTCTCTCTCAGTCTCAAAAATAACTAATACCAAGGTATTAAAACATAGCCCCTTAAAAAAAAAATCTCATTTGTTGGACAATCACAGTGTGAATTAAAAATAGTTAACATTACAGGCCACAATACACAGTAAACTGTCGTGTTCTTTTGAAAATCCGTCTACTTATCTAGAGTTTCAACTATGAATACAAAAGCCTCTTTTTCAAATGGTAACTCTTTTTGAAAATTTTTTAAAGATGCTTTAAATCAGAACCAGAGTGAGTTGCGTTAATAAATTCTCAGAAACAGAGCAGATTACAACATACCTGTCAAGTAGGTCAAATATCACATTAGTAATCCTGTTTTATGGAATGATAAACTGAAAAATGCATTTACAAGGGAAATCATTGGCTGAGCTAAGATTCCCGTCTCCTGAACCCAGAAGAGGGTATGTTTTTGTTAAGCTCAAGTAATGTTTGTGAAGCACTGAAATATGGTGCCTGACAAATGTAGATCACGATTATACCTTGTGAGTACAGTTTTTACTGAAAAGTAAGCAAAGAGCAGCTAGTAATTAAACACTTGACAAATTTGTCAGAATAAAATAAGATAAAAGACAAACATTTCGGCAAGAATCAAACTTGAAACAGAGGAAAAACTTTGTTACCAAATGCTTTTAAACAAACTGACACACTTTTTACATGCTTTTGGTTTTAAAAATGTGTCACAAGCCTAATGGCTAAAATTAATTCCATTTCTCCACTCTAATACTTGATGGCCCCCGCTCAAAAGAAAATTTGTGACTATATTTGCACACACATCCACAGGGTTGCAAACAAACATAAGTCCATGTTATTCAAGTGGTATCTGCACACAACCAAATCTATAAATCACAAGAAACATCCTGGAAAGCTGTTCTTGAGGTATGACAAATTTCTTTGTGACAAAGTAATTTACTAAGCAATTCTTGAGCAAATTGCATCTCCTTATTGACGCTTAAAGCCACACTGCTTTTGCCCCGCAACTACGAAGCGGCTCTCCTCACCTTAAGGTGATGTTATTTGTTATATAAAAATAAGGACTTGCCAGCTAAGGAGGAAAACCTATTAAACAAGAATGTTTTGCAGTGTGTTCTCATCTTATTAGTAACTAGGTGCTTGACTGTATTTATACTGTTGAATTTCTTCCCTTTCTATTATTGCTGTCCTCGAGATTATCTCTTTGCTCAAGTAATCTAAACCTCCTCGGTGTTGGTGACACCATCCTGGTTTTGTTTTGCACCTGTTCATGAAATCTACTTGTGACCACTACTTCATGCATTAACCTCACTTATGTGTAACAGGCCTGTTCACAAGATTAGGGCCTGAGGCACACCCCATACAGCTTCTCTCCATTCTTAAATGCCCTTTGTAAGATGACCCAAGCTGCCTAAACAGGAAATTAATTTCTTATCTATCTTCTAATTCATACTATTGCTTTTTGTCTCTCTTGAATAATATTTTCCCATGAGGCAATGTACCTTATATGCTTTACTTAAACCTACATATATATTTGATCTGTTACTTCAACCTTGTCTAGCAAATAAGTTATCTTATCAAAGATAGATACTGGTCTAGTCTGACACAATCAGCGTTTGTTAAAAACACATTGCTTTTTATCCAATTTTCCATGTAACTTCATGTCCTTGGATTACCCTTTTCCTTCAAAAGGTGTTCAAATACTTTGCTTAGTACTGGGGTCAGCCTTACATAGCCATCCCTCAATGCAAAATACTTCTAGTCCTCTGTTCTCGACTACTAACCTAGGGAATACAAAGCTGTACTTGTATATATAGTTGGCCCTTAACTGTGCCTGTCAAACATTTTCCCTCAAAACTATTTTCAACAGAAAAAGCAGCTTTCAACAGAATGAAAACGCCCTTGGAAAATTCTGACTTTTCATTGAAATGTCAGGCATCCAAACCCAGAAACATTTTCATCTGAGAAATCTAAGATATTATTATAATATATATTATATGTAATATATAATATAACTCTTATAAATGTTAATTTAGCATCTTGCAGAAATTGTAGTTTGACTCCCTCACTCTGATCAAAAAGAGCTTTCCTGGATATGCAATTGTTAAGAACTACGGCAACAAAATCCAGAATAACACCCGCTATTGTGTTCAGATACAGAAAATCATAATACAGGAAGAAGGGGCAGACACAGAGCTCTTGTCTGCAGTCTAGAGGTGTGTATGCCAAAGACAGCAGAGGGAGCTGCTCCAATGGTGCTCTATAAGAAAATTATTAGCTGAAAAGGCAAAAAAATAACTTTTTTTAGTAAAGGTGTCATAGCCCCTCATCCAGATCATGACAACGCCAATGATCTAAATAGATTAAAGGAAATTGTCCCCTCACGGGCTTTCTTCGGGCTGCTGAAGTGAAACTAAGGAGAGACAACCTCATTTAAGTCTTTCATTGATACTGATACCCACAAATCATCACACACTACCTACCAGCTACTGCCACGCTATTGAGCCTTCTGGATAAGGAGCTAATCAGGTTTCTGGAGACTGCACCTAGCGTGTCTCTCTCTTTCATCTCACTAACTCCCCAGAAGACAAGTATCTGTCCCTGGGAGAGAAATTGTCAGGGGCTGAGGCACTGGGAACACCCTGCCCCAACACAGCTTCGTTCTTTGCTGCTGTTTTCCTGGGTCCAGACACCCCCAGCTGATCACACACACACAGTTTGCTCTGGCTCTTTGGGGAGCAGAGGCTGTAGCGCCACTGGCCAGGCAGAAAGGAGGGAAAAGCAGCCTTTCTCTAGGAGAAGCAGAGACATTTGTCATCATGGTGTTTGTGAAGACTGAGTCTAGTTAATACAGATTTAAGTCAGCTTCTGTGACAGTACTGAAGGTAGCTATTTGCTGGGACGTCCATTGTATGTGACACCTGTAGCAAAATAAACATTTGACCCTGTGAAAGCTGTCCATCACTAATCATATCCTGGCTGGGATAGTGTTTTCCCTATGCACCATCAAATGGCCTTGCCACAGCATACTAACAACAGTTCTACAGAGATAGATAAATCTTTGATCTGGTGTCAATTCCCATGAAGATCTTCAATATGATTTGAAGATATTTTTCCAGAATAAGAGAGAATAGTCCATTACTGTAATTTTATTCATACATGTTGGAGACAGAGTGTAAAAAAAAAACAAATCAAAGTTACTTTAAATCTAAATACCTTAGCACACAGCAATTTCCTCAAGATGCTAAATGAGTTAAGTGTCCTCTGCAGTCTGTTGTTGACAAACTTGAAGCTAGTGATTATAACTGAGTACAAAGCCAATACAGTATTGTAAAACTCCTTCAAGAACTACAGGTTCACACTCAAAGATAGTGAAATACTTATTCCACTGATAGAGAACAAAGAGGAACATAGATGTGCTTCCACAGAATGTTCGCAAGCTAAATGAAGCAGAGCTAAGTGACTGGGAAGACAGGGTTTAGCAAGTGTAGTCACACAGCCATAACCTGGGAAAACTATGCACATAAGAAATTAAGAAAAAAAAAAAAAACAACTTAAAGATTAAATCTTTCGCAGATACTAAGCCACCCTATGTTTCCAGAAGGAAGGGGAAGTAACTTGTGTGAGTACTTCTATGACATTCCTAGTGTCAAAGGGCTTCTAAGGTGTTAACTAATTAAATTCATAAAGCTAAAATTTGAGGCTGCACAGGGCCTTTTACATTATCAATTCTGAACTCCCGGGCATCAGACTGTTAAATTTCATCTGTATTGATTTCAGAAACTTGTGTGAGCTAAAGGATACCAGGTATTAGGAAGGTATCCATTCCTGATCAGAAAATACCAGGAATGGAGAGTTCTTTACTTCCCTTAGGAATATTTTCCACTGGTTAGTCACTGATAAAACACCTGTTTTGTGTCCTTTAGCACAGATTTAGCTTATTACCTGCATGAATTTATTTCAAAAAAAATAAACATTCCAGTATTGTGGGTTTTTTTCATGAAAATGTACTTAAAGATATCATTAAGTCACTATTTCACCTTTTCCTTTATTTTTAGTATTTGGGGGGGAAAGGTTGTGGGGGCTCTTTCTTTCTTACATCCTTCCCAACTTTTTGAAAACCACTTTAAAACATGGACCACCACATTGGGCATGATATTCTAGCACTGGTCTCACTAGTGTCTAATACAGAAGCATTGGCACACTAGTTTTATTCTCCCCTTGCGGCTGGTGTGTGTCTCTTTCCTCAGAGCTCATGAAAAGTCACTACAACCCACAGGCGCTGCAGGGAAGTTTGGGTCTCCTTGTTTATTTGTTTTCAGGAATCCAATTAGAGGAAATATATTTGAATGAGACCAGCTTACCAGGCAATCAAGGTATGTCTACATGACCGCTCTGTCCTTATCTTGATTTAGTCTGCATCATCCACGTTTTATCATCAGTAACTTCATAGTGGTGAAATTATCGAATATCAAATTTTCTGTTGTCTCCTCTAAAACCTGCACTGAAGCACTCACCAATTCATGGCAGTTCTCCACTGGCAATTATTACTTCAGGTCTATCAAGCAGCTAAATCTTAATCAATTTAATGCATGCCTTATTGATACTGTAGGGAGCTAATTTTTTATCGTAATGCCATTCCAAATGCCTTAACAAAGCTTATTAAATGCAGGTCATTTTTATCAAACTTGTAATTTCATCCAAGGATAAAATTAGATTTGCCTGACAAGATCTATTTTCTATAAAAACATTCTCAACAGCTTTATATGTAGGTTAAATAGATGTTATTGTCACTGTGTTAACAGTTCTCTTCTGCCTTGAAAGCCACAGGAAGAGAGTTCCAAATACAGCCTAAAATGATCTATCTCCAAGGGCTACATTACAGAGGTTGGAGGAGGTTTCTAGTACCAAACACCAGAAAATAATTTTTTAAATTTCTATTATGTGATTTTAAACTAATTATGATTCACTAATGCTGGGCTGTTTGGTGGGGTTTTCTTATAATTCTTGACAATTGGCAATGTTAAGTCTATCTGATACTTAGTCCCAGATTCCACAGTAAGCAAGGTGAAGATAAATGTAGTAGTGTTTAAAATAACGTCTTGAAAATTTAAATAATGTCTAGCGCAAAATAGTAACAATTTCCAATTTGGGCAAAACCAAAACATTTAACCATTTTCTATTCCCTATTTCTTTTTTTCTAGAAGAATATGACTTTAACCTTTCAGGCAGCTCATTTCCTGGTACAGCACTGCAAGCTCTAAGAGAGTACCTTGATGCCAGACATTTCTATACTGCAGTGTTACACACAATTCATTAAGTACTCAAAAATATGACTGCTACTGCTAAGAAACCCAGTAAGCTTAGCAATACATTTTAACATGTTTTCAGTTTCCACACTTTCGACAGGTTTCTTTGGGAGATTGGGGCTTGGTTTTTGGTTGTTTTGTGGTTTTTTTAAGGTACCATCATGGATTTTGATTCAAAAAAACTACTGGAGATTATCATCCTCCTAACAAATAATAGGTGACCTTCAATTTGGATTAATTAGCAACACAGAAATCTAGATGTAGTGGTCCATACCAGAGTACCAGAAAGCCTTGCCAACTCAGGTGCCTGTGGCAGTATTGCCTACATTTGTTTGACAGGAGCTTGGAGGACTACTTGACCTCAGTCAGTGAGTGACATGCCAAGGAATGCCTTGTATTGGGAGTCTTAATGGTGATGGTCTAGACAAGAGCTTATTATAGTTCAACATGAAAAATTCAGCCATTAGACCACACATAACTGACACCACCTCAGAAGGGCAAATCAAACCAACCTATACCGTATTCAGATTTTCACTTACAAAACACCTTACAGGACCCTTGCAGTTCACACACAGAGAGCCTTGTGCATTGCCTTAGCTCATATGGAAAGCAGGAGGCACATCATACCTGCTACTGCTCAGAGCTTTTTCACACTTTGAGAAACACAGGTCCAGAGAGGATTTCCACTCTTTGCATGATCTGTCCTCTACACTACTGTGCTTTGGTCGTTACCAAATTAGCTCTAGCCATGCCATTGCAGAAGATCGGTTATTTATAGTGCTAGGCTGTCCGTGCTCCTCTCACAGGCTTAGAAGTCATTTTGATATCTGCCAGGCCTTAGTCACAGGCATTCTTGGAAACTAAAGCACACAAGGCTGCTAACATAAATCCTGAAAGCTGAGGCCCCAGAGAAGAAAGGACCATGCTTCACCTCCCTTCCACAGCAGACTGCAGAGCTACGTAAACACGCTGGAGAGAGTTAACTGCACTGCTGAAAACAGGTCCCCTGTACTTGCAACAAATTTTTAGAAGAATTTAGTCAAGTGCCTTCAAGTGACCAAATTCCTTCCTATGTGTTCTCAGGGTAAAACAGATCAATGGGCTTAGTTATCCAAATGCTGTCATCAACAGCAAAGCAATAATTTTAAAGTTCACTGAATCAGAACAGGCCATACCTCTACCAATAAGAAAAACAAACAAAAAAAAAGAATTAAAAAGATAAGCAAGTGACTACATCAGTTTTATGTGGGGGGAAAAAATAGCTGTGAAAAAAAGGAAATAAACTGAGCATAAGTTCTCACAGAGTTAGGCTTCTGAATACAAATCTAGGTCTAAGTCAATTAAAATGTGAAGGTATTTGGAAACAAGCCATTAGAGTGAAATCTGAGTGGCAGTTTTGAAATCAGATCTGGATTACGAGTTGAGTGCAGGAGTTGCCAGAAGTGGGAAAGGAAAAGAAAAGCAGTTATCTCAATGAATGTGTTTCTTAACCAAATCACATTCAGGGAAGAGCCACACTTGCTCATGCACAGTATAGCTGGCTTTTGTATTATGAGCAACTCATGACTGAAACCCCAATAGCTGACCTCTCCATCTGTAATGAAACACTGAGAATGAGAAAACCTCATGCTCATTCATGCTACACTGTACTTTTCCCCACCTCTATTATTGCCTGTATTTGGGTCAGTGCCAGCCTTGGTACATGTGCACAGTGTATTGTGCCAATAAATAGAAGGGAATGATGCCAAATTATAACAAAAATATCTTTCATAATCTGTTTTCAGAATCTTTCATTGGAAACATAATGAACTGTCAGACATGAGGCAGGCAAGATTTAAGAGACTGGCATAACCTCTCTGAAACTGATGCCTGACTAATACCTGCAACATCTCTAATAACACATCAAAATAATCCATTTAAAAAATTACAAAAGCATTTTATACTTTATCCAAACACAGCAATGACAGCATTACAAGGACACAGATCTCCTCGTACTGTGGCACGTCTGTTATTTACCATCATGCTGATGTCCCAGCAGCAGATGGAAAAAATAAAAACCTACAATTACATCTTGTGGGTTGTACACAAAAAAGCAGGGGTATTTCCCTCACCCCTCCCAGAGGCATAAGGTCTGTTACCCGCTGTTGCCTTGGCTTGCACAGCTGTAATTGTGTTACAGTATCAGATTACACTTCCCTTTCTCACAGGCTCCGTGATTTCTTCAGGTGATGATTGCCACACCTTGAATTGCCACTGTTAAATCATACATCTTTCTGTTTGCCTGAAAGTGAGCGTCCTTTAATTTCATTAAGACCCCACATTCCTTTAAACATGGAGTAAATCAGAAGGCTTAGAAATTCTCATTGCACCTTCTCATCTGGAATACCATAGCTTTGCAAAACTATATCCCCCCTTCTAATCTTCACCCTAACAGAAATAATCTTATTTTTCCACTGTTGCCCAACTATATTTTTCACCAAACCATAAAAGTCACTTGCCACACTCGCAAAGATCTAGCTTGTTCCCACCCCACACACACCCCACCCGCCCCGTGTGGCTCAAACTTCCTCCATCACAGCATGCTGTCCTTACTCAACATACGTTTCTCTACCATTCATTCGCAGGAAAGCCTATTGTGTGAAGACGGATATTAAGAGTTTGGTTATTGCGCTCCAGACTAGTATGGTGATAGCAGCAGTGAGATAAACTATCCCAACTGGAAATCTAGTGCTAGTTTTTCCTATTTCTGTTTTGTATTTGATAAGCTTCTCTACTGATCAAAAGGCAGTTTGATCTCTTTTAATATGTATCCTCTGTACTGTTATTTTAATGTGCCACTGTCCCTAAACAAAATATTTTTTTACTATTTTAGAATTTTAAACTGTAATAGTAGGATAAATACCTCACATTTCTGTCACTTCTAGCAGTATAAAAGCTGCTATTATCCTTGTTTAGTAGATTTTGGGGGGTTTTTTGCTAGGATATCTACCATAATTCATTATCCTCAATTGTTCTTTGCACCAAAATTTGCATACCTCTTAGGCAACATTATATCATGAGGGTTTTCAAACTGGTCTTTCTCTGTTTTAAAATATATTTACAAAAGCAAAGATCTGGCTTGCCAGAAAGCTACTTTCATTGTATTACAGCGGAACCTATTGCTATGCAATATGTCTTCCCTTCCTCAGTGCCGACCCTCCACTTCTTTATGTGCTTTCTTCACAAACCCATTAGAGACTTCCAACTTCATCCAGCTCGCTAATTGTGTGTATAACATGGGTTACACATTGGAAAAAGCTGCTGGAGAACCTGAAGACATAATCTTTGGACCAGTCTGCTCACAGGACTAGAGATTCTCAGAGGATATATTAAACTAAACAAGTTTTCTATTAACAAGGCTTTACAAAGACTATCCTGCTCTCAGCAGCTCAGCTCAGCATAGGGAGATTAAAAGACTGCTTTTTTTAAGTCACTCCCAGCGCCTCTCACTCATTACTTAACTGGCCAGAAGTACAACACATTACTGAGTAAAATAGTCCTCTGCAAAAGTGCTAAACCATGTCTTGATCTTCTCACACAGGTTTTGAATCTACTTCCATATCTGGAATGAGTATTGTTTCTCACAACTGTACAAATAAGCAATAGTATAATTTCATTAACACAGTGCACATTATCCTGTTGCTGCCAGCTTTGTCACGGGCTTCACACAGCACAGGTCATCTTGGTGCCCTGCTTTTATGTTCTATAGGGATACACAAATCCCTGATCACAGTTCTGTTTGTACACTCATACTGGGCCAAGAGAATAGCTCTTTGGTCTATCTTCACTACTATACCACCAACTAGTCCTCAAAAAACTTCTTCAAAATTTTCATTTTCTTTGGAGCTACTGTTCTCTTCCCTTCTGGCATGACACCCACCTCCTTATTTACTCTTTATTCCAGTCTTCTGATAGAGGAAGGGAGATTCTGTTATTTTTATACAGATCATATCTTTTTTTTTCCCAAAAAAAGATATAGCTAATTATCACTTTTGTTTCTGTTTTTGTTAGCATCTTTACAAACACAAGAAAACATCAGAAAATAAGACACATTATTCCTCCAAGCCTTCTTCCACATTCATAGCTCATCCTTCAACAAAATTGTGCAAGGAAAGTTCTTTACAGGATTTTCTCATAGGGGATCATATTTCCCTTTCAAGCTGTACCTTTATAACTCTGAGAGCATCCTCTGAATCTTGGCAATGCACAAACTGGAGATTTGTCAAAAACATTCTCCACAGATCCATGAACTATTTTAACTGTTACTGTGTAGTTATATCTATGTAACAATGAAATACCTGATCTGACTTCCTGAGAGTATGCCAGATAATTATTTTCCTATTTGAGTATAATTTTGGTGCACTGGCTTTAGTTCTCAATCCACATCACCAGAGGACCATAGCAAGAATATTACTGCAGCTGTTAATTACAAAGTTCTAGCAGCCATTTTATTGCCCTGCTTCCACTGTAGTATTTTAGTTTGAGCAGAATGATGCCTATCTTGTTTGGAAAGCCTTGTTCACATTAGTCTCTTGCTACCCTCTCCTTCCAATACCCACCTGGTTCCCAAGTTCTCCTCTCCCAGGGTAGATGCACTACAACCATTGCTATCCTCAGTACCTGTCTTAGTATGTGCGAGTTCATTGTACCCAATATCAATGAGAGGTTTTTAGAAGTTTTATAGCTTTCACTTTATTTGGACCAGAACTTTTCTCTCTTCTTCTATGTTGCGACTGAAGTAATTCATTTGATCAAAAACAGTTTGTACTTGTACTTCATTGCATTTAATCTTTAGGCTTTTACTCTCTCTGCATCTTGCAAATTATTAGATTTGTGGTGCCACTGGTATTAGATTGTCATTAGCAAGGCGTGTAACTGCTGCCAGTCCCCATTCTTCACACATCTGCTTTCTGGAATACTTCTCAGGCAGGTGGTGGTGCCAAGGACATTCTCATGAAGCATAATCTTCCACACGGAGTGCCGAAATCCCTGCTAACTTGTCTGCTCTTCTACATTCATTCCCTCTGCCAGTATCAGGGCTGAGGCATTTTATACAGTGAATGCATTTCATGTGAAGAGCTTGAAAGTGATCTCATCTGAAGCAGCTGGCATCAGAGTCTTTTTAAGGCCTTAAGGGTCTACGCACAGCCAGGTCACACCAGTGTTCATCCTTTCAAATGCAATAATTTAGCTTAGTCATGCCAATGGTATCTCCAGTTTTGTAATCGTGCTAAAGACGTACCATATGCATAAGTTCCTTTTCTACAGGAAAAGAAAACCTATTGCCAAGCCATGGGTAGACCAGTTTTGCAATGTCCTGAGAAATTTTCTATGCCTTCAAACATGCCAGGAAGTCTTTTTAAGTTTTCTCTGAGGTGAAATTTCTTTTGATGAATTCCATGTCCATTCAGGTTTTCACAAGCTTAATGATTTTAAAGTTGTTTCTGCTGCTGGCTTTGATGCCATATTTAAACGTATTATTTTTATCTCTTTTCTTTTAAATGAATTTAATATAGCACTTCCTAATTATGGAAACGGATGCCTTTCATACACTCCTAGTTTCCTTGGTACTGAGGATGTTGTGGGTTTTTTCCTTATATTTTTGCCTCAGGGATCCTATTTACTTATGTCCTGAAGTGAGATCTGTTTCACCAAACTTTAGATATTTAATTATTAGCCAAAGTCTAATCTAGTTGTTCAGACTCTTTTATAGTCAATAAAGGGAAAGAAACTCATCCTAGTTTCAATTCATTCCAATTAACTCCAGCACTGCAGGGTAAAACTAACTGCCTTAGGAATTGGCCATTTCTCTTTATTGATGAAAAAGTAAGACTGGTAGATTAGATTTCTTTCCAATATCCTACTATAAGGTGTCTGAAGATAGAGGAGATGAATCCTCCAATGATAGCGATTTTGAATCACACACATTTTTCTGAGATGTCACATGCATGTCATCAATGCTGATGCCACTAATGCAACACAGCCTTATCCCTTCACTATGTGTGTAGCTGACTCCTATGCGTCTCTGGTGGTGCATTGGTTTTTTTTAGTTGGTTATATTTTGGTTGGGGTTTTTTTGTTGGATGGAGGGTCATTTCCTTGTTATTATACAACTGATGTCAGGGCGGTTTTTTCTTCCTCTCTTTAGCTGTCCCACATCTTCCAAAGCTCTTTCTTATGTTAATTTGTCTGATATTAGTGCCTGTTCATATATTCCTTTTGAATCTTATATGAGTATTCTTCTATCCTTTTGCATGCCCTATCCTTCTGTTTTGAAGAGTAGCTGCATTGCCCACTCATCAATTATTTATATAAGCAAGTTCCCATTTGTGTCTAACATTTTTTCTTTGCGTGGAAGAGGTATATTCGGAATATAATAGGCTTCAAATAACTTGAGTAAGATGTCTCAGTTTTCCTCTCTGCTTCAGTGAGCTCACAACCAGAAGCCCATGGTCTGCAAATATCCCACATATTTTGCTCAGTGCGTACTAGAGAACAAGCCACTTGTCAGTCTGCAGCCACTTATGTATAAAAAGACCTAAGATCAATTCTATTGACTCCTTCCATTTCACCCACATCTCTGCAATGGTTACAGTTTCAGAGTTGAAAGCAGCAAATTTTTAGCCATATTCTGCATAAAAGCCAGAGTTAGCTCTTTGGGTTTGACACTACATCTGGCTCTACAATCTGACAGTCAGACCAACTTTCCTGTACTGTAAGGATACATTAAACTAGTTTTTATTATCACTGATTTTCATCCCCCCTCTCTGCTCTCAGACATGAGAAAGATAGATAGACAGAAAGAATGAATCTTAAAAAAAAAAAAAAGAGACATGATTTGACTTTGCAGGACTACAGTATGATTCCATTTATGCTCAGTTGTTTAGTATTAAGTTACAATGGTAGTGTGAATTTTATTTTCTTAAAGTACTCCATAAAAGGAGAGAGTCACAAAGAACTAGAGCAGAATTCACTAATAACAGCTATAAATTAAAATATCATTTATGCCAGATTTAGTGATTCCTTCTCAGCTTTCTCCACAG
>VYZM01007550.1:63849-79646 GCA_013398915.1 Dromas ardeola | reverse complement strand
AAAGAAGGAAAGGGGGAGGAAGGGGGGTGGGGGGGGGGGGGGGGGAAGAATCAGTGCCAAAGAAGATACTCAAATTGAAAAAGATCAGAAAGATATTCATAGCAACTGCAGACTAAAACCCAAATTAAGTATTTGCCAGTAGTGTGAGAAACTAAGAATTAGTTTGCACACCATTTCTAAAAACTTTGCTAGAGGCATATTCCTGACACTACTACTGCATTTTAAGTCTTAGGCACTCCATAGACCTAAAGGGAGCCACGACTGCCAGCTGAAGGTCGACCAAATTTAAAGAAAATGAAGAAAAAGGACCCAGGGTGAAAGGCCAATCTTTCAACAGCACTGTTAGCAAAGCAATAAAAGCAACACGAGCCTGCTGTTTGCAGAAGTGTGGAAAAACAACTGAAGATATAAGTTCCTCAGTCTTCCTTATTTCATTTCTCCCTCTTTCACCAGCATTTTTTTTTTCCTCACCAAATTGTCACTTTCATCTTCTCTGGTTTACCTTTATTTTAAGATGAAAATTTTACTTCCCCCACCCCTTGGGCTAGCAAAATTTTATGAAGTCCTTTTCCCTCTTCGCATGATGTCCACACCCAACACAATTTTAATAGCTTTTCAAAAAGAAACCAATATGATGCAGGAGTACATGAACTGTACAACTTCTACCCCAAGCAGAGATCACACACAAAGGCAGGTGGGTCAAACACATTGCAATATCCTTTAGGCACTTCACGATGGCTAATGAAGTTAAGAGCAAGTGCTCATAACTTTAACTACAGGAACCAACAGGAGCAAAAACCCTTAAGACAGGCCACAGAAACCAGTCTCAAAGGCAGAAGTGACATGGTTTCAGAGCCAGTCAATCAACATCATATGAGCAATCTGTCTGCATGTTCTTTTCTTATAGTAAGGATGAGACAGCTTAACATTTAAAAGCTAGGGCACACTAGCTTACACCCACTGTGTGGGGAGGTGCCAGCACAGACAATAGCTGCAGAACACCGATACACACCCTAAATCCAAACCTGCTCTCTTTTCCCCACTTAGTACATACTCCCACAGCCTTGGGCAGCTCCTGGTGGGAAAGGTCCCTCACCCATGGTAGAGCTCACATTTATCTGCAACAAACCAAGCAGAGGCTTCCAGCCGGCAGAGTAGGAAAAGTGGCATTGCTCACTTACCATTTCATGGTCCAGGCATGTTTTCCTCCTGGTACCGAGAGCCCTGCTGCCACTGTTCATTTGAGAAGTGACTGGAGCAGTTTTTCTAGTGGAAGCTAAACGTGAAGAGGGTGCTTGAGACAAGTACTGTAGCTTCTGCTGAATGAACTGTGAGGGGCCTATGCAAAAAAAAAAAAAAATTTAAAAAAAATAAGTCACTGTTCTGTTTGTTACCCTTTTGTTTACTGCAGGGATCTGTCTGCAAACACTGAGACCCTGATTATTTACAGGAATCCTGGATCCTGGAAGAGGATTTCAGTATACAGGCAGGAACACAGAGGCAGATTCCCTGACTTATAGTGTAGTTCACTTTTAAGTTGGTTTTGTGTCCCACCTCAAACAGAATTCTTAGGAAAACTGATTAATTCCACAGACACTTGGCAGCATTTTCTGAAACCATTTAAACACTGGTTAACAAGGTTTATTAAAGAAAGACAGAAACAGATTCACTGGTGCCTTTAAAAATAGCTCCTCACTGATTTAAGGTGTCTCTTCAAAAGATTTAGAAATGGTTGTATCATGAGTATTATCTGAATGACCTCAATAGACTTTTATTAGATGCTTTTCTTAAAAAAAAAAAAAAAAAAAAAATCGCAGTACACAATGGGAGTAAGGAAGACCACTACAGAAATCAGTTCTGTCCTTAGAGCTTCCCAGATGATTTCTAGACCTGTCAATAACTTCTGGTTATTTAGGAAGTTATTTCAGTATCCCTCAATCTGCTGCACTAACCCACTGCTAAGTGGGTGACCTGAGCCAGCAAACAGTCTGTGCAATCATACTGCTCCAGCCTCGATGATTAAGGCAGGAGAGATCCAGATGCTGTCAGCAGTACACAGCCTCCCCTTTGCCTTTCTTTCCTTCGTTTCCTACAGGAACCTGATCAAGGATAGGTTGGAGCAGCATAACAACCCCCAGTTCATCTTCACTACTAAATTCATTTATTTATTATTACAAGGTTGTCCGAATATTTGCTTCATGTTAAAATGAGCCAAGATTTTTTAAAATGAGTCTAAACTTAACCTCCTAAAATTCATGGGCTAAATAATTTAATTTTTCAAAGTGATTAATATCCAGCAGCACAGTGAAACCTATCGCAGCCTTAAAGTCACACTGAAACTAGCCCATAGGAAGTGCCAAAACGCTCATTGCTCCCAGCAGGGCTTATAAGACAAGACTGCAGCATGAAATGCACCTTGATCTGATCAGCACAATAAAGTCCCTACTCCAAGAATGAAATCAACTTCCACTGCAGCATGCCTCAGCAACTGTGTAAGGACTAAACAGTGCTAAGCCCCTCCAGGCCATTGCTGCAGGGTTGGTTTGGGTTGTTGGTTTTTTGCCTTTTTCTTTTTTGAAGTTGAGGCTACCCAGGGAGGACCAGGCTAAGACCTGGGCAATCATGCGGAGCGATGATCTCATCTTTTGTTCAGCCTCTCAGCCAAGGCAATGTGGAGCAGACTGCATGACTTCTCGGGAGAGCCAGGATTTGTGTGAAAGCCCAGTGTGTGTTGCAGCATATTTTTCCACGGCTGCTCCAGCATATGGCTTCAGTTCGATTTGGTCTCTTACTCCTAACAGCCTTAGTTGATGGGGATTTTCTCAGAAACTTCCTGTACAGAAAGGTATCACTTCAGGACACAGTAGTGCAAGGTTAGAGATGTAGTTGTTAGAGCTAAGCAATGCCTGAAGCTCTTGGATTCTTTGTGGTTTCAACATCCAGGATTTACTCATGTTAAGAGCCCTGGTTGGGACTCAGTTTATTTAGACTAGGCTTTCACCATCTGTTCTTCCAAATTCTGAAAACATGAAGAGAATATGCTCCACAAGCAGCTACAAACACAGATGAGCTCTGCAATTTATATTGGGATATACTGCGTACAGGGAAAACAGTTCCTAAGATCTATGAGGTTTCTCCTTCGGATGTAAATTGAGGATTGAAGCTCTAATGCTTTAATTTCGCAGCACAGTGAAACAATGCTCCAGTTTACGTGAATTTGCCATCGTGCAGCTCCGCAGCATTAAGTGGAGGCCCAAACTCTTAGCAACTAAGGCAGCTTATAAGATTTTCTAATTAAAGATAAACTGTCCAACTTCACTAATACATCACCTTGAGTATTGTGTCCAGTTTTGGGCACCCCAATACAAGAGAGATATCGAGGTGCTGGAGCGAGCACAGAGGAGGGCAACGAAGCTGGTGAAGGACCTGGAGAATAAATCTTATGAAGAGCAATTGAGGGAGCTGGGACTGTTTAGTGTGAGGAAGAGGAGGCTGAGGGGAGACCTCATCACTCTCTACAACTACTTGAAAGGACATTGTAGAGAGGTTGGTGCTGGTCTCTTCTCACAGGTAATTAGCAATAGAACAAGAGGGAATGGCTTCAAGCTGCAACAGGGTAGGTTTAGACTGGACATTAGGAAAAAATTCTTCACAGAACAAGTGGTCAGACACTGGAATAGGCTGCCCAGGGAGGTGGTGGAGTTGCCATCCCTGAATGTGTTTAAGAGTCATTTAGATGTGGCGTTGGGGGATATGGTGTAGGGGAGAACTTTGTAGAGTGGGGTTGATGGTTGGACTTGATGATCCCAAGGGTCTTTTCCAACCTGAGTGATTCTATGATTCTGCTCTATGATCACCTACCTTCCCACAGTTCTTACAAAGAGGTTTTGTATTATCTAGAAATTAACATCTCCAAATAATTAGCAAGTTAAGCTACACCTACAATATAATTTAAACTGTTTCAAGCCATAGCCACATGAAAAAAGTGCATGAATATCTACTGCCCTGAAAGTACAGCTGCTGGCCCTTATTCCTGACTTTTTTGGCCCACTTCCGCCCACGTGACAAATCATGCCTCAACAAACTCTGCCCCAGTTTCCCCAGACATTATAGGTACCAGCTGCCTGTAATTGTGCCCGAGATAAGGCACTGGAGCTTCCCCAGAGCAGGCTTCTGTGAAGGCCTCTCCAAAGGATGACCTACTCCACCAGCTCCAAAAGGTGCAAGAGCTGGTCCAGACCCTGCCCGCACCTGCATGGACAACGGCCTTCCCAGGAAGACACAAAACACACCCTTCCTGCTCTTCTCCTGCAGGGACTCATATTTCCACATTTTCCTCCAAGGTAAAATGGTTTGACAAGAAGCCACCACCACTGAAGATTGGAGAAACAAATCACTTATTCCCAGCATTTATCCCCAGTGGCTGTCATGGTGTTATACTGATGCTTCCCTGCAGATGGCAAACTGCCCTCCTGCACTGGCCACTGTCCTTCCTGGTGTCTTCAGAAGGGGCAGATATACCTCAAAACCTTCCAAAAAAATGACATATGCCTATGAATGTGAAGGTCAGCAAGCATCACTCCTTTGAAGGTAGCCATAAACCCTCTTACCCTCAGAATCAGTCATGTCCTTTTTTCCCCTCTATACATAAACATAGTCTGTCTTGTCTCAACAATGCAGACAACCGGCAAAGCTGGTGCAAGAGTTCACAGGACAAAGTCAGAAAAATGGAAAATTGATGCTTCTCAGTCACTTCTACCCTCTCAGATTTCTCTAGAGCAATAACAGTATTAGATGTCTGGTATGACATTCATTGATGGTCCATTTTCTGCACCTTATTATTTCGTTTCCCCTCGGACAGTCTTCACCTTTGCTGTTCCACTGCAGTGCTGTCCATAAGCTACAGAATTCAGAGTGACTTGGGCATAGTTAAATTAGCTCTCATTGTTGCACGGTACTTACTATAGAACTGATCAAAAACACTTCTCAGATGTTTTGCAATAAAAAAAAAAAGGACCTTTACATCAAAAATCAAGCATTGCACAATACTGTGCTGATTTCACTAAAAGCTCCAAGGAACAGAACTCAGCATTAATGATTTTGATTGTTGGTTTGTTTCAGTTAAAATTTTGCACATTTATACCCTTACTGCATTAAATATTAGTATAGAGGGATATTATTTGACATTGTATACTATACCTAAATTCAAAAGTAAATTTAAAAAGATGAAAATTATGAAACAATACTGGTTTAGGTCCTCATAAGAGATTTTAGGTTTTCATTCTAGTTCCTAAGGGGGAAAAGTTTTCAGATATAAGGATTTTTGGCCTCCCCCCCAGAATTAGCCATTATAAAAACAGTAATTTGTCTCCTTGAACCTTGGCTAACAGAGTCTTTTTAGGCTGCTTCCAGGCCCAGAGCCCAACCCCTACGGCCAACAGCCCCACTGGGGACACAGGACATGCACAGTGCTTCCCAGATAAGAAAGGACAAGTATCTCCTTGCTGCAGCAGTGGCAGGGTAGTAAAGAATGTCACTTATCACATGAACTCCAGCAGTCTCAAACCAGCTCACTTCCTCTCTTTGCTGGCTCCCTGGCCACTTCACCCAAATAAACTCCATCCCACAACAATAATCTTTTTCCATGACAAGGCCTCAAAACCCCCAGAGGTTTAAATGGGAACATGACGACAAAGTCAGGAAACTCACGCTAGTTAAAGGAAGGACAACCATCTATTAATATGTTCATGGGCAAAAGCATCTGTTAAACTGGAGTTAAGCCTGAAATAAAGATTATGTTAAAAAAAGAGTTTATGAATACAAAAAAAGAAATTTCTTGCATAAATGATTCAGTATGAATTAAACATCCAGCTGTACATAGCTGGCAGATTTCTGTTAAAATATAAAATCATAAGTCTTCATATAAGCTGTTCATTTGGCAAACACATTCATTTTATCCCCTTACAGAGAAAACAGCGATATTTTCAAGTATCACATCTCTTTATGTCAAAAGGAAAGCTATACAACAGGAATCATACATTTGAGAGAACTTGGCAAGTTCCCCCAGTTTGCAAAGTTGGGGTTTTGGGGGTTTTTTGATTTGATGTTTTGTTTAAGAAAAGTTCCAGGGGAAAAAAGAATGCGTACAAGAAAGTTTATACCAAAAGAAAAAAAACTTTTTTTGAAGTGGTAAAGTATATGAATCCTTTCTCCAGTAAAATCTCTTCCGCTAGTATGAAATCTGGACTTCTACTTTTTGGAAAAAAATGCTTTCATTTTCTTCAAATTTTTTCCCTTGGACTTTTCTCAATTTGATAATGTGATTCCAAACTAAAAAAGTAGTTTCAAACCAAACAGTGGAATAATTGTTTTTTTCCATAAAATCTAATATTGTTTATTGCTCTAGAAAAAGCTGAGAGGGTAAAAGTGACTGAGAAGCATCAGTTTTCCATTTTTTTTTTCCAATTTTTTTTTTCCATTTTAAATCAATTAGAGCAATTAAGAAATTTTAAGACTTGAAATGGCAATCAGTTTCAGGGAGACAAGAGGACCTAACACAGACATTTCTAACACTCAGGGCAGAGGCAGCCCCAGTCACGGAGGGGCTCCCACCAGCACTGTGTCCTGGTGCCGGAGGAGGGGAAGGAGCAGCAGCACTTGCAGACTGCAGCTCTGCCTGCCCAGCATGTCACCAGTGGGAAACACACCCATCTACCACCAGAGCTGGGCCACCCAGGACCTAGGTGGCCATCTCCCACAGGCCTCCCACCTTTATTTCCAGTATTGACAAGACAGATGTTGCTGGCGATGTTCACAATAGCCCTGTGATACATAAGTTTTATTCATCCTGTTTCTCAGACGCAAGGTAGGTATGGTTCCCTTAGGAGAGGGGAAGGTTACGGGAACCCAGTGTGATCGCAATTTCAGATCTACCTGCTGAAATCTTGACCTGTGCACAAGTCCAGCTGCAGATTTATCATTATGTACGAAAAAACTTAATCCTAACTGATTGTGCTAAGAAAGGGGCTTGCCCCACACAGTGACAGTTGCCCTGTAAATGCTTCCCCTTTTGTGGGGCTGCTTTTCCCTGTCTTGCATCAGTGGCTTGAATGCAAATACCTAAAGTTGGTTTTACAGCAATCCAGAGAGCTGAACAGAGCATACATCTGGACAGTACAGCCAATTTTCTAATGCATTGCCAGGACTATTGGTTTTTCCAAGAGAATAAATCCTTCTGACTAGAAACCTGGTTTGCTTTTTTTTTTTCCTTTTGGAGGGGAACCAGTTTGACATCAGGAATTTAAAAAGTCAGGCAGCAAATATCAAACAATTTTGCTGATCTTTGAATTTAAAGGGGATATCATAAAAAATATCCTGTCTGCCTTTCACCTTAAAGCACCACCTCCTTTGCATCTGGGGAGCAGATGAATAAACAAAGCCTCCCCTTCACCTTATTTTGGGGGAATGTAGCTTGGAAAGTTTACCAGGACAGGCATCCCAGCCACATGCCACTGTGCATGCCTCTGGCCTCCTTGCCAGTGCTGCCAAGCAACCCAACCACGGGGAAGGCTGCAGCCACCCTTAACTGAACCAAATCAATGCAATGGTATAGGGAGGCAAAGCTGGGAGAGAGCCTTTGGAGTCATCTTTTCTGCTCAACTGGAAGATGGACCCAAAGTCAATACCTCAAGAAGGAGGACAATGGACTTGAAGGCACTGTTATACACAGCTGAGAAGTTAATAAGAGCAATTAAAGGGGAACATGTCTGAGACAGGGTTTATTCACTGGTATTTTCTTGCCCACTGAACCATTATAACGGAGAACATGCAGTTTAGTGCATTCCTGCTCCACTTCCTGGCCTTCAGCAATGAGGAGCAGGTCACTAATGGTCTTGAATTGCCTCTTGAATGGGATAATGCCACTATTAGGGGTTGGGGGGGGTTGGTTTTTTTGGTTTTGTATGTTTTGGGGGTTTTTTTTGTTTGTTTGTTTTGTTGGGGGTTTTTTTGTGTTTTGTTTTGGTGGGGGTTTTCGGGTTTTTTTTTGTTTTTGTTTGGTTTTTTGTTTTAGATTGTTTGTTTGTTTTTTTTTTAATTCCCTCCTATCCCCCCACCCCATTCATAAAATTAATGAGGGAAATCCACAACTTGAATTCATCTAGTCTCATTTCAACGAAGCATCAAATTGTGTTTGCTGGAAGCGATTACAGGCAAATCAGCAACTGTTAGATAACTGAGAGGTCCCATTTACTCCAACAAAAATGTGTTGCTTTGCCCCTGTTGTATGATAAACTGCAGATAAGGTGGGGAATCTGTGTTCAGACAGACAGGCATTGTGGTGGGTTTCATTAGGACTAACAGAGAGCGAGACTAAACGCTACAAATAAAAGCTGACCCATCCGATGGGAGCAGATTGCTTAAGGGGCTGCTTCTTATTCCTCTTGCAAAAAATGCTGCACATAAGATTACAGTCACACTTCGGGCAGAACAGGCCCTGCACTACAAGTCCTGGGGGGAGACAGGCCCCACCCCAGGAACCAAGACCTAAATAGTCTCTACCCCAACTTTGAAAAGGTTGGAAATCCCAGTTTGAGTCTCCTAATGCAACTCTGTCTTTTACTATTTCCCTCATCTCTGTAGCCGTGTTTCTGCCACAAAGCGATGCACCTAATCACCGATCTGACTCCAGATCTCCTCTAGGCACTTCAGCTTTCCAGTGCCAAAGAGGAATATACTAACATTAAAAAAAATCAAAATAAATTATTTCAAAACCAGTCAATAGCTTTTCAGGCTGTTTCTTAAACCTGAAACGATAGATGCCTATGTATAGCTTGGAAAGCACTGCATCGTTCATGCTGAGGAACACTGCAATGACCTAAGTCTCTGCCACACATGCCAGCACTGAGCACAAGGCACATAAATAAAATGACAACCTCAGTTTCACTGAATGTGCAGGTCTCAGACCTTCATGCCATCACCAGCTATCTCCCAGCTGCTCTCAGGACCAGTGGCTCAGCGTTTCAGCTTTTCCACTTCTAAGAGAGCCAGTTGCTGGCATGCTCTGCCTCTTCCTCAGAATGTGCCAGTGGCACATAGGCTCCAATGAAAGGCAGTGTTTCATGATATAAAGCCTAAATTTTTCTTTCCTTAATTTCAAGCTGTTGCTCCCAGCATGTTGCTCATCATTATGAAAATGAAGCCTCTTTCTTCTTGGCATTTACACCCTTCAAAAACTTGAAGATTTTAATGTTTTCCCAGAAAATGAGTTTACTTTTTCTGCTTTTCTTAATGGCCTGAGCCAAGTTCACTTCAGCTGGGAAAGAGATGGAGCATAAACCAAAAAAAAGCCTTTCTCTTTACTTCCACTTTGAAAAGTGAAAATTTAAGCAGAGAAATGAAACTTTCAGCCCTTACATGTTCACAGGCTTTGAAAAAGCAACCTTGTCACCTAGAACAACCCATACTTTTGTTGCTGAAGGAGCTGACCCTCTGCATGAATCCATTTCTTACATTTTTTCAGGAAGAGGGTCAGGCATCTCTTCTATCACAAGTAACAAAGAACTCATGATTATTGTTGATCTAAATAACAGACAGCATAGTGTCCCCTGGCCTCATGGTGCTACAGGATTGAGTCAGGGAGAACAGTGTTGCTTACTGAATCAACAGAATCGCTTCACACAGTCATTTTGTGGAAGGTTGTCTGAAGAAGTCTAGTACTGCTTAGCATTAGCCTTTGCCAAAGAACCCAGAGCTGAAAGCTCTATGAACTGTAAATAAAGCAGGGAATAGCACTACCATACAAGCTTTGCACTGTCTTTCCAACTGCTTCCCTTTCCTGCCCCGGCAAAGAGATGCACATAACCTGACTGAACATTTTCATTTGTTCAGCAAGACTGCTGACTGTTTCCAATGCCCAGACAAAGGGCTGATTATTTCCTCTCGTGTTAATGACTACTCCTATAGGCAGGTAGGCTGCCATCTATCTCTGCCATCACTGCCTTTCCCTTTCACAAAAAGAAAGATTCCTCCCTGTGGGGAACACAGAGCCCTTTGCACTGTCTCCAGTACCTGCCTGGCAAAAAAAGGACAGGGCTTTTACTGCTCTGAATATCCTCTCATGAGACCCACTATATTGTCAATTCATTTCACCAGCCTCAATAACATCCCCTTTGTGAAGGTCTGAAAGACAAATCCATCCTTGGTGTAACAGTACTGCCCTCGGAGTTGTAGCAGAGTTGAATTCGGACCAAACTCTTCATTTTGGTTTGCTTTAAAAGCTGCTTTGCCCACGTGTATAATTATTAGAGGCAGATTCCTTCTCTCCCAATATCAAACCACGTCTCTGTACCTGCTATTTCATCTTAACACAACCATCTGAGTTATAGACATGCCTATGTGAAGCAGATCAATAGATGCTCTCCCACCCCTGCCAGTATTAATTCAACATCAGACACGTTTTTGCCACTTGCCTTTGTAATGTTTTTGTGTAGGAGGTAAGGGGGTTGGCAAGTATTTTTGTTAGCTTGGTGTCTTTGTTTATGACAGATGGAAAGCTTGCCAACAACACACCAAATGCTCTCAAATTAAAGTCAGTTCAGTGGCTGTGATTAGATGAATTGTGACTGACTTCTAAACCCTTCACTTCTCAGCCATAAATCCCTCCTGCTCCCCAATCACCTCAAGTCATGACTGATGCCAGGTTCCCCTAGTTACCCTGGAAAAGGGGAAAGTGCTTAGGGATTAGACAAGAAAGTCTGCTGCCTCCAGCTTATTCTCAGGCTTTCATCCCCATCAAAAAAATTAAATATGATGAGAGAAGCCATATTAACAATATTGCTCCTCTCCTTTTCATCCCTTGCTGTGTAAGTGCTGTAACACAGCTCATTCTCCTTTCCGTTGATATTAACTGCCATTTCCTGACTGTTTCCCTGACATGTTCTTCTCCATTCATTTCCTGATTCATTTGTCATTATCATTCACACATGCAGACTCCCACTGCAGTAACCAGTATCCTCATTTAAAAAAAATAAACACAAGGGCCCAGTCTCTCCTCCCTTTCACCAAAGCCATGCCAGCGTATCTGTGGATTTTTACTCCCGATTTACATCAGGGAAAGGGAACTAAGAGGTTCCATCCTGTCCAGTGCTGGGCATCCCCAGCTCTCACTGAGACATGAAACTCAATAGCCCTTAAATGCTGATTCTCATGAGTGATACAGTTAGGTAGGCAAGACAAGAAACGGATTAAGCCTTCCCCACATCTTGAAGTGTAGTTAGCAAGATGAAGTAATACTTGTATTGACTAGGGGTTAGTGCAATACTAAAATAAGGTTGTCTTTTCTCATAAATATGAAGCCCAGTTCCCTTAAGAACTGAATAACCATGCATCTTCATTTTTTACTAGCTGTAGGGGAATAGCCATCCCCTCCTCCCACATCTCCTCTGATAACAGCTCCATGGCATAGGTAGCCTTCATTATACACAATTACTTTTCCTGAAGCTGGTCAGCTTTAAAGACCAGGGCTACAAAAATTTAGAAACTTCTCATGGAAGTTGCACAGCATGCGTTTTATAGCGCAATTTCCTCAGGGAATTTCCATTCCCGTCATCCATGCCCCTTTCACTACCAGTGCGTACAAAGGTAAAGCAATTGTAGCCTTTCAGCAAGCCAGGGATAACAGCAAATGGTTTGCCTATGAAATATGTCAACAGTTCTCAGCCAGAGGAATTCTCAGAAATGAAGAAGTCATTAAGCATAGGATATAATTAACTCTTTGCACTCTGTAAATAGGGCTTGTTAATAGAAAACATTCCCTAGGAAAACACAAGAAGCTATCGCTTATCTAGTGGGGTTGCGCAGAAAGGTTTGGGCTACTGTTTGCAACAGAGCACTTTAAGTGCCTAAGCATCACTAATCACAGAAGGCTTCATTAGATTTCTCTCTGTTTTCATTACGAAAATAAGGTTAGGGCCAGTTTGTTCCTTACAGTGTTTCCTTAAAGTAAAATGACCTTATATACTAGACTGCAGGGCCTGGGTTGTCTTTTTGCAGCTGCTGTATGACGGATTATTCTAATCACAAACTCCTCCTCACAAAGAAAAAGGACAGAAATCTGAGCAGTCTATAGTTTATTCTTGTCCCCAGTACCAAGAATAGTGTTTCCTATAAGAATCTTTAACTAGTATGATATATTGTGGACAATACCCATCATAAACACCGGCTAATATCTGTCACAGAGCGTTTCATCCTAGTGAGCACTATAGCTCTGAAAACCAAAAACAGAAGCAGTTTTTCAGTGTGCCTGCCACTTGCAAGATAGCTGCTCTCCAGTTGTTCAAGCACATGGTTCTGATTGGAGTCGGGCCATTTTCTTCCCCCAGCCCTCGGCAGCACGCAAAGGGCAGTGTTTTGAGGCAGGAGGACAGCATCCCTGCAAGCACGCCCCGCTTGCCAGCCACGGTTGCTAGGGAACTTTGTCATGGCAAAAGTGTCAAACAGAGCTGTTGTCACAGGGCTGCTGCTACCACGCTTCCAACCCAAAAAGCCAAACCACTGCCCGTATTTTGTGTGAAAATCCCCACTAGCTTTGACATCCTCCAAATTACATCAGGACCTCTATCCCCCATGGAGAAAGAGCCACTGCATTACAAGGCAGATTATGTCGACTGCACATCACGATAGAGCACCCTTGCATATGAGAGCACTGCATTGTTTGCTGGGTGTTCGTTTGTGGTCTGTTGTGTTTTTTAAAAAAAAAAAAAAAATTGTATCTTCAGGCGATAGTCAAATCACACTATTTTACAACTAAGAAAGCTATTATGTTAGATGAGAACATTATAAAAGATTAAAAATAGCTAAGAATAAAGAATAATTGTGCACTGCACCATAAATGCTGTATTACACTTTTTGATAAAAGCATGCAACATGGATTTACTGCTATCAGCGAAGGGGGGAGGGAGGGTGTGGGTAACAGCAGAAGAATCCCATTCTGTCTTTGGCACCTGCTGGAGAAATAACTATTGGATCCAACTGCGCCTCTGATCAAGCAGAAATCTGTAGGTTGACAATCTGGTTATTAATTTTCCTTGCAAATGCAGCAGGTGATCATTGGGAGGGGGCGGGGGGGAGGAAGAAAGGGGGAAGAAGTAAAACAAACACTGCAACCGTTCTACTTCCTCACCCATGGTTTCCATCCCCTTCAACTGCAAATTGTACCAAATGCCAAATCAATTGTTCCATGACCTTGCACTAAGTGAAAGGGCAAAACAAGAATCTCTTAAAATGATAAAGGTAAGCTATCACAGCTTGTGAAAATAGTAATCAATAAACCACTTCCCATTTAACAACCTTCCTTCTAACCAGATCAGGATTGAATGCATTCTGCCTACACTATTCATCTAGAAAAAAAAAAAAACACAAACACACTTGGGCCAGCTAAATGCATGCAGGACACGGAATAATCCTTTTAACACCATGATTCCAAAACACAAATTTAACAGTATGTACCTTATCTAGCCACAGAAGATACAGACTAAGAACTTATGATCACCTCTATTCTCACAGCAAGCGCGGCAAAATCCATTCTAATTCTGTGCCTCTTTCTCCTAAGTATCCCAGGGCTTATTTGTTTTTAACGTTTATCTGCACTGAAAGGTCAGGAAACAGGAAAGGCTCTATTCTCAGTTCTGCCAGGTATTGGGAAATCTGTTCCCACTATTTTCTGTTTATGACTAAGAACTGCTATTCCATGAGCTTAATTTATTTGATTCTTGCCATTTCACGGTTATTCTTCACTTCCCACCTATGTCCTCCTTTTCAAGCCATAACACATTGCTGGCACTCTTGCAAACAGCTCCCCTGCAGTGATACATAAATACCCTTAAATTGCAGAATAATTATTTTTAAAGCTGTCTGGGCTCTTCTGCTGTTTACAACGCTTGGTATAACAAGACTCAGACCCTGACTGGGGTCTCTCGTCCTTCCCACACACAAATAACTGGCGCACACACCCAACTTAGATTGAAGAGTGTTAGTGTCCCCATTCTACGAAGGGGAGAAACTTATGGCACAGGGGAATGTAATGGTTTTTTCAGTGGCTGTCAGGGTCATTTATAGTAGAGTAGCTCCCACAAGCATACTTTTTGGTCACAAGGCACTTTCAGCTTCCAAATCCCTTTTGCCCACTACTCTGGAAATACTCCAGTTACTCCATTTTCCCCTCCATGCTCCATTCCTCCCCTTTTACTTTAGGGTAAATCATATTGGACATTAGCAGCCTTCCTGACTTTTCCTTCCTGCTTTCATTTTCATGGTCTTTTCCTTGTGGATTTATTTACCATTACACACACCTAGAATGCCCTATGACAACCTCACATGCAGCATTACTCTGCTGCACCGTCACCACGTACCCACAGAGCAGCCTCCTCTGTCCGATGCCCACTCAGTTTCTCCCTTGATATGGGGTGCCTTCTCTCAGGTGGGCACCCAACACTGTCACAGTCCTGCCCTTCCCATGGGGTCCCTGATCAAGCCTGGGAACCTCACCCTAGGCTACTCCATTTTGCTTCCTTAGTTTCTGACTTCCAACTGCCCCAGTGCTTCAGCCACGTCTCACAGTGCCTTCATGATGGCAGTATTACATGCTGAAGTTGTTCACCCAGGCTGTTATTTGAATCAGCTCAGGATTTCTAAAATAACATTGTCTGTTACAGCTGTAGGCTTGGCCTCATGCACCACTGCATCCCAATGCTTTGCTCCTCCTCCCCGAGCAGCTGCCATTCCCTCTGGAGTCCCAGCAAGCTGCTTTCCTCAGACTGACCATCAAATCCCCTGCTGCACTCAGTAAGTGCCTCTCTTCAACAGGAATGGGAAGCAGGACTTAATTCCCAACCAGTTTCCCTCAGTTGCTGGTCTCCTGGAGAGAACAGCAGCAGTTTGCGCTCCCTGGGTGCCAGCCAGCTAGGCAAAAAGCCCAAAGAGAGACAAGCAGAGCAGCACAAATGATTCTCTGTCTGGTGCATCATCCTGATTTTAATTCAGTATTCTGTTTATTGTCCAGAATATTAAACTCATGTCCCGCTTCTCCACAGCCAAGAGAAATTTAGACTGTGAGGGTGGGTCATATCTTTGGGAGTAAACCAAGCCAGGAGTGCCAGGTTACTTGTACTCCTGCTCTAATTTGTTGACACATATGTATATACTTAGAGAAGATCAGGCTTGGCAATAGCGATTTGCGACTTATAACTCACAGATGCAGAACTGCTCTGAATAACGGCTCTGTTTTGCAGCATCAGTCAGACTGCTTCTCCAGCTCTGTTGCTTCCAAACACTACGTGCAGCTTCATGAAACCCCGCAGACCTAATCCACAAGGTCTGCTTTTGTCCAAGGCCTGAACTTGTCTTGTTATGTGAAATAACTGAATACATGAGTCTGCACAGCGTCCCTCTTCAACACTGGAGATATCGAGAGCATGATTTGCCTACAGTAAAACAACGAGTTGTAACAGAGGATTTACTTTCCCATCCGTTACCAAACTCACAGAGAAATGGAGTTCTGAGGGAGCAAAGATGTCCACAAATCTATGTCAAATTCAGCAAACGAGTTTTAAACAGAAGTGTAGATGGGGATTCTTGAAGAGGTTTAAATACTTAAGTTTGACTTTTTCAGATTAAATTATTCTCTTGGGAAATACCAAGATATTTTGCTTTTACATTTTCAAAATGAGTCCTCAATCTTCCTGAAATCATATTTCTAAGACTCCACCCCAGGGGAGGGAATGATGAAATAATAAAAAAAA
>VYZM01007550.1:30556-63824 GCA_013398915.1 Dromas ardeola | reverse complement strand
GAAACAAAAAAAAAAAAAAAAAAAATCTATTTTGCTTCATGTCAAAAGAAGAAAAAAGGATCAGTTGCCACCAAAGTAAGTGTTTACATGTTTCCCATTTTGTTGAAAATTACATGCACAAAGTTTGTTTAATCTAACCAATGGTGTGTTTGCCTTTCAATTTTTCAATTTGCTTTTCGTATCAAAATACCAGTTTTTGAGCAGCTCTTTCTAGCATCAGTCTCTAAATCACTCTGCCCTCTTTGAATCCTACAGTTTCTTCATAACTGTAGAACTACTAAGCAGACAAATACATTTTTGCAAAAGCTGAGCCCAAAACAGCAGTAGATTAAAACTCTTCAAGCTCGAATCATCTCATAAATGTATGGATACATCTGAAAAAAATTGGATTTGTTGCTAGAACAGCTGGATGAAATTGCATATGGAAGCTTGAGAGGTTACACTACAAAAGTCTTACCATTTCCTGTGGGCAAATATTACCTCTCCCATCTCTATCCCACAAGACCATCTTTGAAAAAGGTGTGATTGTTCCTATATTTTCAAATATACATAGCAGCCAACTGCATTTCTTCCAGGCTGTTTGATGAAGCCACTAGAGCTTTTAAAATGCAGTTCAATTCCCAAGAAAATATTGTATATTTGAGTTTGGATAATGCCTCAGCAAACACAAAGGGATGCACATGCATTTCCAGAGGAAGAAGCCTTACATCTACACAGTTGGATGCCTATGGCACATCATTTATAACACAGTCACCCATGCTGCTCAAGCTGCTTTTTGCATACACTACAAGGTTATGTATATAGGACTTTCTTGGGTTTTTTCCTACTATTTTGACAGCAGTCGTTCTAAAGCAGTATCTAAGTTTAAAGGGCTGTTTTGCAAGTCAGCCAATTTGAAATTAGATCCAAGATCAACAGAGATGAGTCCTTGAAGGCACGTTTTTCCAGCTGACACACACAAATACACCTTCTTTTCTCAGTCACTAATTAGAGCCACATTCATCTTTAAGTCCAGCTCGGCAGTATTCTCACAGAAACTTCAAAAAGATGGGAAAAGGTACAAGATTATTTGCTTTGAATATTTGGCTAAATTGCTATTTTTTTCCCTCGTGATTACTGGGAGTGCACATAGCAGTTCTTTTGGTTACAGATTACCATATTGTTTATGGCACTCTGCATATCACTAGTTTCACATACTTGAACACTTCATTGAAGATAAACAGAAATTGCAGTTACACCCTCAAAGAGCTGAAGGAGGCCATAATAAAGAAAACCTTTTAAAATTTATTTTTTTAAGGTCATTGACAGTTTGGTCAATGCTCTCCAATTTTTACTCATTACTTGAGGCGAATCTTGTTTGCCCATTAACCAGTGTGAGAAACTCATACACATACTACATTGGCATCATAGGACACAAAGAAGGGCAAATCACAGACAGCTTCCTCAACTATTTTTGCAGTGCATAAGCATGTACTCATCTTCAAGATGATGCAACTTGATGTCAAAACTGTAAGATATCTGACTAAACAGTTGGAAAATGCTATTGGTTTGAGGCAAATAAGGCACAGATCTTCCCTGGAAATCAGCTTATTGCCATTGGAAGACTTTGTACAGTAGGGATAATGCCGCATACTGTCTTTGTGTTTCTCTGTTTCAGGGTGAGTAAACACGTACATACATAAATCAAGTTATATATACAGTTTATCTGCAATGCAGTCCAGAACTGTATCTGCAGTACACAAGAAAACACTCAAACCAGCTTTGAGCTAGACAGCTCTGTTGTCCCTAGCAGAGAGACTGCAGATTCCTGGTATCCATCAGGGCCTGCACAAGCCCATTCAAGACCCCAAGTGTACACTCAGGAGCTTGGACCATGCCCCCAAAACGTGGCTGCTTTCAGAGGGGAGCATTATCACAGCTGTCATCCTTGAGTCTTCACATGGGTCAGTTCTACCTTGGACTGTAGTAAAGGTATACTCCTACTTGTCCCTGAAAGTCTGCACCTGGCTTTTCCTCACAGAAGCTGAACTGCCGACCCTGGACACATTGCCACAACTTCCCACACAATGCTGATGCCACAATTGATCACTTGGACTGGAAGAACAGGAAACAGTTAATAACTGTGCCTGAAAACTAGTGGAAGACTTTTGCATTCCTGTTCCTTACAATCAGTCTTGCAAGATTACATACATTCCTGTGAAACTGCTCAAAAACCTCCCACAAATGCTGATATCAGTGATAAAGCTACTGAAGAACCTCACCTGAAAGCACAGTGCCTCACATGACTGGGTATTCACTGAGGAAAAATTCTTGAATATTACGCATAATTGAAAGTACAGATAAAACAGGAGAATTTACTTTTGTGTCTGACTATATTTTCTTACATGACTTTATGCAATTTCTGTCTCCATGTATTCTTCCATGAAATACATTTACTAGCAGACAGGAGAATTAAGACACAGAACTGTTGTAAGACACAATGATCCCCTTGAATAAAGTGTAATAGGTGCAAAAAATAAAAATTATTTGCTATATTTTTCAGGAGAGACATCTGCAGGTTGGACAAGATTTCTAGTGGATAGTCAACAGTCTATCCAACAGACCATAATTACAGGATCCTATACACTTCCTTACTGGCAGAGCCTTGGCAGAAGCCACACATTGTTTCTGCCCAAAAGCGTAATTCCACAAACCACTACTGACCAGAGATTACCCTGCTCCAGTTGTCCCAGGTCCTGAAACCAGGGTTAAGACTTTAAGTCTTTCCAATCGCTTAAACATGATCCTGGAAGAGCTGCAGCATGCACTAATTTGTGTTCAATCTTCTCAGATGCCACACAGCAAGCTTTACACAGAAAAATTCATCATGATTTTAAAGAATCCCATCAGAGCAATGTACACCTTATATAGTTCTTTAGAAACTAATATTGACACAAGGGATTTCTTCTGTCAGCAATAGAAGTGTCATGTTCTCAGTCAGTCTCAGCATTCAACCATTTTCTTAATTCCATGAGTATTTTGACCTCCTAACTCTGTCTGATAATTCACAGTCATATACAGCTAAAGTTTGATTCTATCAAGATCAAGCACATTTTGACACTGCCTTTCAGCTGTGCTGAAGAAAAATTTATTTGCAAAAGCAAATCCAAAACTGCTTTCAGGGAAATGTTTCCTAGAGTAGCTGCATCATCATCTTTTGGTGTGCTCAAACAAACAGCAATTTCAGTAAAATTTTGTTTCATAAGCGTCTTATGAAAACCTTTACTCAGTAAGTCATGCCAAATTGAAACTGTAGTTAAGTTAATAGAAGTTTTGCATTCATGAAAAGAGAAGGTGGGGATCGCACACGTGATAAACGTAGCTATGCTAAGAGCTAGACAGTAACGCAGGTCTTGTCCATCGACTCACTAATTAAAAATATTAGAGATTACAACAAGCAACAAAACCCTTCTAACTCACGCATGTTCAGTTTCACCCAATTTGATGAGGTCTTCTGTGGTTTGCAGAATTTATTCCTCTATTTAAACAAGCACCATATTTCACAAGTAATCAAATTCCAGAAATTCAAAAACTCTGATAGCCAAGAAACAATTATGAGAAGTTCTACAGCAAACGTAGGAGTTTCTGCTAAGGTTTACTGCTATACCCATTTCATTATCATCAGTAATTAACACCATAAACTAGAATTTTTAATAAAGGAAGCAAACATGAGTTATGTCACTTATGCTGACAAAATCAAAAGCAACTTTCTGAATTACTCTGGCATGAGATGGCAGCCAAACTCCCCATGAATCAAAGGATGCAGTTTACAACAGAACACAATGGCCAGTGATGAAAAGCAGTATGTGGAGAATAAGTTATCAGAAGCTATCGACAACCATATATTTAGGTGATTTCAAGACAGCCTTAATTTTAATTTGAATTAGAATTATTTTAATACCACTGAATACAAAATCATCCCCAGAAGATGACGGGGCTTTGTTCAGGGCAGCATTAATTCACAGTGTCTCTCTTCCTTCAAGGAAAGGAAAACCTAAACTGTTTTTAATAAGCGAATACATTGCCCACTTCAGTTCTTGTGGCTTTTCACAGCATACATTTGTTTTTATGTTGTTTGGGCTTGTTGTTATGTCCCCGTTCACCACTTTCTCCTCCTTGGTGTATAATTCTTTCTCCACACTATGTCATAAATGGGGGACCACTGCTGTTTAACATCTTTGTTGACAACATGGACAGTGGGATCAAGTGCACCCACAGCAAGTTTGACAACACCACCAAGCCACTTGGAACAGTCACGACACACTGGAGGGAAGGGATGCCATCCAGAGGGACCTGGACAGGCTTGAGAGGTGGGCCCGTGCAAACCTCATGAAGTTCAACAAGGCCAAGTGCAAGGTCCTGCACTTTAGTCATGGCAATCCCAGGCACAAATACAGGCTGGGTGGAGAATGGATTGAGAGCAGCCCTGAGGAGAAGGACCTAGGGGTGTTGGTGGATGAGAAGCTCAACATGAGCCGGCAATGGGCACTCACAGCCCAGAAAGCCAACTGCAACCTGGGCTGCATCAAAAGAAGCATGGCCAGCAGGTCGAGGGAGGTGATTCTGCCCCTCTACTCTGGTAAGACTCCACCTGGAGTACTGCATCCAGCCATAGGACTCCCAACAGAAGACAGACATGGACCTTCCAGAACAAGTCCAGAGGAGGGCCACGAAAATGATCAGTGGGCTGCAGCACCTCTCCTATGAAGACAGGGTGAGAGAGCTGGGAGCTCCAGGGATACCTTATAGGAACCTTCCAGTACTTAAAGGGGACGTACAGGAAAGGCGGAGAGGGACTCTGCATCAGGGAGTGGAGCGATAGGACAAGGCGTAACTGTTTTAAACTGAAAGAGGGGAGATTTAGATTAGATATTAAGAAGAAATTCTTTACTGTGATGGTGACCAGACACTGGAACAGGTTGCCAGGAAAGTTGTAAATGCCCCATCCCTGGAAGTGCTCAAGACCAGGTTGGATGGGGCTTTGAGCAGCCTGGTCTAGTGGGAGGTGTCCCTGCCCATGGCAGGGGGAATGGAACTAGATGATCTTTAAGGTCCCTTCCAACTCTAACCATTAGATTTTTAGTTGAGCCATTCTTAGCTATAAAACAGGAATGAATCTTGTGTTGTACAAACATAGCTAATTTATGTTTTATCATCTTCAGAAGAGACTTAGCTCGAAGGAGGCCACCACATTGCTCACAGTGCTTTTCTCAGAGCCCATCTAAAGGGCTCAGACAGCAGCAGCTTCCACAAAAGAATTAGGAGGGGTGCCATGGTGCAGGTAGAGGAGAAAGGAAGGAAAGCAAAGAAGAACTTTAGATAATAAACTAACACATGGTGTGTGTGACAGAGCATGATCTTGTCAACCATTGGTTTCATAGTAGAGCTATAATAAGTATATCAAATTTTGACATAACACAGTAAAGAGCAGAGGAAAAAAGAGGCAAGTTTTGAGAAACATAAGCAGTCAGTTAAATAACTGTTTTCCATGGTGTATTTGATGTTTGATATGCAAATAATCCCAAGAGAACCTCCAGAAAACAGTCCATTCCTCCTGCTGCATCTTCAATACAAGAAAAACATTTCTGTGGCCTGTTCTCATAGTACCAAGAGTTATCTGTTAGCAGGGCAAATTATTCTTTCGGAGAGTGGAAGAGAAGCACTTCCTCTGTTATGCATTACTAATTAGCTCCTAGTTGAGAGGGTGGGGGTTAACATAGAAGATTGGCAACGCAAAAAGCCTTCTGACAAAATATTCATTGAGGCAAGCTGTGCAAATGACTACTGCCAGCCTGGAGACAATAGCTCCATTGTTCTGCAGAGTGAATCAAATTGGGAGCAATCTCAGAGGGTCCAGCAAGGAATAAAAGCTAACATTTTTGCAAATTCATCTCACTTTCTCTGGTTCAAGACTGGGTTTTCTTTTTAGGAAAGGATGTTGAGCTGTGCTTGGTGCCCAGGCTCTGTTATTGTAAGCAATAACTGTTTTGCCAATTTACTGTATGCCAATTTTAATGTAACTACCTAATTCAATTAGATAAAGCAAAGAAACATGGCCTTCATCATGTTTAAACAAGATGTGAATGAAGAACGAAAGTGAAAAAGGAACACGTGTCGCTGGGATGTGGTATTAAGTACTTAGACATGCCTTGTAGAAGCCTCTTCCCCTTTTCCCCCACACACTCTTAATCCCATGCTTTTAACAGTGGCCACGAAGCCAGGTTTGCTTTGAGGGGAGGACTTTATATCACATTGCTAGGAGGTAGGACTGATAGAGGTACTGTACTGAAGCATAACACCAGGAGTCTGTTAGCAACGTGAAAGGACAGGATTGTCAGTTTTCTTCCTGCATTGCATTCTCCTTTCCATGGTTGACTAATATGAATGACAAAATGGTGCTAATGGTGCCCACATGGTCTACAATGAAACACATCCAAGACTTAATAGTCTGGGAAATATTTCAAATCCAGGTTCGTTAGAACAAAGAATAAGTAAGAAGTGGGTTTTGTATCATAAAGAGACAGTACTTACAACTCTTGTGTTTTAAACCCCAACTGGCAGAAAAAGCCCACATTATTCCTTTAGTTGCCTCCCATCAATAATTTATTGGCATAATAAATCACACTGTCCTTATCCAAATATCTTTATTCAACTGAAAGGGAACACCATAGACTTGTGATCTCAAAATTAATACATTAGTCTTTAAAATTCATCAAGAATAATACAAGTTCATCTGTTCAACCCAGCAGCACAGTATCTGCTTTTATGCTGGACCTTAAAGTGATTCAGAATGAGCCACAAAGCAAAGAAATAAACCTTAGCAAGGCCGTGAGCATTGCTCAATGAGAGAAGGAAAAGAAAAATGCATCAGTGCACTGCAAACTACAACAGTGTATGTGGAGTAAGAGTCGGCTGTTCACAAGACTTTATGGTCAGTCAGCAATTCCCCTTCTATTAATAGTGCAGCCCTCAGCCTCTTCCCTGCATTGATGTTGCTTCCACACTGTTTCATTCCCCTTACCCATCATCTTTCCACCTGTCTTTCTAGGCTGCCTTTCTCTTGGTTTACATATTTCCACAGAGTAAAATGCACAGATGCAAAACAGAAGTTCAAATACAGAGATTCCCCTATGACACTTCACACTGGGTGAATAACTTCTTGCTAACAATTTTATGTGTTTGAGTGACTGGGTCTGGATTCCAGAGCTTAGATATATTGGATGTCGGGTTTGTGTTCCTAGCAGTCTCCAGACACAGCGCTGATGGAACAGACATTCCTACACAAGAGGGTCTGCCAGGGGTCTCATCCAGCTCCCAAAGGAAGCTGTCTCATATGGCTGCTGCAAGGGCTGCATCGGCCTCCCACAAGTACCAGTTTCTCAGAGGGACTTTTCTGTTGTCATTCCTTGTGAGCACAAAGTAGCCTTCACTCAGCTGAGCACTAATGATTTTCATGATGTACAACAAGGTGGAAAAATATATAAAGACATAGCTTGAATCAGTTACATACACCAAAATATCCATGGGGTTAGGTTTGAACTGGAGAATATTCCATTTAGAAGTGTGACATCTATTTCATCTAGCACCAATTGATTGTGTTCATTAATACTTACAACTGTAACACTGGTATCAGGCTACTGTGTTTTGTCAGGTTTTGGTTTCGTTTTTTTTTAATCTGGGAACATTTTAAAGTTTTCAATTTATTTTTAGATGACCTTGGTTAAATACTCGAGCATATTTCTTCTCATGGTTTTAAATACGCTTACACAGGAACCAGAACCAGGTACCGTTGTGACTTCAACAGTTGTCTAGCATAAATCAACACCCAATGGCAATTTTTTTTTTTTTAACTTACTTCTAGCTCTGGCATTATCAGCCCTCCCGTTAGACTGAATTTACCTACAAGAAAAGTTTTTACTTGAGTGGTGGGGCAATAACTACAAAGGCAGAAGCCCCTGATAATGAGCAGGCCCTCCAAGAACATGCTGAAACAAGCAATTTCTCTCTCCAAATTCTCTTCTTGTGAGTGGGATTAGCTGATCAGACCCCAAGCCTTATACCCACCATACATCCTATTTTACAACTAAATACTTCCCTCTTTGGAATGAGCCCCATGTCCCAACAACTCCACAGCTTAATTCATTGAAAAAAAAAAAACCAACATTGACTATGACTGACAATTTAATGTGGGATTACAACTTGCAGTGCTTAGCCTGCTGTTATTCACAGGCTCAGATTTGGCTGCAAAGCAATTTTCCCAGAAGGTACAAAACATAGAGGTCTTTTCAAGAGCCCTCTGAGCCATGGCAAATTAAACATGGACTATTTCACAGTGAATCCCAGTTTTGGCCAACAAATTATTTTTGTTGAACTATCCTGAAGCAGTCTTATGCTTCCAGCAGCCCACGGTCCACAAAAAACAAGCCAAAAACCCATTTACCTGAAGGTTTTTCCAGCAATTACACCTGCCTCCAAAATACATTCACAGCTCTTCAAAACAGTCACATGAATAGTTTTACAGAAAGCAACACTTATACACCTACAGTTACCCATACATTTTTCTGAAATTATTCAGCTGATTAATACAGGGAGGTTACACTAAGTGCAATAGCCTTCAGCTAATGTCCTTAACTTAAAGTTTGCACTAATTTTGTTGAGCCTAATATGGGGGATCTTGTGCCCAAAAGCTTTCTGACTTTTTCCAACTGCATCAGCTATTACAATAAAATACATCCTTTCAACCTATAAATTTTGTATCTTACATCTGAATAACTGCAGGATGCCAGACCTACTAGTACTGTTATGCAAGCATTACACAATCTATACTTTAAAATATGAAAATTAATACACTAAGGATGCCAGATCTTGAAGTCAGAAGCATAATGATTTCAAAGAGTAACTGAACAAAAAATAGAATTTCTAAGATTGTATTACCATCCTTCTTTTGACACATCCCTAGCAAAGCAGCAACTTTAAAATATTTGTCCTTAACATGTTATGAGGTACAATTTGTCAAAAACTTATGCTCCTGCTTAAAGGATGTCAACAGAAATATATTTTTGCCATGTTAAATAATAATATCAAAGCAATAAGAGCTTAGAAACATGCTCATACCTCAGGTATTTAATGCATTTTTCCCCCCCTCAATCTCTTTTTTTGCTCCCAAAATCTCTCTCTGACAGCAGAAATGCTAGTGGATGCAAGATGTATTAGGGACACTGTTCCAAGACTGTCAAAAGAAAGCTTTGGTGTGAATAATTCTGAGGGCACCTAGGGTTATGACATACCGTGTCTGGTAACACATGTTAAAGACAGGAAAAAACTAATAGCTGAAAATCTGAAAATAGACCTGACTGGCCTACAGTACAAGAAAGCCCAATCCTTGGAATTTGCTTGTCAGCATAACTCCCATTACTCTTATCAGCAATTCACTAGTACAAGGGCCTTCAAGATAAAAATTCACCATTAAGCAATATTAAACAGACTGCTTATTTTGTGGTGTTTGCAATGTCACAATACAAGTTGGTTATACAGTTCCCAGATGAACTAAGCCAGCCTCAAGGCCAAAACAGCAGTTTTACACACAGGTTTCCAGCATCCTGAAGTTACCCCTCCAGCCTTCTATACTGCAACCTGTCCTCTGCAAAATTAAAGAGGACTAAACTTTCACCTGAGACTGCAATTTCTTTGAAACACATCAAGATACAGGTAGCGTGCATCTAATGTGAGGTTATTACACTCTACATCATACCAACCACCCCATCATCTTCCCACACCACCATTGCCAAGAGGTTTCCTGGTACAAAGGTAAGAATGTTCAGTCAAATAACATAACACTGATGGAGCAAGCTGGCAACATAGAAAAATTTATAATCCCTTACATTTAATAATAGTTTCTGAAAAGCATTTTACAGCTTTTGGGGTGACAGTGAAGAGAGAAAGAGGGAGAATAAATTAATTAACAGCATTTCCTTCCCATGATTAGACAAAGGCCATTAGAACTTGAGACACTGAACAGGTGGAAAACTACTGTTTTGCAGGTTAGTCATTCCCATACTGTTGTTAACTGGCCAAATGAAGCACAAGGAATCATGTACCACTGATACTGAAGTTGTGCTGCAGGCTGGAACACACAAGCTCCAGAAACAGCCCCCTTCGGTATGCCTCCAGCAAGCCATCAGCACAATCTTTAACAGGACAGCCTGAAGGATGAACTAGCACAAAAAAACCTTTTGCATTTACATTTTCATTGTGTATTTTGCTTTCCCTAACAGCTTGCTATTTCACAGGAACTGGTGGACTTCTCAGCCTTGAGCAGGGGGTGTGAACTCCAGTATGTATTATGAAGTATTGCTATTGTAAAAAACTGCTAAGCTTTGAAGAAAAGCAGCAGGCAAAGCCATTAAAATACATGCTTAATTCACAGCTATGATTGCACTCCAATGCTACAAACTAAGGGAAGCCAGCAGGAAAGGGAACCCCTACACCTAGGCATTTCCAGAAGTGTTCTGAAAAATTTGGTTCTATATATTGTTTTGGACAATACAGAGATGCTTAATTTTAATTACCATCAGGGTGCCGAGAGCACAGATGGATGCCTGTTAATTGAAGCTACCACAGTTTCATGTAAATTGAAAGAATAAATCAAATAAATAAATATCAGCCTCCCAAGAACATTCAAAGTAAAAAATGGTAATGAGTTTTGGAAGCAAGGAAGGAAATTGTTGTCAGTGAAAAACTGCCTGCAAAGATAACAGACCTCTGCTGGCAGACGACCATCAGTAACAACTCTGTCTTATCAGGAAGCAACTTGTCAGCCAAGTCTGTAGATTAGAGAGACATCCATAAACCAGGCAGATATACTGTAGGGATAGACCAATTCAGTCAGGTGTTCTCTTAAATCCAGCGGCAACAGAAATAGTAATGCAAGTTAGTAAATGTGCCCGAGGCAGACACAGGAAGGAAAAAAATCTAGTCAACATGCATGAAACCAGAGTAAGCAAACTAAAGATCACTTATGTCTTCAATAACAAAGCATGAAGTGGGAAAGCAAGCCAATGAAACATGGACAGTTAGAGAAGTCACCATTAACAACAGCCTCTGCTAGATTTCAACAACTGAGCTATTCAAATCCTTTTATAGTTGATTTAGAAACTGCAGAGAAGTGACACGTTCACAGTCCTAAATACTTCAGTGTCTCAGGAATATGAAATAGCAAATATTAAAGGAGGAGAATTTTTTGCAGACACTGACACGTGATTTCTCTTTGACACTGAGAACAAGGACACCAACTGTAAGGATGGATTCTTGCCAGAGTCAGTATCTGCGGTCATCAGCATCTTACTTGAAAGAGGCCAGTGGATAGCCTCAGCCTATAGTTACTTTCAATAAACACAAGTCTGAGATGAACAGAAATCACCACAATATCACACTTCATACTTGGCAACAGACTCAAGAAGCCACCCCACTAACTGCTCTGGGATATATTGTGTCAGCAGAATCCCACGACAGCCCCTCAGTTTTGTGCCTTTTGGAAGGTTTGACAATGAAGGAGTAGTGCTGTTCACAATACATCCCAAAGCAACGCTCTCCCTTCAACACTGTCTTATTCCAAGCACAGGTGTGACAACTACAACTCAGCTGTATTATAGGATCTGCTTCTGAAGAGAAGCAAGCCAAGGAAGACAAACTGAATGTATAGAAGTGGATTCATGAATGAAAAAAGCTTCCATAAAAAGCCAACAGCAACAGACCTATCTTGACAAAGAGCATTAACCGCTTCCTTAAAATGCAAAACCTGGGTAAGCTGAAATGCTCTGTATGGGAAAGACAACTGATTTTACAGATGAGCACGAATAAACATTGTACACCGATTAACCTACAGATTCTATCAAACTATTTCACAATAAGGAAATACCTCATCTTGTTCATAACACATTTGCATGATTTTCTTGTCTACAAGAGGAATACAGTAGAGTTTTCAGAGGAAAGTTTTCTACAGATAAGGCTCAGATCAGCTATGGTAGGACTTAGATGTAATATCATGTCAGTGTCTTCAGAAGCATAAAAAAAAACCAAAATATGAACTGCAGCATCTTGCAGTCATACCAGTACTGAACAGCTATGCAAAACTAAGCTTAAGTATGGCTATTTTAATAGCACAGAAACTCTTGAACTATAAAAACAAGGCTGAGTAATCACATCTACAAAGTACCCTTTAAAAAAAATAAAAATCAGCATTGATACATAATGCATTAGTTTATTCCAATAGCTTAAACAGTCTAGAGAGACCTTCAAGACCAGCATTGCTCCTACTGACATCACCCACAAACATCCTTTCCAGCTTGTATTAAAACTTGTCAACTGGAGAAAGTGAGGAAGATATCAGTAATAGAAAGTATGAGGCATTGCAGATGGGAAAATTAATATTAAAGAGACACTCAAGGAAAAGATGGCTAGGTTTATTCTTAAAAATGTAGTCAGACCTCCCCGGTACTAAATACAGTATAAACACATCATTGCAGCCTTCTATTTAGGCTAATAAGCTCTGCCGAGGAGGAGGGTATGTTTGCAGAGGCAGAGCACAGTGTTAATGCAGTTATGCTGTTTCTAGGACCTACCTCGTTAAGCAGCGCACTGCGTAGACACGTGCTAAATGATTCTGGATAAAAGCCATTATTCCTCTTATGTGTGTCTCTGAACAGAGAAGAACTTTTGCATTTGATTTTAACATTGCATTTTTAAAATCTGAACAAATAAAAGCAGCCAAATATAACTCAAAATGTCAAAAGCCAGAAAGGCTGAAAGGCCACGAGTTTCTGCAGCATTAAAGCACAATTTAAGATGTTTCCAAACACAGCATCTGTAGATTGGTTTCTCTCATCAGTTTTCAATAATGTTTGTACTGCCTTTACACGGTAAATAGATTACCGCCAAATATTAAATATTCCATCTTTTAAATGGTCTTAGAAATATTACAAGCTGTAGAGCACTGGCAAATTCAGAGCAATGTTACAGATGCTGGGGCAAGAACACCTTCAGAAAAAGCAAACTGGAAGATATGGCTGCTTCACTCCTGGAAGGATGATTACATTTTACTCAGTGCCTAACACAGTCCTTGAAGTGCATTCTTTTTCTGAGCCTTGTCCCAGCTCCAAGAACTAGATTTGAGATACAGAAGGCCAGGACAGTACCCCTCCAACGTCTACTTTAGACTGATGGCTAGGAAAATCTACAACGAAGAAAGGAATCAACCTACATCTCCTTACTATCTCTATGGGTGCTCCAACAGCTTGGCTCTCTCACCAAGTACAGACTGTAAACACCTCTCAGTGTCCCTGGGAATCAAAATTGCATCTGCCCAACATGCACACCTGATGTGGCTCCCAAGAGAGGCAGGAAGGTGAGGCGCAGTTCAGTCCTACCATTTCCAGAGGTTAGCAGTGGCATTTAACTACCCAGCCTCCTGGAGTATCATGTCTTGCACAGCCCTTCATACCTGCTGTGTAGTAGTTACATACCTTCACATATAACCTGGATGCTGCACAGCCGCATTTCAGGGCCAACCATCCTCATCTTAAGTGCGACACCACCTACACTGCATGCCTGATTCAAGGGATCTGAACATAGCACTATAGCAGCCCACATTGGAATATGTGCCACATCTTAACATCTCGTTTTACAGTACAGGGTTTCAGCATCAAGCCTGCCTGATAGGTTGCCACTCTGCCTCCCAGGCACCCTTCCTCCCTACTCCCACACCTGAGGTACACATCCCTGTCTGCTGGCCACGTGATCAATGCTCATGAGATTTGCAACATAATCTAGGTTAAAAGCGGATTATTTTTAACCCAGCTCCCCAGTCACTGATCTAGTTCATAGCACATCACCACCACAGTCATATCAGCACAGCTAATGGGGCAGAGCGCCACAGCCAGGCACAAGCAGAGAGGAAGAATGGTTGGAGTTGTGGGAAACGTAGAGTTACTGCAGAAGCCATGAACTGTGGTGTGAGCGGTGAACAAGTGCCATGTCATGTAGTTATGGCCCCTCCATCCCCAGAATGTTTCTGCATTCCCTAGGAAGCCACTATGATGTGGGTGTAAAATACAGCATGATTTCAGAAATTTCGTGATGAGACTACATGTCAGTCAGGCTGCTGAAAGCCACACGTCCCTGCAAAATGGCCATATAGTCCATCTCTTTCCAAATGCAGAATTGCTGAGCCCATTGGAGTGACACCAGCCTGACATAGAATTACACCAACCCCTTCAGCTTAATAACATCACTGTTTTTCAGGTGACAAACAAGAGCTTCACAGAGCAGGATCCTGACACCACTGCAGTCTTCACTGCAGGATTCAGGTCCCTGCCTCCTGCTGAAGCAGGATTTCACACACTATTTTTTCTGCTACAGGGAGAAGCGCTGGAAGAAGACAACAATTGGATTTCAGGAAACACACGTGCGAGAAAGTCTGCTGGAATACATTTAACCCACAGCAGCTCTGAGTACCTTAGAAACACCAGTGCTGGTCTCTGCATCACAACGTAATTTACCCACTCCACCCTTGTTTCTCCCCAAGACACAGAATAGTTTCTTCCAACTAACCAGCAGCCAGAAATTAAATGTACATCTCTGCCCATTTCTACTAAGTTCTCTTGCAAGTCAGCCATTCTTCTAATTTAGGGTAATCCACTAAGTAGTGAACCCTCAAGGTCCAGAGACTGCTTCTAAGGACTTCAAAGGAAAAAAATAAGGTCCTGCATTTTAGACATAGTCAGTAGGAATATGGACTGGTCAGATGTCCGTATCTGCACTGAAAAATGTGATGGGATCACAAACAGACAGAGTTTAAAACCACTGGTTTTAAGTAAACAAATCCAAGATCCATGCTAGTGGTAAACTGGGTTGCAGATTTACCTCAACATCTGCTGACATCTCTAGCTTTTTAATGTCAGTTTCTTTACTGCTTCTTTAACAGGCCACTCTAAACTTCATTTTCTTCACACAACTCTTACCATAGTTTTCTTGCTGATTCAGTGCTTCAGAGAGCAGTGCCCAGGCAGCTCACAAACTGGGTGGATATAAATATTGGGGGTGACATCAGGGTTCCTAGCTTCGCTTTAATTTAGCCATTTGATACATTTGGCCGACCAAGCTCAAAGTAGCAATTCAGAATTTGAACACACCCTGCACAACAATGTTACAGAAGAGCAGTTTGTATTCTGGCCATTCGTCCCTATAAATCAGTCAGGAGACATGAACCTCCATGACAGTTAGAGACATTAATCAGGTCACCCAATGGTCCCACACTTACAGCACCTTCCTGTACTCCTTGAACGCAGTAGGATCACACCAAGGAAGGCAGTGGCTTGAACTTCCTACTTGCCTTAGATCCTAAATGAGCCACAATCAAAGGCTGATGGCAAATAGCTATCTTGCTCACATCCCAGCTTTATTCTCCTCCGCACTTGCAGCCCACTTTCATGGCTACACCAATCACTTGTCTGTGCGTACACATTTTCAGAACAAAAATGACTACAGCCACTACATACAGTCAGAACAGTGTTTGGTGTTACATAGAGGTGAGGCCAAGTTCAGAGCAAGTCCTTAAATAGCTCATCTCTAACCTATGAGGCAATCCCTCCACACAGTACATGAGCCAGGAGCACAGGTTGCTTTGCTGCCCTGCTGCTCTCAGGCAGTGCCTTGCCAGGGACAAGAGACCATAGAAAGTGGCACATCTGGCAGAGCTTCCCCATGAAAAGAAAGGCTCCTGCAGGGAACGACAGACTCACAATTGGTAGAGGAAAATTGACCAGAGAAGGTAGAGTACCCAACCCTAATATGGATGAACTAAAATCAGGTATTGGAAGCTAGTGCTCAGTACTCAAGGCTTCAGCCAAAATTACTAATCTAGCCCTAATTATTTGAAAAAGCACAGATGCCCATTGCTGTGTACCAGCCCGTGGACACTGCACAAGCAAGAGTTTAATCTCAAAAAAATAAATATGGGAAATATTCCTGCTTACCAATTAAAAGATCATTTGCGTAACCACCATCTGGAATTAAAGTACTTTTTTTCCCCTCATGCCTTCAATGGCTGTTACCTTTTTTTTTTGTTATTTTTGAGTCAGATACTGAATGATCTTTATTTACTGCTCCAAACCAACTCTGAATATACCCTTTGATAGGGCTGTTTTTTCCCCGATTGCTTTCGTTACTGTTAGTCATCTGCTTCTGTCACTTACTCTGGATCTTGTCACGTGCTCTTAGACCTAAATGGAGTTTTGCCATTGATTCCAGTAGCAATAAATTGGGAAAAGGCATTAGACACAACACAGCATTATCTGAGGGCAAACAAAAATGCTCCTTGCATCCATTTTATTTCTTATCGCAGTGATGGAACCCCAAACTCAGCCCTTCCTCCCTCCCTCCTCCCACTCTTCCAAGTAGCTCTGTGCAATAAGAAACTGAACTCTGCATGAAGTCCACCACAAAAGGGCTGAAGGATTATTTTGGGGAATATCAGAGATGAAGTGTTTGCTGTAGAAAAGCAGTGAGGACTACCTCTCCAGAGCACTCACGCCAGGCAATATGAAAGCTTTCTGCTCTAGCTCTACTCTAACATGCACATTTGCATTTCCCTCCTAAAAAAAACCTAAATTCTTCTAATTTTCAGACTGTCAAATGTCTAAAATTAGAAAGCCCATATTTGCCAGTTTCAGACCTCTATTTGGGATTACAGCCAAAAGACTTAAATTTGGACAGGTACATGTAGATTAAGCAGTATTTAATAAGCTACTGCAACGTAACACATAGATTCATACAGTGCACACTACTTTTATGGGATTAATTGTTGTAAAGAGCATTTCAAAAATTCAAGCCAGCTGTGTATTTATTACTCAATAGCTTTAAGAGAAGAATTCAGTAGTACAAGTCCTATTCAAACACCTAGGTATATATTCTTCTTTTCCAGTAAATATGAAGATGACTAAATAATTTCAATAATCAAAAATTCTTGGGCCTTCTGAAGACATGAGTTCAACACAGAAATTCTTTTTCTCCTCCAGATTTAACAGAGTATTTTCATCAAAAAAGGGTCTTAATTATACATCTACTCTGAACAGATATTAAGCATCTCATGGGCCTATTACAAAGAAGTCAGGTTGTGACAGCAGTTGACAGACCACCTAGTCCATTGCAAGTGAAATATTATCAATGAAACCTTTGCTTGCAGATTTATTTTCATATTTGGTACTTCCACATATGTTTATCCAGCTGTTGTTGTTCACAACCAAGTTTCTAGTTAAGGAAATTATTGACAATTTCTTAAGTTCTGCAAAAAGATTGGTGTTGTCATTGCAAGAGTATCTGAAACTAACAACGTATTACTTAAATAATAGTCTTTCACATTGCTTTTCATCCACAAATATGTATGGCATGAGTAAGAGTGACCATATTTGCTAAATATGTACAGGCTCTCTTGTTCAACAATCCCAAGAGTGTATAAAGAAGTCTTACGTCATTGGGTTTTACAAATGAAGAAAACAAAGTTATTGAAGTTCAGGTAACTTTGCCTCAAAATCTTGTAGTACAAAAAGCAGCAGAATCAAGTCTCAAAGCAGATAAGTAGGATAAAGATTAAATCTAGGGACAAAAATTAAAATTGGATCACCTGAAATACTGCTATCCTTACTACTAGATTCTGAAAATAAAAACATACAAAATTTAAAACTATATATTGAACTTAAAAGTTAACATTGCTTTTCATGGTTTTCAGTATGCAAAAGAATTGTGATGTTCAGTATGTGTGTTATAAACTATCTAAGTAATGCATTCTGATTTGATCTGTAGCCTAATTCTGAAACATATGTTAGATTTGATTTAGTGCACACTCACTAGATTACTGAAGTGGTTTAATTCATGTTATTTACAATTGGGAGAGCTTGACAATAAGTAGAAAACAAATTATACAAGTTTATTACACCCTCCCTCTCACTTACACCAACGAGTGACTGTAATGAAAGTTATAATCATGGAAGATTTAGAGATGGACAGACAACTGTGTTGCTGGTTCAGCATCCAGAAACACAAACATATGCCCCACATACTGATGAGGCTACATTATGCACAGACACAGTTGTCTGCTAAGCACTAGCATAACACTCTACTGGGCTTCCCTCTCTTGAAGCTGATCTACATATTTGACTATGTAACTCATTTGCTCTCTGTCACCAAATGCTTTTGGTGGGGGCGGTGTATCACACAAACAAAGAGCATGAACTGAGCAGATGGTTGCCAGTTCTTAGAAGACAATGCACGTTCCTGAAGCTGGCACTTAAGATGCATTAAAGATCATTTGATTTCACAGAAATTTGGTCTTGCATTGTTCATTAGGCTGCCATAGATGTTTAGTACCTCACAGTCAGACAGAAACAGCTTTATCCCAACAGTTGCGTTCCATAATCTCACTTTTCCTTTCCCTCATTCTCTTCCAAGGCAATCCAAATAACCTTATAACACTGGACCTGGGGGGTGTAGAACATGTCACACAACTACTTTGGAACTTGCAAGTTCAAATCAATTTGGAAGAATTGCTACCCTTTTTGAAAAGCGCTCATGCTAGAAAGCTCTAAGCCCCAGAATCCATGAGACAGTGCTTCTCTAGGAAGGGAAATGATTAGGCAATATTTGAACTTCATCATCCATAGGAAAATTCTTGAATTAAAGATTTGCACATATCTAGATTCAAGTTACATGATTTTAAAAGGAGATACAACTAATTAAGTTATTAATATCACCTATTAATAATAGGTATCTATCCTCTTGAACACTATTCTAAAGTTATAACTTCAGCCTTCTGCTGAAGAACTTTACCTTTGGGACAGTATCTGTGAAAAACTGCGATCCCGAAGAGCAGAGCTTTTCCTGTGGGAACTTGCTTTTTAAATTAGTTTAGTTTATTTTTAAATACACTCTACTAACACATTTGATCATCACCTTTGTACTAAAACAAGATACAATGTCTGAGGTTCAGAGCCAGCACATTGGGTGTTTTCTACAAAATTCAGTAATGCTTCTCAGAGAAAGATTCCCAGCTAGCTAGTCTTGGATTTGGCATGGTTATGAGCATGATGAGCTTCATTCAGAAATATTCTTCCTTCACTGAACTAAGAGGGCCACTCATTTCTCGGCCCCATCAAATAACCAGCTGATTTTGGCATATTACCCACTGAACATTTCTGCTTCCCATCAGAAGAACCAAACTTCCCATTGAAATAGATGCACTCAGTAAAAATCAGATGCATTGTCTAATAAGTCAGTTCATGGCCCATTACATCTGATGCCCTGCCTATCATTTCACATACTGAAACACAAGGCATTTTGTGCTGAATATATTTAAGAATATAATACACAATCAAAACTCAATCCTGATTCATGGTGATAATGGAAGTATACTTTTTAGTCATTTCACTCAATCAATCTGCATATTAGAGGCTCTTTTCAAGTTTTTAACAGTGAAAAAACAGGGTGAAGAGACATGGCCCCTCAGAGTAGCACTTCAGTAAGCATATTCCAATACCAAAAACCAGCCCCATCCACGTCTAAGGCATATAAACAGTCAAAGGGCTATGGAGGGAACAAAGACAGGGCTGCATCTCCCCTGTATGAAGCTTGACTTTCTGGTTTTCCTTCAGGGACTTCAGCACAAGTATTTTTCTCTGTTGTCTGAAGAGACTTTTTTTTTTTTTTTCTATCACCAACTACCAGAGCCAGCCTGAGCTAGTCCTGAGATGACTGCCAAGGCCATCACTTAACTGGATCACAGACTGCCATCCATTACTGAAACAAATACTGCAAGTGAACTTGATAGATCAACTGTTTAGCTTGATGCATCCACTTCCCCAAGCAGTTGTAGCTCTTCCCAAATTCACTGTATTGACTTTCTGACAACAGATGTTACTACAGTGAAATCATGATGAAGCAGCAGATAAGCAAGCAAGAGTGCCAGATCAGCAGCACTGATTCCTACAATGCCTTAGAAATAATAGGAGTGTTCAGGAAACTAACTGCTTTTATAAAGAGAAAAATAATTAAAATATTGCTGTAAACACAGGGCAAAAAATCTCTCCTTACTTTCACGTTAAGCAGCCTAGTTTCAGCGCATGAGATCGTATTAAATTCCTGCTAGGAACAGAAGTATTCCTCTGGCCCCAAAGCCTCCATTATGGGGAAATTTGTAAACACCACCCTTACTGCATAGGCACATACCGCTCTATACTAAGCTGCGGGGCAAAGCATGCAACTTACAGGGCCATCTAGGACAAGATGAAGCACCAATGACTGAAGAAAGCCAAACCCAAGAAGGAAGGCAAGGCAAAATTAGAATTCAAATACATTTCAAGGCAATTATTAGGGATTTCAATTCCACTTTAGTGAGAGGGAGTATACACTTCAAAGACTTCTCAGTTTAACAGAAGGGAGGAAGTATTATTACGATGTGATATGCTTCATTAAAACAAGAAGGAGCATCTACACAAAATAAAGCATATTTGCCAACTTTTTACCTAGCCTTCGCTGTAAATACAAACTTAGTACTGCCCATACCTCAACTGTCCTAGCCTTCAGAAGGTTATTTTGATTCTGCTGCCTGGTAAGCTCCTACCATTACACACACAAATGAAAGTGACGTTTGTTTCCATTCCTCAGAAACCACATCTTTTGTGTGGCCTGCTCATGCGCCGCTTGTTCCCTAGTGCCTTACATCAGCATAGAAACAGCTTCTTCCCTTTCTAAATTACCTTAAATACAGTTACTCTTTTTACTTAAGAGGCGGTTATGTGAGAATTAAATGCCTATAAGTTAAGACATATTTTTTACTAAGCAATATTTTTTACTAAGCATAGGTTTCAAATTAAGAGTATGGTAAATCAATCAGCTAAATTGCCCCCTGTGCCCAACTATCTCCTGCTCCCCAGCCATAGAACAACCTCTTGAACCACAGCACCTGCCTCCATATATGTTTATCACATAGGCCAGGCCCGGATAGTTGGAATACAAATGTATATGCACTTCGCAACATCGCCATATCATTTTAAAGAGCTTCTGAAAATATCTTCTTAAGTGACTGAGTGTATTTTTATGGCTTCTGTCTCACAGCTGCTGGCTCAAAACCCTTGATTACCCTCAGGGCAGTGGGACAGAGGCCCCCTGCCATGTGCAATGGCCCATAGGCTGCTCTAGGTCTTACCTGCCACCACCCGGGGTTGTCACAAACCCCCAGGGTTGTCTAGGAACAACATGATGACCGCTTCCACCCTCACCACAACCTCTCTCTGCAGAGAAATTTCACTCAGGTTAGGAAAAGGTCACACACAAGCCCTGAGGTACCCCTTCTAGAAGGGTTAACAAGATTTTATGACTAAATACATGGATTATGGAGGGAAGTAGATCTGCATCAGCGATGTATCCAGCAGTCTGAAAAAATAAAGTGTTCCGCACATCCATAATATGCCAGCGTGCTGCATTTTTGTCACTATTACAGTCCAATAAACACAAGAAGATACATTGCTTTCACCGAAGTACCAGAGAGCTGAGTTAGAAACAGTAATAGCTTTGTATAATGAGGTATTTACTATTCATGTTAGAATAACCATATGTCAAACTAACTTTTTAGATAATAACATGGTCTGTTCTGTCAGACACGTTATCATCTCCTCACAGCCCCTCTTGTTAATCAATTCCCAGAGCACCCAGCACGGCCTTGTGCCACAGGACACTGGCGCACTCTCTCATAGCCAGTGTGGGTACAGGGAGCTTATTCACTATCTGGGTATCACGGGATACCCCTCTTCTCCCTCCAAGCCCACCTACATAACATGTGAAAGCAGAAGGCCCAGGCACTAACAGCCTTCAGAGACAGCATTAGGGAGCCCTTCAGTCTCCTCTGAGCCCTTTACAGATGAGTCAGAGAAGAAATAAGAAAAGTGGTCATCTTGATTTAGCTTCAGTAACCTAATGCAGAACTGCTGGGAACACTTGAGATAATTGTTTTAATTATAGAACAGAAGTACTAACTAAATAGTTATGAGGGATTTATTTTTTTTAAACACAAACTATTTTAAATGCATCATCTGCCTGTGCAGTTAGCTCCTCTTTCTCTAAAGTTATGTTTAGATTTTTCATTTCTTCCATTTCACCTTCCCATAGGGATAAATTCAGCAGCTACCCAGAAGGCTGTTATGTGTTGCCTGTACACTTAAGCCAAGAAAACCCAAGGTTTACATGCAAGAATAATTTATGCCTAATTTATTGTTTCAGTCAGGAGTTACAGATTATAGGGACACACATTCATGGTGGTCAGAGCAGTCAATAGGACTTCAGCTGTGAGCCCACACACATGCATTTTCTCAGCATCTCCTACATAAAGACTCATAAGGGAAAATGAGGAGCCACTGCTAGACACTGTAACAAGGTCTGAAGCCTGCAGTGAGGATAAAGTCCATCGATTTCTTGATATGATTTAAGGAATCTATGTACAGTTTACAAGCTCTGCCACAATGAAAGCCAGCAATTCTGAAGTCTCAAACTTCAAAATAATTCTTTATTCAGATAGAAGTGACAAAGATAAATGCCTGGTTACCACTCAGAGCAAAGCACTTACCCAAATCATTCATTATGAAAGGACTAATTAAGCAACAGGGAGCCTGAACACCTACCTACAGGTTCCGAATGAGACAGGAGTGAGGAGATGAGAGCTCACCTGTGCAAGAGGGATGAGAGGTCAAGGCAGACATGGCCATTTCAGGGAGAAGAGGAAGGAAGAGAGACACAGCCACTTTCTGTAATACACCTGTGACTCCAGGTATGGGATGGGCCTACCACTAGATACCCTAAAGGACTCCATATTAAGCCCCAACAAGACTTAAACGCATCAAGGAAATGCATACAGAGTATTTTTTTCTGTCAGTCAGCACATATGTGTTTGGGGAATTATCAACTCCAAAGCCTCTCCTTACCTGTAGGAGATTTACTTGAGCTGTTGCGTGTCCCTGAAGAAGTAGATGTAAGTAGGAGTGCTCAGGCAGCCAGAGCCCAGCAGGCAAGCGTGCCCGTGGTACCAGGCAGGACATGGCGGTACGATGCAGCCCACAGTGGTGTGCCAGCGTGCCATGGCACCGATGGGAGCCAAATGCCCTCACAGCAGCAGAGCACCTGCAGGGCCCAAACCCCACACTGTGACACCTAAAATAAAGAGCACCCTCCCACCAATGGGTTGCAGCCAGCAGCCCATGGGCATCACCGCCCCACACGGGCCCCTCACCAGCTGTGAAACACATCTGGGGCTCTGCAGCAGCAGCAACCGCTCGGCCATCTGCTGGCAGCCTCCCACGGCCAGGCACACAGCTCGCCTCCCGTAGCATCACCCACAGCCTGGCCCAACACTGTTCAACCACCCCGGACTCCCAGCGGACAGAGCCTTTCCCTCACATCTCATTCCCCCTTCAGAGCCCACTTGATTACAGCATAGGTTTTGTGCCACATTAACTCATTTTAACACCTCACGTCCTTCAGGCTTCAGGCCCTCCACTTACTAGCTCAAAACAGCATTCCCAGAGCCCAGCTGCCACAAGGGCAAGCAGACCACTGGTGCCCGTCTCCTCGGTGTGTTTTAGCAGATAGCACCCCCAAACACACTCCACCTTTGCCCACAAACCTCCCCAAAGCAGTGTCCCGATGCCACAGCTGCCCTCACCCTCCCACCACAACAGCATGGCCGCCCCGCAATGCCTCACCTCCAACAGCCTCGGGGGCCTCACAAGCTGCTCCTCGTGCAGCTGCCTCTCCCGCACAGCACACAGCCGCTGCCATCGCTCTTGAGTCTCACTTCTTGCTTCGCTCAGGAGCTTCCTTGGTCCCAACCGACACTCTTCAATGCATTTTGCTGACTCTTTACCCTAAAGTGCACCTTCTACGCAGTGCCTGAGCATGGCAGCCTTGACACCTCCCTCTGGTAGTCAGGGCACAGCAAGGCCTCAGGACCAAAAATTGCTTTCGCACAGTCTCCTTCCTGCAGCTTCTCACGAGTCCCAGGGCTACAGAAAAGCAGCCACAAGCAACCAGGGTCTGCAGCAGTCCTCCCCCTCAGAAGAGCCTCTAAGCAACCTCATATCACAACTCCCCTCCTGAAAAAAGAAGGAGCACCCATCCTGCCTTTATCCTCCCTGAAACCCGCCCTTGGGAATGATCCTTCCCCCAGCACCTGCCGGCCACCCCCACCTCAGCCAGCTGCTGCCCATGAGGCTGATTGCACATGGCCAGCCCTGAAACAAGGGGCACCTGAGAGCTGGCTGGGCCAGGCAGGACATGGGTACAAATACAGATAGAAATAAAGGCGGGGGGGCAGTTCAGCCCCATGCCACCCGGGAGGGCAGGGAAGGCCTCTGCTTTCATCCTATTTTCCCAAGAAACTGTTACTTGTCCGGGAGGTGAAAGGCTTTAGCAGCATATCCCCCCAACCACTTTCAGGTGTCCCTTTTTGATGTCAGGTGTCAGCATTCCTAATTAGTACCTGTGGGGGCACTGCCTCCCAGAAGTTGGTGGTTTCATGTCTGGTGTGGCATCAGGTATGACACTTCCTATTTAAAACAAAATAAAACAGAGGGGGCTCATGGATGCATGAGCTGTGCCCTGTGGTGAGGTCTCCTGGGTTAAAACAACACAGCAGGTATCCTCTGGGCTGTAGCCGCAACATTATGCTTTTATACTGTATATTTTTACCTCTGCTCAGCACAAAAGAACATGCAATTAGGGACCAGATGTTAAACTCCTACAAAATCAAAGCATTATGGTCAGCACCGACTGCTTCATGCTCGTTCCCATAGCAGGGTAGAGAAGCAGAAATAACTGCTTCCCACCACTTACTCTTCACCGTTGTACGAAAACCTCTTTGAAACAGATAATCCTTTACCACAGCCAGCTCTGATGCTTTGAGCTGGAGCTATAGCCAGCAAAGCAGGCGAAAAGCATATAACACCATGGAGGTCAGCATGCTTCAACCCCAAGCTCTGCTCTGGCAGTCAGACCTTTTTCACTGCTTTATGGGTAGAAAGACCCCAGATGTCTCCAGCCACCCCAGCCTGGCATTGGCAGGGTCTGATGCAACCATCGCATCATACGTGAAGGGGCAGGCCAGCAGATATAAGGGTGTCCTGAAGAACAAAATAGGTCACCACTCAAAGTTAGTACACCTAAAAACACCTGCTCACTGAGCGTGTAAGGTGTCTGATTTTAGCAAATGGACCAAATAATGTGAGATCTGAAGAGCTGATCACAGACCAGTAGAGCAAGCATGCACAGGAATCACCAGCGGCAAATAAGCAAATACTGAAAGCTGCCAGAAGTGATTCTGGAAGTTAGATAAACACCAAATATGCCCTTTTCCATTTTACATCTCCCATGATAAACTGTTAAGAGACATACACATGGCTTGAAACAGCTAATTACTGATAATCCTGACTGGTGGGAGAAGGAACCATCTGGCAGATGGAAAAAAGAAGGTGCCAAGAATTTAGCAGACTAGGGGGCTTCTTGAGAATTTATGCATAGAGGTCTGAAGAAAGGAATATTTAGACAAAAGGTCAGCTATTCTGTTTCTATCTATACCCAAAACAAATTGGAACACCAAAAGTATCCAAATAATTATGAAAATGATTCCTGTTTGAAATTCATCTTGAAATTATGAGCAAAACCAGTGAATCTAAAACTGTAAGTGAGGAATTCTTTCTGCATATCATGATTAATTGCAAATGGCTACAGCACACAGCATCAGCACATTTTATCTTATATCCTTCAGGTTTCTATCCTCTCTGCTTTTAACATGCAAATACCCTTATTCATCCTCTCCTGACCTTGCTGCGTGGTATCATTTGTTTCTTTCCATTTTCCTTAACAGTATTTCTTTCTTCTTATAGCAGAGAAAGAGCCACTTCCAATAGACACCACTTTGTATTCCTTTCCTTTCTTCTAAGTTAATTTCTTTTGCCTCTGCTCTCCTCTTTATCACTCCTGGGTAAAACAAGGGACATTGTTGGATGCAGCATTCTAATTGTGAATCTCCATTTTTCCACTGAGATCACTACCCATTAACCATTTTGTTGCTGACCCTTCACAACAGCTGAGCTGCAGCCAACATCTATTGTAGTTAAAGGGAAGTGAGGACGTGGCCCACATCAGTAGTCATAGGCAAAACACAAAATTAAGGGACAAGAAATTTATGTAACGTAATTAGTGGTTTGGGGCCAGTTTTGATGAAGCATCATGGTTTACCAGTCAAGCACTGCAACAGGTTGCTCTGGGAGATTGTGCAGTCTCTCTCCTTGGAGGTTTCCAAGACCCACCAGGATAAAGCCTGAGGAAACGTAGTTTGATCTCATAAGCTGACCCTGCTTTGAGCAGGAGGTCGGACCAGAAACCTCCTGAGGCCCCTTCCAATATAAATTTATGAGGCCATGATTTTTGGAGGCACCCTGAAATGTAACTCCCACTGACTCCTGCATAATATTCCCATTCCAATGAAAAAGACACGTGAAGGCATTCTTGAAAATCCTTAAAGCTTACTAGCATCTTCTGAGTCCTTAAAATTGAAGCTCCAGGGCCCCTTCCAGGTAGCAACTTCAGCTTCCACTGGTGCTTTAGAAACTGGTCACTCAGCAGCTCCTACAGCCTTCCTTGCTCAGATTGCTTTGTTAATCACTTTTCATTTGGGGAGTTCCTCCAATCTGATTTTCATCATCTGTTTTTCAGATGGAAAGTCCTATTTTCATTCAAACCTCATCAGAATAATGCCATTTTACCCAGGCACAAGTTTGTGGTACCTCATACTAAAATACCCGCAGGCTGTCCTGGCTACTCACCAACATCTCTGATAGGAACGAAGAGATGGCAACCTACTCCTCGACCTCAATTCCCTTCTCACCACCCTGTTTATAACAAGCATATTCCTGTATCAGACATTGATGTGGACACCAGGGATCTCACCCGCATCAGAGCATGTAAATGGGTCCCTTACACATAGAATTTTCTTCTGTGAAGGAATATGCCATATATTTTTTACACACATTTTACAGCTTTGTGGTTCACTGCAGCAGCAGATGATTCTTTAATCCCAGTTCTCCCATTTGCAATGCCATTTATATTATGAATTATTTCTTTTCATAGCTTTCATGGTACTGATGTTCCAGCGGAACACTGGCTCTTCATGCATCAAGGGAAGACAGGACACCTTATGTTTCGCACAGATTCTCATTGGATTTGCATTGATCCAAACACTAAACGCTCAATAATGCAGGCCCGTTCTTGTGATCCTTTCACGATCTCATGATGTAAGGAACCCCAAGTTGCAAAGAAAAACAAATACAAGGATATTTTCCAATTTCCAAAGTTAAAACAGCCTGTGTTGTACAGAAACTATGCGTTTTCTTTGCAGAACTGATAGCTTATGTGAAGAATCATGGATGTCATGACAGCCAAGAGCCCTTATTTAAACACATTAACAGAACTCATTTGATAGCAGTGAATCCAAATAAAGCGGATAAACCTTATTTTTTACTTTAAATGTGTGCAATATAATGAATATTGCTGAAATGTTATTCCACGTATTTTTTTATTTTAGAACATGCGCACATTTTCATAAGATCTTGGCTCAGGAGCTCTGACACAAAATGTAAATCGCATCCAATGACTGCCAGGAACTAGCAGAAAGCACTGACCATCAAAGTTGGATACACCAAGGGCAAGCAGTCTCACACTCACTTAGAGCCTCCAAATTAAATCTGCTTGCCTTATGCATACACATACTTCCAGCAGAGTAATATTTATCCTGGTATAACACCCTTAATTGAAATGGCACTAGAATTAGAACATTTTTCATCCATTTGATTAAGTAACACAGGCAGCATTTGCCTGACATTCAGTCTGTTCATGTAAAGCAGCCCCACACGATTTGACACAATTGGCACTCACCACTCCAGAGAGACCCGCACCTGCCTTAAAGGGATGCACAGGAGCTAAACTGAAACACAGGCTCTGAGACTACCCCTTGCGGTGCGCAAAACCTCATGTTAAACACCCTTCGCTTTCAAGGACACTGAAATCACACCACAACAATTAGAAATGAAGGGGGAAATAAAGAATAATCCCACTCTTCTTCTCATGGCCAATAGGATGAAAACCACTTGTTTCAGAATTGATTATAACCACCAATGTTACATCTCTAGAGACCAGAGTTCAAATCGTAACTGAAAAACAAGGTTTGTGGTTTTAAATTAAGTAAGTTATGTTCCTGTTTCCAGTCAGGGCATGAAGGTTAACACCTGACAAATTATGCAGTGATCGGAAAAATGAAGAACTTCCTCCTTTTATTAGAAAGACTGAAAAATACTTTATCTAACCATTTTTTCATTATCAGCGTTTAGGTCAGCTGCAGCAACCTGCACACTTTTACACGTCTTGTATTTTAAGTTGATTCAGTGGAGGAGAGAGGGTTTTCCTCTGTTTTCATGCACTGAGTGATCATTACCACTTACAGTACTTGTACTATTTTCTGGTTCTGTTCAGAGCAGAAAACAACACGTAGTCGCGCACTGGCCTTTCTTTTCCATGGGAACAACATGCCAGGTCTTCAAAACAGGCTCCCTCCAGTTCAGTGCAACTTAATGCGCCCTGTATCTTGTATATGCTATTGATTCTTCACTAATACAAGCATTAGTGTCAGTTAAAGCAGCACACTGTAATTATTAAATCAGACAGAAAGCAAACCCAGGCACTATTTTTAAGCATAACAGTCAAGTATTAAAGTATTCCGACCTCAGCGAGATGTCCCTCCTCAGAACAGGCAGAGCTCTTTTGTAACCATGTTCATAATCTTTCTGATACCCTATTTTTCTCTACAATTTTCCACATTTAAAACTTTCTAATTTTTTTTCAACTATGTTTGGCTTTTTTTAATTCCTCTAATCCTCTTTTCTGAATATAAAAAAAGGACTAAAAAGGGCCTCTTTTAACTGCCAGTTGTTCACATACTTATTTTTTTAATGGAGCAGCATTAAACGTAGGGCTTAGCCCACCAGCATTTAACACAAGCAGAGTCCCTTTCACTTCTCCTGAAGCTTTACCTGAACAAAATTGCAGTCCTTTATTTTCACAAAATGAGCTTTGCATTACTTCTTCTGTTCACCAAAACATGCCCAGGTACAACTGTACAGTACCATGGGTAATTCCTTGCTGCAATGTAGTAGGTGGAGCTCAAATTACGGACCCGACTCCGATGCTGTAACTCCACTGGCACACCGTTCACATCAGTAAAGTGAAGCAGATGCTCGCAATGCACCATTATTAGCAGAACAGCTAGTGCTCTCTCATAACGCCAGGATGAGCTTTTTAATGTAATTAGAATCCAAAGGAGATTTTTGGAAGCTCAGTCAATCGGGCTCATCTATTTCACACGCTCAGAGACGATTAATTCTGGTTCACTTTACTCACCCAGAAAACTTTCCCAGAAGAGACCAAGGAATTCCACACACATAAATGACTGTGCTCCAGCCCCCCAAATCAAAAGAGCTTATGCTGTAACGCGCTGCCATGAGAAAGCTCCATTTAGCAAGCCACAGCAAAGTTTAATACTTAAGACAGCGGGATGGGAAATCGCGGCGCAGCGTCCCAGCCCGAGGGGAAGCCGGGCTGGCTCGCCGGCAGGCAGCACGCCACAGCGCGCCGCAGAGCTCGCCCGGCCGATCGCAGCGCCCGGCAAACACAGGCCCAGCTGTTCCCAGGCAGGCAGGCAGACAGGACCGTGCGGTGGGCAGCAGGGGTGCTTCAAAAAGCAGCGGATGGATCAAAAGCAAGCGACACGCTCTATGAGCGGATCGCATTTTCAAGCACTGCCCCAGGACACACCGACTGAAGAAAGAAAAAGACGGGGTACAGCCCAAACCCAGATATCCAAAATCCACTCAGAATACATACAGTGATAACTAATTTCACAAAAACACAAGTACCTTAATATGTATTTTAAATACCAAATCAGCTATCCCTCCCATTTTTAGCACTGCTATCTGGAATTTAGGACTATATCCTAACAGGCTAATTATAAGATCTCCCAGTGATAGTTATCCTCAATGTTGTTTGTGCTGAGTGATGAACTGAGGGAACAGACGTGTGTAACGTAGTCATACAGCAAGTGTATAGGCAACCTTATGCAAGAATCTTTTAACTAGTTTATTAAACGTGTTTCCTTTTCAGAGTAAGTTCAACATCTGATGCCAAAATTTCATCAAGAACTCAAATAGTTTAGTAGCCAGTTATCACCTGTTTAACTTTAAAGTACCAATACAAGAAATAGACATATTACACATCACTAAAATTTTCACACATACACACACACTTCTCAGCATCCTGTTTATATCAGTTTATTTTCACAAATCAATTTCCTTTTTCCTACTCATACTCTTCACATTTGCTGAAGGCACAACACCCAGATAGGCAATGTAAAATATACCTCCTGTAGAAAAGTCTATTATAGTCTCCTAAGAGAACAGTTTGGCAAAACCACTTCAGTTTAAAAACTCAAGTTGCAAAATGAGCCTCCAAAGAGCATCAGAGAACACCGCCAAGATTAAAAACTACTTGAGGTGTCTGCACTTCTCATATGTAACACACCACTTAACCTTTAATAAACCGAGACTTTTTCAGGAAATTATAAAAGCAGAAGTAGTAAAATCTCATGTTTTTTTAATCAAGTTTTAACAATGCGACAGAGTCTCTAGGCAAAGCTCCCAGAAAGAGCCAGACCACCATCTGGCTCCATCGTAGAGCAATGACAACCCACAACAAACGCATATCTAACCAGCGCTCGGAAATCAAACGCTAGGTTGACTCCGTAAAAGCTCCATTATAGCTATGAACACACAGCTGTATGTTTCCTCCACCCTCGTACATAAATATACCCTTGGACACTCAGATAAAGGGGAAAAATAAATCATTCTATGCATTTTTCTATGCTTCCCTGTTACGCCTGTTACCAATCATCAAGAAATATCTTAAATAGCTTACTGTATTATTAGCACTATAGAATATATAGAATATATATAATTTTGTCTTCGTTTTCACACATGCTAATGTTTCCAGTATGATAAATGTCTTTTTAAATCCTGCACTTCTTGTCACGCTGTAGATCCACTTCTATTTGACAGTGACTCCTGGACATACATGTCAAGACAAAAATAAATACTGCTGTGATGGCAAACATTTTAAAACTCTTAGGACACTAATACAGTGGCACTTGAAAGATTTTTCAAATACAACAAAAAAGACAGTAGTTAAATAGAAACCTGCTTTGACATAGCCATAAAACCTGGACTACAGTTGTGAGATCTGTACTTGTTTCTGCGAGAGCAGCTCCTAATCTTTGAACACGTCAAATGTTGCACTCCAGCTCTCCACCCATACCCTTAAAAAAGTCCACATTGCTATTTTAAGCAAGCATCCCCTCCAGCTGTACATAAGCAACACTGTAATTCCCAAACAATTGAGGTAATTATAAAAATGAATATCATTTATTGGTTTTTTTTATTACTATCATGTCTGAACATTTGCTTTCATACAAAAGTCTGATTTTCAGCATTATGCTTTCCAAGGGCATCCCCTCCGCACCAGGGGAGATAAAGGTGTGTTAGGAACTGTGCAAGAGTTTTTCTTACCATCTTCAAACCCACCAGAACTCCATAAAGAAGATTGTGGTACAGAATCACTGCCTGGAATTTTAAGGAAGGGGAAAAGGGGTCTACACATATTTTCAGTTCCACTTTATTGTTTTTTTCCAATTGCATCTAACCCAACACAATGTGGGGGGGACAGGAGGAGAGAGAGAAATTAAAAAAAAAAAAAAGAAAGAAAGAAAGAAATCATCACATTACTTTATGTTACCCTTCAGCAGTCTTTGGAGGAAATCAGAACCCAGGTTGCTTTTCCCGGCTCCCTCCCTCACTCAAGCCAGCCGAGCGGCTCCTCTCCCCAGCAGGGCTCGGCCGTCCCCGGGGGCAGTCGGCAAGCGTCCGCTGCCCCGTCACAGCCGCGGCTTCCTGAGCAACGTTCTGCTGAGGTCCTTCACTTCTTCGGGGCTGCCGACCCTCTCGTAGCCCAGCAGGGCCATGGGCTGGTGGCAATACTCCTCGACCTGCTTGATCTGCTGGTAGCTGAGCGCAGTCCTCCAGGCACTCAGCGCCTGGGTGGCATTCCTGGCCGACACCACAAAGGGCTTGGAGGAGTAGCCGGGGCCACTGGTCATGTTGAGGGCAAACTTCTCCATCTCTGGGCTGACCGCCAGGTTGACAAAGCCATACACCTGCCGCAAGGTCTTGATGGGCTCGACCACCAGGTCCTCGTAGCGCACAGCCATGTAGTTGCCCTGGAGCCAGTCAGGGGGGTGCAGAGCAGTCTGCAGGGTCTTGGCCATGCTGCTGCAGATGACCTCCATGGCACCCAGAGCATGGTAGTCCGAGCCGCCTCCCCCCTCCTTCTTTCCACCCAGCTTGTGGCCGGCATCAAGGAAGGGCATGCGGTGGATGCGGGGGTCCCTGCTCCTCACCACCTGCAGGCTCTCCCGGATGAGGCCATGCCGGGACTTGATGCGGGAGCTGGCGACGGCCCGGGGGTCCCGCACCAGGTGGATGACTTTGAGGTCCAGGGTCGGGTCCCGCATGAGCGGGGCGAGGACGGCCAGGTCGAAGACGCGGACGCCCTTGATGACCAGCGTGCGATACTTGTGGCATTCCTCCTGAAAGCGGCTGAGGCGCTGCGGGGGACACTTCTTGCACACCCGGTCGTCCACCATGCCCACCACCTCCTTGCGGTAGGCCGGGCAGAGGGGCGAGGAGCAGATGACCTTGTTGGTGGCCGCCCCGAAGATGCCCAGCGTGGTGAGGTTCTTGCCGGCGCCCGCCGTGCTGTAGAGCTGGAAGACAGAGAGGTCGCAGCGGTACAGGGAGCTCAGCATGTCGCGGGCCGCCCCTTGCAGCGAGACGGCGTCCCCGGGGTACAGCTTCTGCCAGACGTGCCACACCGGCTCGTAGAGGAAGAAGACCTCGGGGTTCTGGTTGAAGAGCTCCCCGAAGAAGGACGACCCCGAGCGCCAGGTGGTGAAGACATAGACCAGCTGCCGCCGGGCCCC
>VYZM01007550.1:3292-25641 GCA_013398915.1 Dromas ardeola | reverse complement strand
AAAATTTACCCACCCCCCCAGCCCCCCCCAAAAAAAAAAAAAAAATTTAAGGAGCCCAAAAAATAAAATCTAAAAAACCCAACACTTATTTCTAGGCCAGCATCGCTTTTGAAGTATTACATCTTGTTTGCTTTGATGGAGCTGAAAAAAAAAAATGCATCTTTTCCTGTGCAGGTAGTTCCATACTACAACCCAGTCATCCTTCAGATATAAATAGGGTGGCTGTATTTATCTCAAACTCTGCAGTGAGCAGTGTATAAAGTGAGGGGTAAGTAACTGTGATCAAAACTCCCCCATTTAAACTACAAGGCAAAAAACCAAACTCATTTTATTGCATTTAATGTTTAAATATTTTATATTACACTTTAATATTTTATATTCAGTACTTAAATTTAGGATTTTTACATGTAATATTTAGACAAACCAAATCCTGATTAGCTGAGTGATTTCTCCTCCGCTATCCAGAGATTTCTCCAGTAACATCCCTTTAAGTGATGGGGCTGTGAAAGGTTTGATCCTTACTGGGACGCTTCCTGACTTGATTTTTTTTTTATGCTTTAAGACTTGCCGTTCTCACGTTCACAAGGATGGAGTGGGCACAAGGTGAAGAAGTTTTTCCTGACGTCAAGCTTCAGCAAGACTTTATCTTTTAAAACAATTTTATTTTTTTTTAATGAAAGATGGATGTTTATGCTGCTATACACCTAGCATGTGGTAAGTTCTGGGTGTTGATTAAAAACTCCCATATCTAGCCTAATCTGTTCAGGACAAATATAGATGACAAATTCCTCAAACACTGCTCAAAAGTGAGATTCTTAAACTAAAGCACAAGTTACATATTGCAAAATGTGAACAAAGTTTATATAAAATTGAGTAGCTGCCCAAACTTGGAGATCTATGAATTTGTTTAAGACTATATTCTGGCATCACCACTAGAAACAACTGAGAAAAAAAATGCACAACAACCTTCAGAGATGTTTATATTTTCCACGCTTCCTTTTAGTCCTGCATAACTTCTAACAGCTTATTCAGTCTCATGCAGTAGCAGCCACTGATTTCCCTCGAAACACCCTTGTTTCCAATAAAGCTGAAGTCCTCAGCAGACATTCGATTAAGTGATGGTTGCAGCAATCTGCCTTCTAAAGTCCTCATTTTCTCTTGGCTATTCCATCTGCATTGTGCACGCAGAAGCTGTGCTGCAGAAGCAGCTGGCATGGACCAACGTTAAACCAGCTACTCATAAACCAGAAAACTATAGGGAAGTGGACAACCTATCTGCAGCATGCTGTTCCTCTACCCCCCTGTTTCTCCTTTATATTCACCTCCAGTTGCACAGGTGACATTTTCAATACTTAATTTCAATAAATATTTATAAATTCCTGTTTGCGCAGCTGAAGGAATTCCAGAACTTTATGAATGTCCTGAGGACACTGTGGTGTAGTTAAGTCTCTATTTGACTTTTATTAAAATTAGAAATCTTTTCTCAGCTGTTGTGTAACTGGTTTATGTTGTAAAGGAAATTACGAGATTCTGCCTTTATAACGTACCTTAAAACAACAGGAAACGTACTGTTTCAAGAACATCCAAAACCTTTGGCAGGTCACACGTAAGAGCTACCTCAGCCACACACATTAGGGTATCTCTAAACTCCCTACAATGAAAACCATGAACCTTGGTTAATTAACATCTTAAACCCTCCACCTCCCTGGTTTGCAGTGCCCAGGAACCCCTAAATCTCTTCAGCTGGTCAGTCACCTCTCCCCCTCATTAGCATCCCGGTACCGGGGGGCTCTGCCCAGGCAGCGGTGCCACGCAGGGCATCACCCCACACCTCCTGCGGTGCTGCAGGGTGCTGGGGGCCTCACTTGCCTCTCGCCTCCCCAAGGACAGCAGGCAGCAAAAGCCACGCAACAACGTTCCCTTGGATCATAGAATGGTTTGGGTTGGAAGGGACCTTAAAGATCATCTACTTCCACCCCTCTGCCATGGGCAGGGACACCTCCCACTAGACCAGGTTACTCAAAACCCCATCCGACCTGGTCTTGAACACTTCCAGATGATGCAGCAAAATGGCTGGTCCTCGTTTGACTACAGACAGGACAAATATAAAACCCAGGGAAGAGAGTCCCCAGTTCTTGTCTTAAAATTCAAATACAGAGCTCAGAACAAAAGAGAGTGAGAACTGAGCGTTTCTCATGTAACTAACACGCAACATGCTATAAATGACTGTCTAGGAAAGGTACCGAAATTAATCTATTGCATCTCTTGAAAATTCAGTGAGAAATATAAATCATTCACTACTAACTCTTGAAAATCTTCAGAATTTGAGAAAAAGGGACTCTTTATTTGTAACGTTATCAAATTTCTACTCCGTATCACAGTGAGGACCTCCTCATGAAAGATGAGCACCCCTGGTGAAACCTAACTGCATAGAAATCAGGATTTATTGTAAGCTTTTCCTTTTTTTAATTATCTAGTATAGTTACCCTCTGCAAAAACAGAGGATGAGAATCCACAGCCTCTCAATTCACACAAAAGCCAGAATGCAATCCCAGTCTCATGTCTTAAATCTTATAGCTAATTCTTTTCCAGAGTTTGCCCAGGGCAATACTCCATTCATTAACTAATCAGCAGACAGTTCTTTTCCCATAGTGCAGGGAAGATAAGCTAAAATGCCAGGAACAAATATGTTATCAGCAACCCAAGAGATGCAGATTTTAGGAAGAAAATGACCAGTATCAGCTGTAATAAAAATCTCTATACCATAAAAAGTTCAGAAGGTTCATCTCCAGTCTCTGTGCTTCTCTGTTTGCAACAGTGCAGTGTCAGCTCTCACGGTATCTAGCAGGTGAAAACATCTGGCGAAATCTTTCCTGAAACATCAAAGGTGTACCTTTTTAGCATGGCTAAAAATATGAAAACTGGTTTCCACCTCCAACAATGACTTTGGTGATGATCTTGATTGCTGGTGGTGATCTTGGAAGTTGAATCCTGAGCACAGGCTAATTCCCTGATCCATCTTCCACAAATCCAAATTGCATGCATGAATTCCACCCTGCGCTTCCCATGCCAGCTAAATTTTATACCCAGAACAGTCCGTCATACAAAATTAACCTATTCCGCTAGGTTAAATCTTTTCATGAAAGATTTCTGAGACCTATTACAGAGACCTTATTCTTACCCTTTCTCTACACTCACCTTTCAGCAGGCATATTTACCTTACACCCAAATTCTAATGACCAAAGTCTCAGACCTAGGTCCAGCCTCAGAAGCCCAAGAACCAGAATCAGGAAATAGATTCCACACGTGTTTGCAGGCACCCTCTTATCAAGAGTAAAACTGATGGTCTGTATTTAAGGTAAACAGCTACAGGAAGTCGCCCACCAGTCCACACAGGAGTGAAAATAAAAATAGAGCAAGTAGGTCCAGGGATATCACAACATACCGTGTTTCTTGACTGTGAGCTCTAAGTAAAGACTGTTAGTAATTGGGACTTGTGATCTCTCCCAAATGAATGCTCTGGGCTCTAACAACATCAAGAGTTCTTATTTCAGCCTTTCCCATCTTGTGGGGGCATCTGAGGTCTCTTTCCTCTTTTTGGTCTTTCACAGATCTTGCAGACATTAAGTTATCTTGGAGGCATTTGCTCCTCTCAGATTTGACTGACGGGTTCAAGCATCATTGGAGAAAAGAGGAGATGGAGAGCGGCACAGCCAGTGGCACAGCCATGGCCCCAGTCCTGCATTCCCTTCCTCCCATAAACCTGCCTATCCTGGGCTCCTCCTACTTTTCCACAAGGAAAGGTACAGGAAAGTGACAGGAGTGCGTGGCCAGAGCGGAAGGTGAGTGGGATGCAGAGTGCAGCATCGATGCAGCCCATCTAATCAAAACACATGCTCCACATGAAAATACTGTGCATGAAGTTGCATATTATAAGTGAACCGTTACCAAAAACAAGGACCATCCTGCTCACTGTCCGGCCCTGTTCCCTGCACCGAGCCAGTTCAACTCACTAAGCCAGCAGAAAGTCAATCAAGTGAAAACAAGCACGCACACTAAAGTGTTTTCCCTTTAGTGAACTGGACACAAGAGTAAGAGAAGGGGAGGCGCGGGGAAGGCAGGAACAGGACCCCGCAACCCCACAGCAGCAGAAAGCTGCGACACTGGCCCAGCCATAACAGACAGCCTCACACCATGGCACGACGACACGGACTCCGCTCCCTTCGCCTGACGTTCCTGTAAACGGTGTTAGCTACTGAAAAGCTGCTCATCATCTCAATATCTGAGCAGCAGTTCCAAGTGGGAGGTTTCCTTTGTTCAAGAGAGGATCATACAAGCAACTACACAGTGAGCAGCCCAGGTCTCGTTAATGAGTTTCTGAGAAGCAAAGAGGTCACTGTTGACAGCAGAACGGCAGCAGCAATTAGAGTTCGACAACACAGGCAGAATCAGCGTCTACCAGCCGCAGAGCTGGCAAGGCCAAGAAACTGCCCTTAGCATAACACGCACGAACATCGCTTCTCCAGGTTAAAAATAAAACCATTTCTGGATATCGGCAAACTGACAGTTTTATTGTCGCCATGTCATTTGGAAAATTTTCTGCATAAAATATAAAACCAAATAAGACAAAAAAGTTCAAGTGAAACTACCATTTCCTTTTTAAATAACCACAGACAGAAAACTTTCCAGCTTATGACAGAGTTACACAGTAAAACATCCCTGCACAAGATTAGACATCAGAAGTGACAAATGGAACAGGCTTACCCATGAAAACTGACTGTGCTGACAGAAGCAGGTAGAGGAAAAAATGGTATGCAATTGCCTAAGACTTCTATATCCTACATGGGGAAAATACACGTGGCCAAAATTAATTTAGCATTTTAGTTACAATTCTTAGAAGAGCGGCTTACATACTGAGGAGCAGCAGTTACAGCAGCGGCATGAACCAGCTGTATACTCAAAGTCTTGCAATAGCTCGTGCAGCAATGTGAAAAGAAATCCCCAAATACTACTATGAGCTGTTTTAATAAAATGTACGTTTGTGAACTCAACAGCCTTATTCAGAAAAGTAAACTCAGAGACAGTTTCCAGGGTTTGACTGCTAATGCCAGGTTTGTAATTTGATAAATCTCATGATACTGAACAATTGATTTCGAAAGAACTGTAAAATTCTCATCTAGATTATTCCACTGCTGCTGTCTTCAACTGTAGAGTTCAATTCTCGTTAGACCTTCACAGCTGCCCCGAAATATAGATTTTTCAGCAACGAAAATGCATAGAAAGTAGGCCAATCCTTACTAAAAAGGCAGTAATTCCAATATCCTTCAAAACTACGTTTACCTTAACACAACCAAATATATTTGTCCCCATGTAAGTATTCAGTGTAGCCCCACAGTAGTTGAGAAACGTCTCACCCCAAATCCCTCAGGTGGCTGTATGAAAGGACAGCAAGCCAGCAAGCTAAAACTAGATGCACACTTCAGACCTTAATCCATCTGCAGAAATACAACAATGCTTCTAATTTTTATTTATTATAAGCATTAATTCCGCCAAAGGACTGCAAACGCGTGTAGAGGAAAAACCCACAAGCAAGCTGCCTGAAGTGACCAAAAACGCTAAGAACAGATTTGCTATTTTTGGCTGATCTTGCTTTTCTCATTGCAAGATTCTAGTTTTTAAGTCATGTTCCATGAATTTCTTCAAGATACATTCCTCTTGCAGGCACAGTTCAGAGATAGCACTATTTTCTTTTCAACATGCCAAGAAGAGGCCTCAAACACTGGTTGATTCCCCAGAAAAACCCTAAAGATAACTGGATTTCCCATTTTGGTGCTCTGAAACTCAGGTATCTAGGCAGTACTCATGCCAGACTGGAAGTCTGACGCAATGCTTACACAATTTCAGCTACAAAATCTGCCTCAAAAATGTATTAAATAAAACCAGTACAACTTCGAAAGCTACCCCAACGGTGGGGACACTCCTAAATTCGTAATTGAAAAAGCAGGGAGCAGTTTTACATGCAGAAAACGACAAGGAATACAATAATCCAGCAGCTTCAAAGGGTTCATGTGTGCATAAGTAGAGCTGCTGTATTAGCACAGAAGGCGATTTGTCAATGCAGAGAGCAGGAGAACATTCGGCATCACTGGGACAGATCAACTCACCTTAGCGATAGCTGTGATTCTAAATACGCACTTTGGAAAACATAATTTGTTACCCTTGTTCATCAGTGGCTTATTCTTACGCTTCAAAACCTCCAAGGGGGAGGCAGGGGGAGAACACACGCACAGTGCCTAGTGCCCGAGCAATAACCTGACATCGACTTTCAGAAACCAACTCTTCTTCAAATAGTATTACACACGGTGCGCGCAGCTGGTGCGCCCAGAAGTCAGAGGAAGTCAGCAGTTTAAAAAAAGGCAGCTCAAATATAAACGCTTCTGTAAAACTGGCAAGGAAAGATTTTAATTGTCAGAAGGGGACTATGCAAACAAGTAGTTTGTCTCCACCGAGACAGGGCGCAGATGCTCACAGCGGGAGAGTCCGGTTCTTACAGGGACACTCACGGAGTCAGGACTGGTTCAGATAAAGCAGAGATGAACTTGCAACTCCGTACCTAGAAGGCCTTCGCATGAATACCCAAATGTCCTATGGAGCGCTGGGTGGGCTTCACCAGAACATACCAGCACAACAGTCTCTAGTACCCACCTGGGAATATACCACATACTTCCCACTTCCCGTGAGATCCCACACGCGATGGGCCTCACCAGCTGCTACTTCAGGCTGCAGAGGGGCAATCAGCAGCACTAGAACTCAGCCGTAGCAAGCTATGCCCAGTTTCTCTGCTTTGGATAAACCTAAACAGTTAGCATGAATATTTACCTCAGATCTCATCCTTTAGAGAGGACAGAGAAGCCCCTCACCCACTCCTGCCTCCTCCCGCTCCCGCAGCGAAGGGTTGGACCCTCACTGAGGGGGGGTGTTCGGAGGGTAATATGGGCTCTTTCTTCCTGCACAATCTCAAAAACTATTTGGAAACACTGGCGCACACCTCCTCAGGTCAGAGCTCTTTTTTACACAAGGATTCATCTCGATAATACTTTCTGAATCCCAGGATCAGTATTTAAATTACCCCAATCCTACATCAACTAGGTGATTTTTCACCATTTCACCCCCAAAAAGTCAGACAGTAATGGCAGACTGCGAATACACCTCATCACGGCAACATGACCTAAGGAAAAATAAATTTCACAGGCAGTCTAATTTTCGGTCTTCAGTATTACTTTGCATCTTTTACAAAAGATTTGTTACCAGATGCCGTCTCCCCCACCCTTTTCTTTGCAGAAAAGCCAAGCTCTAAACAGAACTGTTCATAAAAAAAAGGAAGAAAATGAAAAGAGTAAATAGGATCAAAAGACGTTATTTTCAACAGGAGAAAAACCAGGCACCCAGTTAAGTATACAGATTCTTAATTGCTCTTAAAAGACTATTAGGTAAAAAACAGCTTTTCTAAAGCCCAGGATGTGTAGCAAAGAACAAGAGATATAAGAATGGTATTTAGAGAATAAAAATACTGAAAAAAGGTATTGCATAATAAAGCTGTTACAAATAAAGTCTAATGGGTGAGCTCTCCTTTGCTCTCATGCTACTTGGCTTGAGCCTTTTATAATCACTGATGAGAATTTTATAAAAGCTGAAGTCAAATTAATTATTGCAAAGTATGTCTAACCTATAATGCTAAGTGATTTTATACCCTGAGGATTTTTAGCTATTAAACGAAATACACAATTGATTCTGCAGATACAATATTCCTGTGGCAAACTATCTTTAGTCTCACTTCACCTACAACACTGCCATTTATCACTCCTCCATTTATAAACAGCTACAAGGTAAAAGTAATAGTTTTAAAAGAAGTAAATCGGATCTGAAGTGATCTTCTTCCTATTGTAAAGTTAGGGTTTGTAAAGTCAGGGTTCTCCCTGTCCCCAACTGATTTTAGTACCTACTTTTTGCTCTAGAAAACCTTATCTAGTCTGTGCCAGGTGTGAATACACAGCATTTAAGAAAAAAAATAACTTAGTTTCTAATAGTATAGCTACCAAAATCTGTACATCTGAAACACCTTATATTACAGGGAGAAAGAAAAATATAAAAAATAAACTCGTGCATATTTCTAAAACAGATTCTTTATAACATAACATAAACAGATATAAGGTGTATTCTTTTCTCATTATTAATGCATCTATTCAATGTTCGTTCTAAGAAAGTCTTTACAGTACACATGCATTCTCCATATTTTCAGTATTCCTGATCATCTCTCAGTTCTCATTAGCGAAGAGAATTCTCCACTTAATTCTTACATTTGCAACATTTTTTATAGTCTTATAACAAAGCTTCCTATCAGGAAAAAAAAAAGGAGAAAATATACGTATTTTTAAATTAAATATGCATGTTTTTCAAAAGACATTTTAGATGCTGCTTCTGAAAGTGTTGCCTCTTAGGCTATATACATGTACAACGTAAGATCTTCCCCGGCACATTTACAAAATTCTAACAACATAAAACCTTTAGATCCACAAGTACAATAGCGGGCCATCATCCAGCACTCTGTGCCTGTAGTTAAGTACAGCTTTTGCCTTTAGAAACAGTTCACAGGAGGCCAGATCCCTTTTAATGTTACATTTTTATTACAATCTCCCCACACCTCCAAGTATAAACATTGAATCCCCCCCGTTTCTCATCCCTCCCACCCACAGAAAGGTTGCATGATAAGAGACCAAGGTGAAGCGATTTAAAGCCACATCAATGCCTAACACACACAACAGGTTTGGAGAGGGGAAAAGCCTAACATTAAAAAAAAAAGTTAAACAGCCTCTTGCTTCCAAAATATTAATAAATAAAATATGAAATAAAAAAATTTAATTTTTTCCCATTTTGAAGAATTTCCACAACAGAGGAATAAATTCAATAAAATAATGTAAAAGCTGTCCTTTTGGAATAAAAACCAGTTTTAGAAAACAATAGCGCACTGTAGATTGCAATTATTGTACCTATACTTAAGGAAGAAGTCAGAGAGCCTCAGGCTTGCTGTCCTTTTCTTGTTCCCCATGCATGCCATAAACATGGCTTGTTATTGATACATCATATATATACGCTATACACACACATACATATGGTGCATCTCTGCAGAGGCTCTTTTTCAAAAACGAAAAAAAAAACCATTACTCCGGTGTCACAAATATTCCCTGCAATTAAAATGGAGAAATACAAAGCAAAGATTTTCTGGTAAAGCTTATCATGGTAGGTACCAGACCGTTCAACTGTTCTTACAGTAAAATATCATGGTGGGAAAGAAAACCCACCCACTGGATTCAAAAGGTGCTTTTAGCTGGATGGTCAAACTAGTGACAACAGGAACAGAGCTACCACTACTGAAAGATCTAAGCACCATAGTATGTCCGAAATACACAGTACTTCCAAACAAACTATGAATTCCTTTAGAGATCTGTATCACCAGTGGGGCAAGAAAACAACATCTTAATTTTCTGTTCAGATTTTATTTGAAATCTAATTCAAATTGTCAAAGCTACAAAAAGGGGGAACATTTGAGTTATTTTTCCTATGTCACAACATTCTAAAACAAAATATCACTACTGCCAGCAGATCAGTTACACACATTTCTCATGAAACTTCTAAACACAAAAATGTTTCATTTGGGAAATAGTCACAATGAAGATATTTTGTACAATATAAAACAATGACAGGTCTACAGATGCCGATACTCATGAGTATACACGTGCATTCACAAAAAAAAAAATCAGGAATGCTTTTTTGTTTTTTTAACAGACTGTTCAGGCACAAAAACAAAACCGCATTTCCAGTAAGTGACAGCATCATAAAAAAATATTAACATTGTCAGTGTTTGCTTTTCTTTGACTTCTTGTGAGATCTGTGAGGAGAACGGGATTGAGACCTGGATTTTTTCCCTGACTTTTTAGGGGATCTGGATCGTGATCTTCTTGATCTTTTGGGTGTCCTGGAGCCAGATGGCGACCTGCAAAAACAAATCAAGTTTTATGTCAAATACTAACTGATAATACCAACTTTTTCTACAGTTATTTGGCATTCATTTACCAAGTTAAACAAGGCAGAAAATATTCCCTACTTCCCTAGGAAGTAACGGAATGGTATCTTGCTTTTGAGAAAAGGCAATTTTTGCATTATAGGGTTTTTAATATAGCTTGGCCTTAACTTCAGTGCTTAGAATCCACAAGCAAAATAGCACCAACTCATGTCCTTAAACCAACATAAGGAATTCACAACCTTACACATATTCCTCAACCACCTTGGCTCTTATATTAACAGCGGCCTATATCCATATAGAAGAGAATAGAAATTAAAAATCATGATGAATTGTGTTATGCTGAAATACTTTCGATTCTCATCGAGCATGTTCAGCTTGTGAACAGAAAAACTACACTGAACTGTCACCTAACCCACACCTAGTAATATGATATAATCTCAATTGAATGACCATCATAGTAACTTTAAAAAAAAAACCTCAAATAGTTTTCTATTTCAATTTGAATTCCTAACTTATAGGACAAGAATCTGAGTACTGCAAATATGTACTGCGATTTTCTCAAGAGCATCAAAGGAATTTTCCTCAGCGTGTCTGAGAAATCTTACATCAATAAGATATTCTGCACTTCTTTTAGAAGTGGAAGCTGATCTTTTGAGTTTTGAGCTACAAAAGCATCAATACAATAATAAAATCTCACCACAAGTTTAACATTAACTACAGGCAAATATTTGTGTCAGTCTGGAGATTAGGCAATACCCACTTCAAAAACAAAAACCCGTAAGCAGTATCTAGTCTAGATTTTTTTCATTAAAAAGAACAAACCACAGGAGAGGAGCTTCATGTAAGCAAATCGTCAGTTAAAAGCTGCACGTTCACTATAATTCTAGAAGTTCTATGGGCTACAGAAGATGTTTCCTTTGAAAAGAATAAGCTAATAAGCAGCAAGGTGCTTTGGTTTAAAACAGTATTTCTGAAAATTATCAGTAAATAGGTAAACAGGAACACAGAAGTGAACAGCCTTGAGCTATCATGGCAGGAGGCTGTATACATTTCAGACACCTAACGTCCAAAGATATTAACCAGGAACAAGCAGTATAGTTCATTATGAGAGAAAATACTTGCATATCCAATATGCTCTGCTAAAAAACACACAAACAAACCAACCCAACAGAAACACACCTATGTACTTAACTTTCCTACAGTCTGAAACAGAGAAGGCACCAGCTTACCTTTTGCCTTTTTTACTGACATCTCTGGGAGAATCCTTATGTGACGACCGAGAACGTGAACTTTCTTTGTGGGAACGTTCAGAGCGTTCTGAGCGTTCCGATTTTGGTGATGGAGATTTTGCTCGTCTACTGCCACTGCTGCGAGATGGGCTAGGTGAAGCACTGTGCCGTCTTTTCCTTTGTAAAGAAAGCAAGCACAGTTATGTACATACACACGCAGAGACATCCAGAGAATTGAAAAGTGTGTATTAAGAAAATGGATTCCTTTCTGTAGATATTCTCTTTTGCCAATTAATATTAGATCCTTTTAAGTAATTAAAAAGTAGTAGGCTTTTTATTACTTAAAACAAACAAACAAAAAAAAAATCAAGTTCAACACGCACACCAGACTTTCTTTGATTGAAAAAAATTAAGACCTCTGACTCATCTTTGTTTATTGCGGTGTAAAAACATTCTGTCATAGTATCCTGAAAAGCACGGCATTTTTCTGTATCTACACTTAGTACTATGGAAGAATTCGGCTATACAAGTATTAGAAGATCAGGGTGTACAATCAACTACCCTAAAACTAGCTGTTTTGAAGAATTTTCACTATGAGATGAATAACATTTAAGCCACCGCAAATAATTTGTGGTATGACTTCAGTACAGTTTTCTGACTAATACACTGCAGTCAATTTACTGCTAAAAGAGAGCTAAATATACCCTGTTTTCAACTGGTCATTATTTTACCACATTTCCTCAGGGCCTAAATGAGACAAAAAGGGGGATTCTATTCAAAAGGGTACGTCACTTGGGGCAGAAGACAATTCCTTTAAAATTTTGAAACGTGTTTTAATATACAAAGCACAGGGGTTTTTTGTCGTTGAGTGGTTTTTTTTGTTTGGGTGGTTTTGTGTTTTTCTTTTAAAATAAGATGCACAATACAACGTAATTTCAAGGCTTCCGTTGTATACAAAGGTACCGTGAGGCTTTTCCTCCCGTCCAGTTTACTCCAAGGAAAGCTCTTACCTCTCTTTTCTCGTTGGTGTACATTCCTCCTTCTCCTTCTTATCTTTGGACCTGGATTCATTTTTTTCCTTGTCCTTTTTGTCTCTGTCCCGTTCTCTTTCCAACTCTTTTTCTTTTTCCTAGATTATTAGAAGCATTCATGATTTCAGATGAGGTGTGACTAATTATTAAGTAAAGACAATCAAGCTAATCACAAACAGCATAAAAGCACTGAGTACTGAAGGAACACGGCACATATTCTGGGAAGGAACTAATGGTCACACCACACCATCTCTCCCAATCTTTACTACTGCTCTGTACACAGCACAAACACTTACTGTAACACAAACACTGACAAAAACACAGAAGATATCACCCTATGTGAGAAAGTCTGAGTATCTATTTGGAAGCGAACCATCTTCAATTTTACAAATTTCAGGGAAACATTACAGCTTAACAGATTTTCTAAACTAAACTAACCATGAAAGAATACAAGGAACCTCTTTTTACTTAAAACATATGCATTCATTAATCCAGATTGAAAATTGAGATAATCTCGTAACTACAAGACATTTAAAGACAAAACAATACAAACAAGATTCTGCAATAATGTAATGTCTACTCTGTAAAAAAAAAAAACAACAACCCACAAATACAGTCCATTTCTATATACCAGCAGGACCATTTTGAAAGAAAATATATACCCTAAGCACGCCTCATTTGTTTGTCAAATAGTTAGAAAATTAATCATACAAAAACAAGCCTAAACCATCAGCAAGTCTGAACACAGAAATCAAGACACATGCTTCTTTCAGTACTGGCATAAATTCCTTCCATGGCAATAAACAGATATTCCCTGCATACCCAATAAAGACAAAGAAGGGGTGATTTAGTTAAATGAAAGAAGGGGTGGGGGGTAATATTACTAGGCAATTTACTCTTGAAAGTTCATTCTGTAGTAAATTAGACAAAAAATGATGACCAACCACCAAGTTTGCGGGAAATGCAATCAGATACAGTATTGCATTATTATTATACAAGCTAACTTCATTATGGCATTAAAGCAAAAGATAAAAGTTATTCCCTTAACAATGGAGTTGTTACTGTTTTAAAGAACACCTGTTATCATTATCATAAAATATTTCTTAACTATTACCTCATCATTGAAAGTGAAACCAGAAAAGCCATATAATTATTAAAAATCTAAACTATTGCAATCTGGTTGAACTAATTCAACACAAGGCACCTAACAGGATTATGATTTCTGTTTTTTTAAGCTACTGCCTCCCTAAACTTTCTGTGCGTACTTGTACAAATCACTTCTTTCTCCAATTACAGAAAACGCTGAGGAAGTGGGAAGTTTTAGGATACGGCTACATTTAAAAGGAAAGTTAGTTATAAAAACTGAAGTCTTAACTGGTAACATCAACCTCCAAATGCGTAGATCTTCAGGGATCAGCTTTATTTTTACAAGTCTCTTTCTTCAAGGTACTATGCAAAATTACTTTAGTGAATTAGTCAAATATTGAGCAACAAATAACGCAAAGAACAAGTGACAAACACCTGGTGAAAACTGCCTATTTGTATTTAGCTTCCAAGAAACTGCATGGGTACCTAATTTCATCATTGATCTGTCAGGCTGGGAAACCTGATTAGAGAAGCAACTGCCACTTACTCTTTCTCACTAAACGCACTGTCCGAACAGGTTCCATGTTATGTTTTAACGATTCAAGATCACATGACATCACATATATGATGCTATTTTTTAAAGCCCCTCTGACTTCACAGTCCAGAGAGGACTAGTAAAAATAGTAATGGTACAGAATTATTTACTTTTGGGTGACAGTATGAGCTGGAATTATCCAGGAAATCTTAGACACTGGAGAATCAGAAGCACATACGCTGCTTAATACTATTCTTGCTCTTCCTTTGGAAGCTTTTAGCACAATGGATCAATTACTAAAAGCAAAATGAAAAGTCTAATGAACATCTTCAATTGACAGCTCTCCCTTTCCTTTTCCAGATCTAACAGTTTGCTTATGTAATAGATCCAGAAGTGTCCTCTTTGTGGTTTCAATACGTTCTAATGATACCCATCTGTACAGTTGTGAAATACTACGTTATTTTGATTAAAAAGAGAGATTATATCTACTCTGCAGAAAGCACCTGGATTTAGACATGCAATTTGACATTACAGTAGAATTTTAACAAGAACCACGTGTTGTTATCTTTAATGCCACCTTATATTTGATAAACTCAATAAAAGCCTATCACAGAAACAGAGCCAAACATAAAGAACATTTCTTACCCTCTGAAGCAGCTTGTCTCTATAGTGTTCAACCTGTTCCTGAAAACTCTGGCCTGGTTTCTTGGGTCTTTTCCCAGACTCTAACTCATCCTGAAACTTCATCACCTTAAGCTGTGAAAATAATACTGACCATTAGGTTATTGGACTTATTATTATAACAGGTGGCTGAAAATGAAATTTCCATGATTTACAATCTGTGTTCTTCATTCTTTCTATACAAGTTTGTGCACAAAAAGACACTAGCTGTACTTAAACTGGATCAAAGCAACAAAACCACATACTCGTCTGCAGGCACCTGCAGTTGTTTACAGACATGTTAAGAACTAAAAATAAAGGGATTTTTTTCTGTTATTCTACTAAATTCTGTTCCCGTCATTAGAACACTGCACCCTTATATTTCTTAGATCATTATCCATCTTTTTCTTTCAAAATGAGATCATTTACTGCAGGTGTCTTAATATATTGTTTCAACTTCTCTCATCTACTCCAAGTTTTCCTTCAGAAACTGCCTTTTCTCCATTTAACCCTAAATATTGAAATCAAATGACTGCCATGATTAGGATGTAAAAGTGATTTTTACTAACATAACGCTCTTTCATGTGCTATCAAGCTTAGGAGCAAAATTCAGTTCACTAGTGCTACTAAAAGTAACACTAAATTTACTGCGATAATATCCCCAACTGAGTCACAAAGTTAAGCAAATGTCAGAATTTTTCCATGAGTGGTTTGTTTGGTTTTGGGTTTTTTTTGTCTATATACACTAAAACCTTTCTCCAAGTTGATTGACATCATAAAATTTTACTCACATCTCTTAACATTTTCAATCCTTTATTTTTACTGACATGGCCTTTTACAAACAATCTTTCATTATTTTTCTATGAGGAGATGTCTCTTTTTTGGGGGGTGGGGGGGAGCTTGGTAACAAGTCATGTTGTATTTGTCAGCCCTCTTCCAAACGTTTATGGTCTGACCCTCCTGTATTTCCTGTTTCAATACCGACCTCCGCAGTCATATATATGTGAATAGATTTTTCCAGTGCTTGAGGTTTCGTTTTTAGCAAACACACAAAGTATTTTTCTTTTTAGAAATATTTAACTCTTCCACACTGAAAACACACAAAGGAAAAGTCTTTGCAACTGTGTCCATTTTGATTATGTGGAAAGGATTCTTATTCTCCAGGTCCTCAATTCCCTAATATAAAGCAGGAAAAAAAAAAATAATCAAACCCTAAAGGTTTTTCTTCCCTTTCAAAAGCAGCAGGCCAGACTGGATATGAAACCACCATATATTGTAATCAGCCCTTCCAATTACTGACTGAGCAGAAAGGAAAGGTATCACAAAAACAAACTAATCACAAGAACAAATACGTTAAAAAACAAAAAAGCCAGGGAAGGATAGCACGACTTTAAACAGGATCCCCTTCTTTTACCACGGAAAATTTGAGAAATGTTCTGCTTACCTCCCTCATTTACAGAGTATGCTCTACCTACGGTGGAGCATTTTTCAAGTTTGCTTACAATTCAGCCAACGAAGTGGTCAGCAACCAATGGAAAACCGACACCATCATTTGTCACATACCACTCCACCTTCTATAAAGGCCTTTTTTCTTCTCCCCCCCTTCAAATGTAGAAGTTTCAAAAGCAGGAATACCTCTTGGAACCACAGTATCACCCTGTACCACCTGTTCTGGTAAGAAACCAAGATTGCATTCTCTACCATCACGTGAACTCCAAGTTGCTTAGCACATTCAGTACCGAACAGGAGTACAGAGGAGACTTAGCTGATCCAGAAGGCCTCTTGGACTGTCATGGTACAAACATGCCCATAAGACTTCTATTGTGTTTTCCCAACTAAATCACCTAGATAATTAAAGAAAAAAGCAACAAAACACACAAAACAAAAACCCATCCTTAACAAGATTTGATTTCTTTACATTTTTAGCCAACAAAGTTGTGACACTATCTGTTTAACCATATTTTGAAAGCAAGGAAGCGTAAGTCTATAGCCCAAAGTAACTAGGAATCCGATCAATGGGCTTTACTCGATTTAATACGCTAATCTGGATGCAAAGAAACGCTGAACTTCTAGCAGCCTGTCTTACATGCATGTCACACAACTCACTGCTGGCATGAAATACAAAATGCCAAGAGGAACTATTTACATGTAACTTTTCCAATAACTGTGGGCGGGGGGGGAAGTGGTCATTAGCAGGTGCCTAAAGGAAGAGGAATAATAGGAAAAGCCATAGAATAACCACTGACTCAACACCTCCCCAAGCTCCAGCTATGCAACTACGTTAAGATCATATGGTTTCCCGAGACAGCTGCAGTCTTTTGCAAACCAAGCATCAATGGCTCTCTTCCACATACTTGCTGTATCTCCCTTTGAACCCATGTAAACTGACTGCTTTTAGAAAGACGCTGTGGGTAGAGGAAATCAACTCTAGCACATACTCTGGAAAAGGAGACCAAGTGTTACGAAATGCCGAAGTGGTATCAACAACTCACTATGGAAAGATCATTCTCTTCCGCCTTCCTTCTCCACTCCTGCGCCCCAAGCAAAGGGTTCCTCCTCCTCCCCCTGCCCTTGCAGCAGCTGCAGTGCTTGCCTGAGCCTTCCATAAACCAGATCAATTCACTAATCCAGCAGACACACACACCCCCACCTTCAATTATTTTTTCCCTGCATTAGTGAGATGTGTTGGCTCAGGGAAAGAATGAGCAAGTGCCAGAGCTCACAGGTAGGATCAAGGTGTATTTTTTTAACAGAGGTGAGCAGTTTAAATCAGATCAGCTCATCCTACACCTTCATATATAGCAGCTTTTGCTACTTGCTCTAAAACATCACCACCATAACAATGTTTTAAAAGAAAAAGGAATTACTTAGGTCCCAAAGTTCAGAAAAGAATTCTCTAAAGAATTCTACCACTCAGAATTACTATACAAACTTACACGTTTAGTTATCTCCCTTCATTATTTCATTGTTCATAGCACATTGGCCACATGACATTCCTATCACACAGTTCCACATACCCGCCCCAGGAGAGAGAGATCCTTAAAATTTAGGCTTAAATCTGCTTAAGCATCTAATACATGCATTTTGTAAGCATTCCACTTCGTAAACCTGTATGTAGAAAGAACTAATATATTCTCATTGAATTGGTTATTCTTTAACTATTCTTGTCCAACAGACAAAAACTATTAAGCCTGTTCATCCTTAGAAGCAGATACATTTACTTTATCCAGACTATCTCTGGAGTCACTAATACAGATGGTAATATGGAAGGAGAATTTTTTTCGAAACCCTGTGCCAAAACTTTGTAATACTAACTTCTTAGACACAGCAGTCTCCCACAGCAGAGAGTTTAGAGGATTTCAGAGACTGCAATGAAGAAGTGTCAAGTATCACTGGAGTTCCTGTGAACAATCTCTACTAAATGCTCCAGTGCAGGGATTGTGTTTCTTACTAACCAAGAGAAGGTACCTCCCGCAAATTCAAGATAAACAGCTTCACAACATGCCTCTTGTCTATCGGTTCTCATCTTGAAGTCTTCCCCCTCTCTCCTCAAACTCATTTAAGGAGAGTTTAAAAGATTCAGTCTTTCCTAGAAGTTGAGGCCTTGATTACAGACTAACCAGTAAACTGGCAAGTTACAGAAAAGGGTAACATCCTGCTACCACGGCTCAGGGAAACCACAGGCTGACATAAACCGAAGCCCTGCCTCAAGCTATTTGCATTTTGACAAACAGGTGTGCTGTGGGTAGCCTCCCTTTCTTAAAATGAATCTATTTTCAAAAACTGTTCTTCATTTTCTAATCTTCTGTGTATACTGTCCGAGTCCATCCACGGCAGCCTTCAGGGGGAAAAAAGGCTTTTTCACAAGAGATTATTCCACAGTTACCCACCCTCAGAACTTAAATGGCCAGGTTCAAACACAACTTATTTGAGGTAAGATGCTTGATGAAAGATAGGAATTTCTGCTTGATATGTAATTGCATTCAAAGCTAGACTGACTACAGACAGGACAGGCACCCAAGCAGACCAAAGTGTTTTGGTTTTCCTTAAAACAGACTTGCCCCAACAACGGCTGCAACAAGCCCTAGACTTTGCCAGAAGCAGAGCCAAGTATTTCTTTGAAAGCCTGAATTTTCCAGCGGGTCTATGGGCAGTGGAATTTCTGCAGCTACAATATTATCAACAACAGATGGCAGCAATACTGATGTACACATGTGAAATACTTCTTCAGCTTAACAGACCTCTAGCACACTCAGTCACACTCACAGAATGCCATGTATCTTGGAGCTAAGCAATTCCTTGCTTTTGTATTAAACAGAAGTAGATTCAAAGATTTAAAATAGACAAGAATCTGCTGAATTAAGATAGTCATTATCTTCTGAGGAAGAACTGCTATAAATAGCCAAACTATTGGTCAAGCAAAGGCCGATTTGTCTACCTGTTACTATTAAGCCGCAAAGAGAAAGATATTTAATTGGGTATCTTTTTACCATTTTGCAGTGCCCTCAAATGAGCTATGTACAGGAATCTCCACAGACTGTAAAGACCACAGGGTTCTATTGTTCTGGTGATAATTACAAGCCTCAGATAGCTCCTATGACTTGACAAACAAATACACCATAATCCAGAGAAATAAAGGTGACTGTATGGAACTTCGGTTTCTTGCCAAGGGTATACAGGACCTGGAAATCCAGAACAGGTCTCAGATACAATCAGCTCTTGTGGACTACACTTAATCTATTCTCATCTTGTGCTCTAGTCATTCTCGGATGAACACTGAACACTGCGCTAACGAACTTTGATCTTGTCTGGTACAGCAACTCATATCAGGAAAGCAAGGAGTAATCTCCTTTCTGTTGTGACATGCAGGAAAAACTTCTTTGTCTCTTGGTAGAAAAATAAATTGCACCTCAAATACCACAACACCTTTTTTTTTTGGTGGGGGGGTGGTGTGTGGTGGAATCTGTTTTCATACTGGGCAGGAGGGTACTGACAGAGCACAGACACAGGACGCTGTAATAGAATCCAACCCTGCATCTCCCGGAGCTCAGTGGTACACAGCAGAAAGGCTCAACAGGAAGACTCAAGATCATTAGTCTTACCTCTGATTAAGCAATCAAATGCTACTTTGAAGTCTCAGATGACTAACACAAAGGTGAGTAAAAGCAGCTGCTAAAGAGGGCAAATCCCGTTTGACCCTTTTGGAAGCACTGAATTTATGAAGAACCTGCCCCCTGCTGCAGATGAAGCCTGCACTGGGCTTTTTCAGGGTAGAATTACAAAATTTTGTGCAGCAAGACGGAGACAGAAGTAAAGTACCTTAGAGAAAGGTCCAAGGAGGACAATGCTGCTTCATTTTGTCTGTGAGTTTCTGCACGCTCTGAGGAAACAAGCTTAGTGAACAATTCAAGAAATGTAAAATTCCCATTTTTCTAACACTTTACAGCACTGAGGTCTCTCTACAAAGAGGACTACACCTTTGTTTTAGATGTCCCTGGGGCGGGGAAAGAGAGAGCGACATGCCTGCACAGCACCATGAAGACCATTCTGAAATTTGAGTTATAATGTAAAGCAAAGTGCCAATCTTTCACATTTAAAAAAAAACAGTGAAGAAATCACTGTTCTTTCGCATTAGAAAAAAGCCTCTGCTCTTGCTAAGTTCTGGGAAGGATTCACACTTCAGCAAGGTTAACAGGGGTATGGGGGAAGGCAAACAAAGGGTTAATAGCTTGCCTTCTCTGATGGCACTAGTCTGATGGCTGTGGCCAAAGCTTGTTTCTTACTGTGCTTTCTCCTCCCAGCTGACAAACTTAATTTACTAAGTGTGCCAAAAGAAAGAACTGTTGTTTGTATTCATGAACTTAAAAAAAAAAAACATTAAAAAAATGTGTTTCAGCTTCCGTGGTAGTTACTGTGTAAACTGCTAAAAAATTAGACTTGACCATTTTTTTTGGTCAAAGATTTTACATGACATTTAATATTAGATGGCATAATTGTTAAAGCTGGTAATTGGTTTGTTTGTTGGTTTTTTTTTTCTCAGTTCCTCCCCTCAAATTTAATAATGGATTTGTTCTTTGGCAGGGACTGGGTACATACAAAGAAGAAACTTTGAATGTGAATGATTTAAAGTAGTACAGGGAGTACTTCCCTGTCAATGACAAACTTGAGAAGAAATTTGAAAATTTAAGTACTTCTGCATGTGTTCTGAAAAGGAAAAAATTTACAATCCTTTCCTGGCAATTCCAAAAGTCTGAAACTGACATGGTAATTTACTTACCACAAAGAATAAAGATGGCAACATGCACTTGAAAAACTCAAATATTTACCACCTAAAACTGTTACAGACCAGATACCCTGGCAAAAGAACTTACAACACTTGTGCAGTGTAAAACTGACAATGGTTGAAGTGAATAATTTCCTAATCTGCCTCCACAACTGCCAGGATAAAATCTATAATACAGATACTCAACCTGAAAGGAGCCCTTTCCATAACCACTACAATCATTATGCAATATGAAAACTAGTTTCACTTGTACTTTCATTAGTCTAACAGCGTATATTTTCTACAGAACTACTGCCACCGTGAGTCAAGTCAGACATAAATCCCATTTAGCTTTTCAGAAATTCAGAGTTTACTCACTTCAAATGGCTATGCATCATGAACTTTCAAAATGCTATGCAAAGCAAGAGGTTTCTAAATGCTTAGTTATAGTCCAGTAATTTTAATAATCTAAATTATTAAACAGAAGCAGCATATGTAGGAGAAACAACAGTTGTGACACTTTAAAATATTATTGCTGCTACATTGTAAAAGAATATTATGGGCCTCTGCTGATGTCTGATTTTAGCTAGCCAGTACATTATAGCATAAATAGGTAGGCTGCCACAATTCCACCTTCAAAATATTACCCGAATTATAATCTGTCACTTGGAGATGCTACAACTGCAACAAGTAGTTTAGCAGCTTCTTAATATCACTTTAACACACTGAACAGAACATAGAAGAACTTCAGTATTCATTGTATCATGGGTTTTAATACTGAACACAAGCTGGAAAGTTGCATGCGCTGTATGAGAGAAAGGCTTCACTGCTAGATAAAACTCATGCTAAATTCAAGTTCTAGTTGCTTTCTCTGTCAACCACAAACTAAGAAGCCAGCATGAAGACATAAAAATCTGTGCTAATCAACCTTAACAGCTATACTAACACCAATGCTTGGGAAAAGGGTAAAAGAACAAGTGAGCCCTATAAACTGCATGCAAGTCTTCAATTAAAACGGCCCATTTCCAGGACCACCTGGCTTAGTTGCATCTACTCCTTTGCTTGATGGCTAACACAGTGAAAGTAGCAACTTCCAAATGCAGTAAAATACAGACGCTTTAAGGCAAGAGACAGAGAGAACAAGAAAGGCACAGGACTACGGCCACATCCAAAAGTCCCTCCCATTTGCCAAGAGAAAGCGTAGAGGAACACAAGCAAGCTAAGGCTACCAGTGGTACTGAAAAAGGACACTGAAAAAGAGGAGTAATTCTCAACGTGCCATATCCCCTGACTCAATTTTTCATTTTTTCCTGCTCCTCTGAAAGCCAAAACAAGGCAAGGCTGTAAACAAACACACCTTTATAAAAATATATAGTGGTTTTTTAGCCCAGTGTAATAGGTCTATAATTATTTCAGTAAAAATAACTCCCTATTATATGTAGAGAACTCGAGGGGGAGGACTGGA
>VYZM01007549.1:541-14800 GCA_013398915.1 Dromas ardeola | reverse complement strand
GAGTGTCTGAAGTATTAAGTAGGGTAAAAACGCTAATCTCATTGGTTCTTACTGTCTTTGCATCCACAGCACTGGTTATAGTGTTCTGCACGGGTGAGCAGTGGCTCATGACTACCTATCTCAATCACTACCACATAGCAAGCAATATCTGCCTGGGACCTAGGAAGGTCTCTGGTACCTTGTGGTCATCTTTCCGATCTGATGCCTTTAGTAAAGTAGCAAATGGAGCCCTTCCACCTCCATACCACAGGTAAATCCATCTGAGGACAACTCCCTGTGGAAGCAGAGCACCTAAACTTTCACCCTCAGACTAACACGTGGTTAACACAGAGTTGGTCTCAGCCAGTCTTCCACAGGTGGGCTATATATGTTTAACTGAGTCTACCCTAGAGTAATTGAGCACAGAACGGGAAGTAAAACATCCACCATATTTTTCTGTCGTTTCCCACTGCTAAAGGGGGCCCAATACACTACACAAACCTTCATTTACTGCTTCTACTTCCATTTTGTCCTTACCTAAAATGCTCCTTACAAGTCCCTCTCTCCTCTGCAACCCACTTTCTTTTGACTCATAATACTTCTTGTATTATGCAGGCACACTTGCACATATTTACTACTCCGCTAATGATTTCCATCTTGAATGTTCCATTACCAGCTCCTCCAACATTTCCAATTTTTTCTTCTGTATTTTCTCATGATTGTAAAATACTTTCCAAATTGACCACAAAACTCTTCCCCTGGAAACTAATGCCTTTTAAGCACCATGACAAAGGTAGGTCCAGAAGTAAAGCCCAGCCAACTAAAATTGGCATGTTTGTGCAGCAATCAGAAATAACAGATTTTATTTATCAGTTAGTATTTGACAACTTCAGAATGAAGCAAAAATATCACAGGAACAGATAGCAGCAGGATCCCATTTCTGTTATCTACAGGCTCCTTTCTGTTCTCTTTTTCATTCCTCTTAATTACTTGTGCTTTGTTCCAAATTAGACTATGTTTTCCTTGGAGCAAAAGTCTTATTTATCTAAGTACTTATGAAACACTTGGACATTCAGATTAGAATCATTATGTGTGCATATAAAACAAACAGCAGATGATAATGAAAACAAGAGTTAACAGGTTCCTGACTCCTGGTGAACTAAAATTTGTGGCCCATATTTTCAATTTAAGATTAATGAATGCTGTAAAGAATTATATAAGCTTCATAATTAGAGTGCTTTTTGGCAGACTGGCAGATTTAAAATAATTAATTTATTTTTTTTTAAAGTGCTGATTCTTATTTTTTCATTCATTGTGGACTTTTGCCTCCTGTAAAATGAATTACTAGCCTTTCAATGCAAAGACTATTCTCAGAAAGAGCTACATCAGGCCATGTACATACAAGTTTTACCAACTAAGAAAAGGTACTATAAATGGTGTTTATATTTTAGGGGCACAAAGTATCTCTTGCAAACTTAGCCCTGTTAGTTGAATGGTTACTATGGCTACTTCAGGACTGATTTTAAGCATGAGTCCAACCTTATGCTTGAGCTCACACTCATCTCATACAAGTTATTTGGAAGTAAGCCCAGATTATGGTGAGGAACAAATCGTGTTTCCATGGTACCGTTTAGCGTAGGTCCAAGCATGCATTTGTCTACAGTGGAGAACAGTGACACAGGAACAGTAGTACTTTCACAAACCATATCTCCTGTGCCACCTCCAATGGTGGCCCCACGCATGATTGAGGTAGTGGAAACAAGCCCAGAAACAGTGCATGATTGAGGTAGTAGAAACAAGCTTGCCTTGTCTTCTCACTAGAAGCATCATCGTCATCATTAAGTCCTTCCAAAATGGCATTCCACAATACATATGCTGCCATGACCTGGACACCTGTCCCAGAGCAAGCCAAACAACCTCCATTGTTGTGCTTATGCCTTAGCAAATGGTTATACTGATTTACCAGAATGGAGCTGCTCAATGTCTGCCTGAAAAGACTTTGTGGAGAAGCTACCTGTCCTGGTTTCAGCTGGGATAGACTTAATTGTCTTTGTAGTGACTGCTGTGCTTCATATTTGCTATGAAAGGAATGTCGATAATGCGTATTGTTTTAGTTGTTGCCAGCTGATATATATATTAGTCAAGGACTTTTTTCAGCTTCCCATAGAAGCTGAGAGGGAGCACAGACAGAACAAGCTGGCCAGAAGAATATTCCATACCAAGACACCATGCTCAGTATATAAATGGGGGTTGGCTGGGGGTGCAGGAATCCATGATCACTGCTTGGGACAGACTGGGCAACCAATTCACTGGGTCGTGAGAGTGACTTGTGTTGTATTACTTTATCTTGTATTATTATTTTACTATTATTTTTATTGTTCTTTTCCTGTCTTTATTTCAGCCCATGAGTTGCTTTTTTTTGTTGTTTCCTTTCCCTTCCCTTTCTCCCTACCCTTCTAGAGGGGAGGGGGAGAAATGAGGAGTGGCTGCATGGTCCTAGTTGCTGGCTGGAATTAAACCACAGCACTGCCAGAGAAGGATTTCTGGAAGATGTACAAGATAAAAGCATAAAGGAGTGAAGTATTAAAATATATTTAAATACAATGAAAGCTTATTAAATATATACAGTACCAGTACTTAGCCTGACACTAGTGGCATTTAGGCACAATAGGAATTAATAAAGGTAGGAACAAGGAGAAAGCCGCACTTGTGCTGGAGCACGTTGAAGAACTATAAAACGAGACTTTACAGGTCTAAAGGACAATGAAAAGCTTTTTCTGCCATTTCTTCCTTTGCTTAGCAGCAAAGGGAAGGTTGAAGGCTAGTAAAGACATGCAGGACAATTTTGGCACACTTAAAAATACATATGTATATGTAGAAAAAAAAAATCTATGTGTAATTTTAATTCTAGTGAGAGAAAAACCCCACCATTAGTGACATGTGGCCTGATAGGAATCATATTGCTCATGACTGGAAGGCAATCAGAAACAGGTGCAGTGTGAAAATAAATACTTTGTTTCCTTACTTCACAGCTAAAATGAAAAGGTAAATTTCACTGTTAGTTTGAAAATACTGGATTTTTTTCCTTGTTTTTTTTTAAAAAAAAAAAAACAAAACAACAAAACAAACACTTCAGCAGCCATACAAAGTGGCTTCTCCCTCCCCCATCTCCACCAAGCTTAGAGTTTGATTCTCATGAGAGAAATCCAGAACAAAAAAAACATGCTACCTGAAATACCTCTTTGAATGGTACCCTGTAAAGCTACAGGGAGAAATTAATCTCTTTAGCTACTTCAGTAAAACACGTATCTTCCTAAATGCTAATCCTTCTGTACCTTGAATATAGAGTTGTTTTTTAAGTGATCGTTTTCATCCCAAGGAACTCTTAACATATGGCATACACATACCTAAATATTTAGTTCCTATTATGATCATGTCTATGTTGGTGTTTTTAAAAGAAATCTCACAGCAATATTAAACTAAAGTGTTAGTCACCAGGACGAGAATACCAAATACTCATCCTGTAATAAGAGTCCCTGTGAAAGTTGTGAATGAATTCGAGTTTAGCCATGCCAGTTCACTATATCACCTGTTTCTCCCCAATAGCCAGCTGAAGGAATTTGGAAGAACTGGTTTGACAACATAGGCACAAAGCAGGAGTAAGAGCACCAGAGGAATCAGTACGAATTTCACTAATGACAATTAGCTTACAATCCAAGTCCAATAGTTCCTGCAAAATGCTTCAACCCAGCTTCTGTTAGCACAAAAAAAGCCAAAGAGGCATCCTTTTACTGCACTATAACAGCCAAATCAACCGTTTATCACAGTAGCCTGCTAAACTGACAAAAAAAAAAGTTATCCTCACCTTTATTTGCCTTCATGTTGTTAAAATATTTAAAGCTGCTGTCTGTCTGTCTGCCTAACGCTCCCTGCACACACCAAGCCAGATCCACAGCTGGTGAAAATCACTCCAGCTGCACTGAGGCAAACGGAGCCTTACTGATCTGCACCAGCTGAGGACAATTATGGCCAGTGGAGCCACACTGCTAATAGGCCATCTCTGTGGTCACACCGTAGCCGCAAACAAGAAACAGAGGCAAGCATGCTCTTAGTTCTATCTTAGACTCAAAAGACTTCAAGTTACAGAAGGTGAATCAGATTGTAAAAGTGATGCTTTTGTTTTGCCTGAAATTAAGTGTTCTGAAAAATGGATTTTTGATGCTTCACACCTTTTCAAGATTGAGTTTTACTTCATTCTTACAACATTTCTAAAGACTGACATAACAACGGTATGTAAGGGGGAAAAGTATAAGATACCGTAAACACGCAAAAAAGATCATTAACAAGCAGAATTCCTGAGTAAACTTCCATCTAGGAGTACATTGAGGCTTTAAGTTGTTTAAAAATGTGTTAAGTAATATTAAGTACATCTCAACACAAACTGTAAATGCAGTCTAAAAAATCTTCAAAGAAGCCTAAACTGAATGTTTTCCATAGAGATGAGGCTTGCTACTGCATGACAGTCAATTTAAATGTCTGTCTGTATTTTTTTTTCCTTTCATTAAGTGGTAATTCAGCTCTTCATCTTTTCAGATTTTCTTTACTCACTTTCAGGCAATTACTGTTGGGGGCTCTGATGTTAATGAGTTATACACAGCATATTTAGAAATGAAATACGCTTTTAGAGTATGAAGTTAAGTTAATGGAAGCATCAACCTGAATAGATGCAAAAGCCAGACATCTTTGATATCAGTGCTTGATTGATTTTATAAGTCAGGTGTTCATATGAATAAGTAACCCTTACTTAGCTCAAGGAGCATTTTGACAAGAAATTTGCACTGATGAGCTATAAAGGCAGCCTTTTTGTAAGACTCTGCTTTGCATTGTCCCTCGTATTTTTTATCATGTTTGGTTTCACTTAAGTAATCTAAATCCTTAACATCATAGCAGATCTATATATTACCAGCTACTTATAAAAATCTTTCCAAATTAAGAAACATGTGAAACTATTGTTGTGAAAAGCATGACCCTACTTCCGAAAATATACTTTACATATAAAGGGTTCTTTATTGTCTTCTCTTAATTTTTATAATGAAACACAGCTAATAAGTGTTGAACAAGTATTTTCCAGTGAGTTCAACAGTTTGCATTTAAAGTCATCTTCTTTTTAAATACTCTTCTGATCATTCTTTATTTAAATTGACTACAGACATTAGAAAATACTATTTCAATTATAAAATACAAGACTTATTGTAAGTAATATAATACTTGAAAGCCTAAAAGCTCGATCTATCTTACTGAACACACAAGCTGTCAATTTTCAAAGCACACCAAACCTAAGTTAACCAGATTTTGCAACTTACTCCCTTGTTTTTGAGCTTAATTTTCTTCTTCTGACGAAGCCAAATCCCTAATCTGAAATGAAATTAGTGTCTTAGACTGAAGACTGAAAATTGAGAGAAAATTATTACACTGTCTCAAATGAGTATCTATCCGTTTATCACAGGGAAGAGTCATGCAAGAATGTGCTTTGGGTGTACAGCCACAGAGATTGAATGGGAACAGGGAAAAGAGCCAAAATTGCATTTTATTATACAATCTTTGCTCCTACTGTGAATAGGATGAATTCTAGTCTTCACTGAAAATGCCTAGCAAGTTCTTCTTCTTCCTTCCCCCTACACGCTCCCCCCAGCCAAGGTCCTTTTGAGGAGGCAATATTATCCAAAAAAAACACACGATCATGTCTGTGTTCCAGAATTATGACCCACAATTAGAAAATTTGTGGAAGGAGAAAATAAATAGATGAGAGACATATATTTGTTAACCACAAGGGTATATAAATATCAGAACAACTTACCCACAGAGGTCATACGCTTTCCACCCCTTGAGGTCTTTAATACAAAATTATCTCTAAAAAGAAACCACAACAAACAAACAAACAAACAAACAAAACCCCAACAGAAATGGTAGACAAGTAGGGAGCAGAACAGTCACCCGGACCATTAATTACCTAGACATAAGGCCACATTAACTCAGTTTATATCCTCTTACAGAAATACTCAAACCTGTTGAAGGCTCCACTGTCTTTGCAGGCAACCAGAGGCGCTGTTTCAGTAAGGGGTGTGTTAGACAAGAATCACCTGATGAAATGATAAGGTCTGTGCTAATGTGCAGGTGACTCACATTAATAGAAGAATCCCTCTGGTTTGCAAAGCTGTTAATGTATCATGTGTACTATCAAGACAATCTTCTATGCAGCCATCAGGTGTCACTCTATGTAATCAAACAGAAGAAATGAAAATTAAATCTCTCTCACAGCTTTCATTGTTGGTTTTGGGTTTTTTTTTAATATTTAAAGGAATTTCACTGAGCTCAATAACAGCTCTTGTGAAGTGAAAACGAAGGTTTTTATATAACACCAAGAATGCTTGAATTCAGCCTGACTTCTGGTAATGGTGCGAGACAGAACGAAGACTGCTTCATTGCCAGAGGCAGGGAAGGGACGCTGATTTTCTCGATTATGGCTTTGCCTTTGAGATTATTTATCTTATTTTAGCCTATGTGATATAGTAAATCAGGTTTCAGAGACCTTCAAAGTAAAGTAGAAACACCACAGCAACAACACAAGTCCTAAACTAGAATATGCTTTTTCTGATTATTCGTGTTTGTTCAAAAAACTGTGAAAGTAAATCTTCCAGACAGGCTTCATCACTAGACTAAGTATTATCAATGTACAGTACTCCAATGTTATGCTAAATATGATTTTATCTGTTCCATCACAACCAATATTAATTTATGTATTCTAAGCAATTTAACCTGAACTTCGGTTACGTGTACTCTGTGAAGTAATCCCATACTTCACAGACCCAAACTTGTGACCATGTAACTACAGCTGTAAGTCTTGTACAGAAACTGGGTAAGGCAAAGTGAAAAACAATATTTGGTCTAATTCAATGGCAGATCATCCAAGATTTTGCAAATAAGCACCTAGGATTTCAGCTATTTCTGTAGCTGTAGCATAAAAAGCAGAAAATAGCTTTAAGTGCTCATGCCATCTCAATCCATCCAAGTTCCATCTCATGAAACAAAGAGAGATTCATCTGCAAGGTGTTGAAAATACTTTGAATATTATTTTGGTAATAATACTAACTAGTTCATTGAGTTATAATGCTCAGTTCCAAGGTGTTTCTTTTTCTGTTTATGCATCAACCAATACAATCTACCCCAAAATTTCAGATACGCAGTGTTCATGCACTGGTCCTGGTATGGAAACTAGCACACCCAGCGCCAGTAGTGAAGCATTTGTAACAGTTCAGGACAAAAAAAGCATGGTTAGTGGCAGCCACTATCGAGCCTCTACCTGGTAACAGCCCCATTACACCTCTGTCCTTCTTCTAGTGCAAATTCACATGATTAATAATCTGGAAGACTTTTCCTGGCAGAAAAGAAATCTCCAGAAAGGAGCAAATTTTCAGAGTCTAGGCACAGAGAAGTCTGAATTCGCATATATCCTCTGATGCAGGGAACCATGCAATATCTGGGAGAACAAAAGGGTAGCTGAGCATTACAAAGAGAGATTGCTTCTCCATCTGCACTGCCTAGCAGCAGCACCTGATGTAGTCTCCAGAGCAGCAACATTGCCACAATTCACCGCTACAAACCAGGGTGACACGCTGGCACATCTGAGTCTAGTGGAGCTCTGACTTCAGCAAGGCCAGAATTCAGCCCAGGTTCTTGTTGCCTCAAGAGACATGAAAGTGTGCTCGCAGATATGAAGTACAGACATTTATGCTACCACAAGCTGTAGTTTGTATTTTTATTTTGAAGGCAGAGTCTTACGGAAACCTATTGGATGCTCATGCATTATTAATTTTCTTCAGCTATAAAAATATAAAATGGAATGTACAATAACATGTTGTTTATTGCTTATGCCTGTGTGGTGCTCAGAAACTCGGATCTCCTGCCAGACACTTACAAGCAGAACTGTTCCACTTCATGCTGATGACACTGCTCCATCAAACAGCACTAATCAAATTGCCCAGGGCCTTCCAAACAAACTGTTAAACCGCATCATCAAAAAATAGTTAAATGGTACTGCCCATCTTAGTCTTATACTGACAGCATGAATTGGAAAGTCTCCAAATACACTATAAAAATATAATAGGTTGTGCAGACTTGCTTCTGAAATTCCAGCCATGTTACATCACTGTCCTTAAATGAATGGCAGCTGATAGCTATCACAATATTTAGAGGTTTGTAAAGAAAAATGTTCTACTTTAAAGGTAGCAATGTGTTAGCATCAAATTTTAACATGCTTAATGACAAAGATTCCTGCTTATCTAGAAAAGTTGCTAATACCGGTCTGCTGGTTACTCTAAACATTGCACAGTAATTAAAAAAATGACTTCATTTCAAAGAACAAACGCATTCTGGTTTTCTCAGTTGTCTACCGTAGAAATACTAGGTTTTGTGCTAACAGAAGATCACCTTTGCATCATTAAGTTTTGGGTTTATTTATTTTTCTTTCAAGCAAGCACTTCAGTCGATACCACTGATGTAGAGGAGTAAAGTTGCCCTCATGCACCTGTTTCTTTCATTAATGAGTAAAAGGAGGCTTTCTTTTTTTAGTTCTCCCTCTTGGTAGTTGTCAGTCCTACCTGTGTCTTCTGCTTTGCCTCACAGCTCTAGCAGAGTTTTCAAGAAGATGAAGAAGGAGCAGCTGGTCAGATGATGCCATCAGAGGCATACAGCTTTCGGACCGGAGAAAGGCTCCGGCATCACAAGCTGTACTCCAGGAAACTGAGAAGTGTTCAAACACAGGTGAGGTATCTTACATGTTGTCTTCTCAAGGATGACTAATCGCCCTGAATGACAGGAGAAAATTAAGAGCAATATAGATTTCCAATTTGGAGCGGGTGGCAAGGTTTTGTGAGGATGGTATTATTTCATGCAATGTGAGGATCCAGTTGTTAGCAGATCCTCTGAGTTATGCTGTTGAGCAAATCTACATTAGCAAATGGTGTTATGCGTTAGGAACAGATCTGTGGAACGAAATAGTTGATGGTGAACATCTGACATCAACACTATATAAGTTTCAGAGGGGGTTGCTTGGACTAGGTTTCGTCTGTCCTATTCTGAACACCTCTTAAGAGTGCATGAGGTGCACATCATGGAGAACTTTTATTCCATCGAAAAGGACGAACCACTCTAAAATGCAAACAAAAGCCCAGTAAATCAGGATTCTCGTGTGTTACACTGCAAAAACATGCTTCTGATCTGAACAAAAATGCTAGTGGAGTTGTACCCTTTGAAAGCGTCTTCATGCTTTAGCCTCCCAAATTCTATAAGCACTCAAGAGCCAGACTAATGTAACAAAAAAATGAAACAAACATGTTCTATCTTTCAGATTCACCAGCTGAACGTATACATTGCCAGAGAGGACTTTCCAAGCCTGAACTTACTTGGCCCTATCTAACACTCAGTTCAGAGTTTTGTTTGAATGTGGTCAGTAAAACAAATAAACATACCAATATTTAGATTGTAGAGGTGTGTTATATGCTGTAAAATAGTTGCAGGTGCATCCATATTTTTCACCATTTTGTTTTTCACCTATTTTCCTACATGAAGTAGATGAATGCGATACAAGAAGCAGCAACAGAGAGTTCTAGATAGGTCCTGGCATACTGTGGGCAGGTGCTGTGTGCGCTTTGCAGGTAGCTTTGCCAATGCACCTTGATCTCTGTTTGCAGAACTTCAGTTCTTGTAGGGTTGGACATCTCTGAGAAGAGGTTGCCATGTAATCTACTCTGTTATCATGGTGTAGATACATGAGGAGTGCTGGGAATCATGTCCTGGTAGCAGATAGTGATACATGGATCATCAGTTTTAACATATGCAAATTAGTATTTTTTTATTTAGGCATGCCGGAAATAGATGCAATTATAAAAAAGCCATGGGTAGCAGAATGATAGACCATTAATAGTTATTTGCCTTCTGAGTCACGAAATATTGCACCTGTGCTAAGCTCTAATTTGGAAACTTCCCTAACATATCTTTAGTACCTCAGACATTTTGAATGAAGCACACATAATAATTATCATTGCTATGCTTATTGACAGTTTTTTAAAAATAAACTCTGCCTTTAGACAGCCTTTTATTTGAAAATAAGATCATCAGGCAAAGCATACTAAGTTAAATAGAAAACTTAACTTTTTCTTCAGTACCAATATATCAACAGCTCAGCAGAATCATTGGGAAGCGGGGAAGAAAAAAATATTGATTAATTGCAATATATTTTAAAACACAGCTCATTTTGAATTGGCTCACCAGGTGTCTTCTAGATTTGAGTATATCTACAAATGTCACATGTTTTCTATGTACAGGCTGATATGACCAGTCTCCCACAGACTTTCCACAAGTTTTAAGCGTCTAACAAGATGAGGACTAGTACTAGTGTCTGAAAATGTTTTTTCTTCGTCTATCTCTTTAGATATGAAATATGAAAACAAATAAAAAATACAATCTGCTTTCTCATCATGACAAAGACAATAATTTCCTGTTTGAAGGAAATTTGTCCAAAAGCTTTGAAAAATGAAACTGTTTCCTCTTCTCACTTGATAGACATGGGCAAAGGCTAAGTAAGAATGTCCCCCAGCACTATTACGTGAAGCTCCTCTGTTTCCCACATACATATATTTTCTTATAGACTAGGTGCAAAGATCTGTCACTGGACTTACACATTTCTCTGGACAGCCACGATTCAGCAATACTGTCACATTACAATACTATTCCAAAGGTAAATATATATGGTGCACTTTTATTTTCATAGTGATTTTTATTCTTCCTCATTCCTTCATCTTGTTTGAGACAAATCACAGCCATTCTCTTCAGCAACTGTGGCACTATACAATGTGATTTAGCTGGTATTTAAAAAGACAAATCATAATAAAAAAACGCACCAATAAAACTCAAAACACTCTCAAATCCATTTGCTATCTGTACATGCTCTTCAGTAAATACTTATACACAGATATGTATGTATATCATAATATATTTGTAAACAAGTAGGAAGCAGAAGAAAAGTTGAATTTCCAATTGATACAATTCTCAGCAAATAATTAAACATCCAGTTTAATAGCATAAGTAACAATATGTAACAGGCATTATTTCAGAGCAGTCAAACAAAAATAATCCAAAAAAGCCCCGTGTATTTATAGTGACAATTCTCTTATGACAACAGCACAGGAAAAGGTTGTAATTAATGCAAAAATAAAGCGGACAATCTATTAACATAATCTGAATAAAATCCTTCCACAGTTAAATGCAGACACTAAGTGCTAGTATAATACTTTATTAATTAACAAAGTATTTATCCACTGGGAAATGAGGATAAAAGACTGTACACTTTGTCAGACTGCAGAAAAATGTGTTAGCTCTTCATAAGAAATGCATAAAACTCAAACAAAAGAATGATTATCTCTTTAAACCAATTACATTTAATCTCAGAAGAAAGAATGAATAAATCTGTTCCTTCATGTTACTGTGATACGCCACCAAAATTATGGAGATCACAGTCCTTTATAGTTTTCAAGGCTAGTATCAAGCTATTCTCTTGAACTGTTAAAAGTATTAGTATACCACATGGAATTTTAAGTTACAGGCTTTTTTGAAGAGAAGGAATAGTTTTGTAAATGCATTACTTTAAATGGAGCTATTTTCTAGGCAAATAAAAGACTTGGTGTTTTCTAGTCTTTGTCACATATCGTAGACATCCTGGCCAGACACCTTTATACACTTGCCATGTGCTCTGGAAATCTTGCCTTTCCTTCACTTAAACTTTGCAAATGTTACATTTTTAGATAATGATATTTTACCTAATTGTTAATAATTTCTTACCAATTTTCTATAAAAAAACCCACATAGGCCTTCCAAACTACAAAGGATTTACAAATTAAAGCAAACACAAGTAAACAACCTACTCAAAAAGTCTTAAGAGAAAATATTTTTACAGAAAACAGGGAAATTAGAATAGTAAGGATAGAAGAGTATTGCTCAATGAGAGACTATGGTTGTTAAAACCTGGTGAGTATATGGACCAAGCTATCCTAAAATTACTAGTGAATGATTAACAAGTTTCCAACATGGTTACTTTCCAATGTAATTGATTTTCAAAACGGAAATATTTTGAGTTCCATAAGAGATCACTCAACCATTAGATTTTCTGCAATTGATTCTGAAGGTCATCATCAAGACTTCCTAGTGACTTTAAGATCCCATATCAATTATTTCCACCATTTAATCCAAGTAAGAACATTGGAGCTTTGCAAATAAAGAACTCTCTAAAATGCTAAAAGCTACTTCCGATACACCTTTGCTCAAGGTCCTGCATTGTCCCAGGAATAAGGAAAGGAACAGATTGAAATTTAGTCCTGTGCAGATAGCCATTGCATCATTTCAATCTTCCAAAAGCCTTTCATTTATATTATGTTATCTTGCCTTTACATATATCATGATATTTTAGTAAGGGATGCATGACAATTACCACTCAATTAGCCTTTGGAAAATAAAAAAAAAAAAAAATAAAAAAAGAGATTTTTTGTAAAACTAATCCAAAACTTTATAATCTTGTCTAAAAACTGACAAATTTTTATTTGGAAAAGACATCAATAATTTCTGTTAGGAGTTCAAGTTCTGATCTTTAACTCTTCCAAGATCATTTTTGGACTCATGTCCCAGCTAGACTGCATCTCCCTTAATGTAATAAAACATCACAGGATTGCATTGTAAAATGCAAAATCTGCTCGCAGCATAAATACTTCAGGGGATAGCTTCATCATCAATTTATGAACTTTAAAGTGTAAAAATAGTCTTGGTGTGGAGATCATTCCATCCTGAATGTGTACTGTGAGAAATCTTACTCCTTCCATCAAGGCAGTTCATTCTACCTGGTGGGGCACTTTGAATACCACTTACTGTGAAAAGATGCAAAGCATTCATAATCAATGAGAGATTAATCATTTATTTACTATCAATGAGAATGTACTGAATGCATTGTTACCATTTCTGCTTTATGGGATAAAATTCTAGAAACAAAAGGATAAAAATAAAAGACATTCAGATAGGAAAGATAAAACTTCTGTCACAATGCGTAAATGCTGATTTTTCCATTAGCATTCCAGTAAATTAATCAAAACTTATTTTTACAAGAACTCATTGAAAAACTGATGTATAATGCAGTGAATAACTCAAGTAACCTCAAGTTTCTCAAACTGAATGAATTTCTATGAAATTCAATGTAATCTTATTTTTTTTCTCACTTTTATTCATAAAAAATGCACACATTTGAAATGATCAATCTAGTAGATAACTTGAATTTCTCTGCTTTTTGTTCATCTCTTATTATTACTATTGTTCCATTTCACAGAATAAAAAATAGAAACTTTACCAAAGTTTCAGAACATCTCTTGCTCAGAACCAGAGCCAGAAGACAGAAAGTCCTAACTGGTCTCAGTACTCTACGTGTAAATTTTTCTGTAGCAGCAACAATAAATCACAAAAGTGATTCTTGGAAGTTCAGCTCGTTATGGAAGCGATGAGAAGGGATGACTTCCTTTGCCTGAAGCCTTAATACAGAATGAAAAGCTCTGCCTATCAATACCTGCTTTGTGTATCGCACAGTTACAGGCATGTACTACTGTCTTTCTCCTAATGTCTTTGCATTTTCAATATAGTTCTGATGCACTTTTGTTACATACTTAATGTTGTTACAGGTGCAAAACTGTAATTTCAATCTTGAATGCTGTTGCACATGTGCCTCAAAAACACTGAAGGCCAGAACTCTATGCCGCTAACACAGATTGTGGGTCAACAACATCTTTCTCTGCTTGCTAATGCTTTATTGTCTCTTAGTATACATTGAAATAATAATGGTAATTTATGCGGATATTTTGTATGCATAGCAAATAATGAGAAACACCTGCAGAAATCTCCCTCCTTCTCTGAGTTCAGCAACTAATTATATTTTTAAATAATGGCTACCATTGAACACAATTATCCAAATCACTTTAAGTAATGGAATCTTTTAAAGGTGTTTTTGAAAAATTTCACACAGTTTTTAAACAGTCTTTTTATATACTGGATAGGAGACAAAGAATGTGGTAAGCAGCTTAGTAACCCAAAAATGTTTTGGCAGCTATAAATCAGACTGTGATTTTTTTTAAGTCTTCTGCAGCTAATATTTTGCTGATGTAAAAGAAGGATAGGATTTCCCTCAATACCTTC
>VYZM01007548.1:3999-31914 GCA_013398915.1 Dromas ardeola | reverse complement strand
TTGGTCAGTTAAAGTATTTTCATACAAACGTTATTTTTACACAGTTCTGTTGAGGAACTAGAAACTCACCAACACAATAAAATAAAAACTTTCTGAATCAAAATTTTTACATCAATTTGGCATAATACCATCCTTAGTTCAAAAATTACCCAGAATAACACACGCAAGAGAAAACATGTATGAAATGTTAGATAAAACTTGCACATTTTATTAGGTATTTTTGGAAAATATAACAAAAATAATTTTATAATTACAGTGCCATTAAAAATTACTCTTACAAAGAGCGCCTATTACTTTTGCGGCCATTAATATAACGTGGCCTAACACAGGATACAGATACCCAAAAGAACTACACATTTCCAGCAAGGTAAATTTGGCCAAGCCTTAAAACAACCTCTTAAAACATGTACCAAGGCTGACAGGCCTTCCACCCCTATGTTTAAGCTATTTGGGGTACACTGTCTTGTTCCTTTGTAAAGCATTGAAAAAATGCACCTTATATTATAAAAAAGAATTAAAAAAATTAAAAAGAGGGATATTAACTGGTCCTGTTTTATCCGATTTGAAAAGAGATAGGCTGTAACACTCTCCTATGTATGGCCTCCCAAAGCAATACAACAAAAGCACTATTTGAAACAAATTCCAAAGCCATAAACAATTCATAAACACAGTTTATAAACTAAGAGCAGAGGAGGAGGTGCGACCGAGTTAATACAATGGAAACCTACTTCAGAAAAGCTCCCCAGTTGCTTCAATGTGTGTTCCGCTTGCAATCACATTGCAAGGAAGCTGTTACAGCCCCACAACACAGAAGACAATGTTAGAACCACACTTACTGCACAACTCTGTATCTGTCTGCTCAAGTAAGGCCAGCTGGAGAAACTAAATCACTTTCTTTCTTAGAGACTAGTTTCACCAGGTCATGATTGATTTCACCAACGAGAAATCTGTGGCAGCATGTATGCCGGCTTCCTACACAGCATCTGGCTGTATAGAAGACCTATAGAACCTAGACTGCATACTAAAATTCAGAATGATAAAAAAAAAAATTCTACCATTTTAAACAGCATCTGATCCTAAAAACACTGCAGTGTTTAATTAATTTCCAAGTTTTAATTAATTTCCAGTGTTTAATTAATTTCTTTGCACTTTCTATTCTTTCAGAGGACTTGCAGACCTGTACAGTCTTGGTTTCTGAAACTTAACTACTAATGCAGTTCAAGTGGGTAGCTACCCTTTGTGCCATTAAAAAGAAAACAGATTTTCTACGACAATGGCAGGAAAGTTAAAAAGTAAGCAACCATCAAATACATTTTTTGCTACTTTGAAAACACAACTTAGTAGCTGAAAACAAAAGACTTGAAATCAGCATTCCTATCAATGACTTAGTCAAAGACCCACTGAAAGGCCACAAAGTACTCTTTAGGCACTTAGGCTTGCCACGCACAAAAAGCAAGGTATAATTTAATAGTCTTTGTGCATAACTATAGAAAAAAAGGAAAGAAGGATTTTCACCACTAACTTGACTGAGTAATATTTTCCAATCCCAAATAACTTAGCATTTTGGGAGGAAAATTTTCCATGTAAGCCACATTTAAAACACATAAAACTAGGAAGCAATCTTAAAAAGGGGTGGGTTTTTTGTTGGTGTTAAAATTAAACGGTTAATAGTAAGCCAGTAAAGTTGCCTACCTCCATTACATGCTCCTCATTTTTCAGTTGTTTGGGTAGGGTTTTTTGTTTGGCTGGTTGGTTGGCTTAGTTTGCGCCTTTTTACATTTTCTTTTTTCTATTGTCAACCAAATGTACACACAAATGTCCCAATTTGTTTGACACATGCTGGCTTACACAGTAAACTACTTCACCTTTTTAAAAATTGAGTATTCTTCCTCAGTGTATGCTGAAGTATTAAGTTGAGACAAAATTAAGTCTCAGCTACAGGGCCAAAGGAGAAGGCTACTGTGAAAGTCACTTCCAGAGAAGCTGAACAGCCGTTCCTATATGTAAATGTCTTTTCCATGGCTCCTGTGTCAGTGGACCCAATGGACCCAACACAGAGCCCCATTCTGTGTGGTCATGGATGGCTTTCCATCCACACCATCTACGGAGAGCTTAAATACCTTATATAATCTATCACTTCATTCCAAATACAGGCAAGTTTTCCATAATACTATAAAACTTCTAAGTAGCATTAAATTTCAGAGCTTTATTTAGAACTAATTTCTGGATTTCAATTCCCTTTTTATCATGTAGACACACAACTACTTTCCTCCACACCCCCAAGAATTTTTCAACTATATATTTTAGACTTTTGGCAATTTTTTCCATAGTGTATCACAGTGTATTTGGCATCTTAGCACCAGAGAGTATCACTGCTGTAAAGAGCTCCCGCCATATTATAAACAAGGCTGAGGTCAGATCAAACCACTGCAGAGATTGGTCATCCAGTCAATATGCTGACGCAAACCTCAAATTATGGCTCTCATAGTCAAGTGTGTCTCAATCCCTTTCTGTGGCAATCTTTTGAGACGCATATAATATAGAAAATAAAGGAGTTCAGGGAGAAACAATGTTAAGTATGCACTAGGTGGATCAACAGACTTACTGTATGTTGGGGTTTTTTTTGAAAATATATATCATTATCACACATGGCAATAGAAACCCTTCAAGAGCAGCAAAATATTTAACTTAGGTTCTTCTGAATGAACAAGAATGATAGTCATTATATCACAATTGCTGGTGACAAGAATTACAATGTTGATTAGGAAATGGATTTTTGTTTTCTTCAAAAAGCTTTGTGATGATGCACACTGGACAGTAAGAAACTGAGAATAAATTCTAATGAAAACAGAAAACAATTTAGTAATACCCTTTCTTTTAATCTCAACTTTTGTATCCTGATATGTTTTTTTACAACCTTCCTTACCTTTTTTTTAAAAAAAAAAATTTCAATTGGAAGTTTTCCAAGAGCTGTTTTTTTCCCTCCAATCAAAACATGAAAGTATTACACTTCAGATCATATTATGCTACACCCATGTTAGGCAACTGGGGGAGTGCTGAATGATAAAAATAGCTAGTAAGACCTATTTGTGCTTTGAAATCCTCCATGTCCTCTTCCCTATCACTTTTAAGTTAACCCTTGACCCATCAAGTCACAATGACTATTAAGGTTGATTCAAACACAGAGTGGGTGGAACAATTCCTGCAGACTACAGTGAGACTTGAACCAAATGCTCACATATTAGTCCCAATTTAAGACAGCTTCAGGAGGCAGTGCTGCCAAAAGCACCAGTCCCACCTTCACCCATTCCCCAACTATTTATTGTTGTTTACTTAATACTTTTTCTAGTATCAGCAACACCATCAGTTAAGTTACATCAATCAGATAAGACAACTGATCTAGATTAAAACACCTGTTTTTTTCCTTCCCAGAAATGGAAGCTATACGTAAAAGATTGTCTGGGTACAACTCTCCCTCACCATTTAACATCATTAATGCATATGCTGCTGCTAATAAATAAAATGACAAATTTTGCTCTGATTGATAACTAAGTGCATGCTATTGTTCATCTCCTATGTTATTATGAAGAATATATCCAACCAGCAAGTCTACATTAGCAAAGGCAAAATTTTTTTTTTGCATCACTTTACTTTGGTATTCGAGTGTTGCCGCATTGTGAATTCCAAGTATATTGATCTCTGGAAAAGCCTCCTGAACAAGGCTAAAGACAGGAAGAAAATAAGGGTGATTTTTAGTTAGTATTAAGTTGTTGAGGATTTCATGGCGTGTGGTACAACCCACCAAATAGGTACATACAGACACTTACGGATATCTTAAAATTTGTGAGAACTTACTACTAAGAATTACTGCATCTAAATCAACATACTACACAGTTAAATACACTTATTTACCAACATAAACATCTACCTATCATTACCTATTTTATAATAATTTGTACATCCTAGTATTACACACATACCTAGATAAACTGATATGTACAAAGTCAACTAATAAGTAAGAAAAGACCTATTTAGAGAAGCCTAGAAGTGTCTTCAGCTTTAGCAGACACATGCATAAATGACAATCAGGCTGCTACATTCTCACTACTTGTGAAGACTATAAGATATTTTAAAAAACACATTAACAATATTCTTAACCATATTTTGACATGGATCCGTGGTGAATGCAAGGACATACAACCAACAACACTGCACCCTCAAATTGCTACTCAGCCATATAAAGCATCAATATGCTGCAAGTTATTTACATGATGATGTGCTTTGCCAGTTCAGTGTGGAAATACACAAAATATGAACAGATGTGCCATGCAAAACCCTAAATTTGAGATTAAAGTTAAGGATTCATTATTCCTTAAATCACTAAATATAAATCCACACATAAGCGCTATCCCTCCCCTCTCTGACTGCCTTTGAAGAAAGTTTGGATACAATTAAATTCTTCATAGGCAGGAGATAAAACAAAAGCAAAAAAGAATAAAATTAAAGAGCAAATATAAGATGTTTTCAAAACAAACTATGGCATTTTGCCAAATTAATTAGTTTATCCTAATTGAAAGGTTCTTTTTTTTTATTTAATAACACTTGCTTCCCTTCTGATTTGTAGTCATTGCTCACTATTCAGTTACTAGACTTGGTGAATCTACTAGGTTAAAAGCCATCAAAACTATGCACTTTAAAATGCCACATCTTTTTAATATTTAAATTGACAGACTAGCACCGACTGTGTTATAATTAGTGATATATATTTCAACACAATATGTATGTAAGTTGTGTTTGGAACAGTTTCTTAAATGACAGTGTCTCTATGCTATAGATGTAGCACCTTTAAATAATCAATTTAATTCAAAGCAGTCCTGGGAAGGATTCATTCACTTACCCGTATCCAGCTGTTGGCCTTCAATTCCACTGGGTTCTGTGGTTCACTGCTGTATAGACAACATAAGCACCACATCAGAGTCTTCTGGCTTTCATCTGCAGGAAAAAAAAAAGCAAATAAGGATACATCTAGAGGGGGGAAAAAAAAAAAAGAAAAATCAAAACACAGACAGAATTACACACAACAATCCCTACCCGTCCACAAAACTAAAGCCCTGAATATCAGTCTCAACTCATAATGCTTCTATTCTACCAGATTCACACCACACATTTAATATTATTCATATGTAGTTCTTGTGTAATCATTTCCTTCAATAGCGATTTAAAAGGTATCAAAGAGTTCAAAATCTATACAATATTGAAATGGTCTTAAGAAACATGCATGACCTAGTGATTCATTCACATAATACTTGCAGCTATCATCAATGAACTTTCATTTCAGTATCTAAATAACATCATTAACAATAAACAATAGGCAACAGTAGTAGTTATTACATTGTGTCCAAAGCTTACACAACTAAAGAACGCTCACTTCTGAAAAATTTAAGTATGAAATAATTCATAACAAGAAGGTAAAATATCGAGTTTTCTGTAAGAATATATTAAGATTCTCTATGCTTCAGGAAAATTACATTTCTGTAGACAGCAGAATAGCTAAGTGCTGATTGAAAAAAAATCCTATTGCAATTTTCCTGTTCAGGATCAGATCAGGTTTTACTTAATTCTAACCCACTGTTGGAAATGAATTGCCTTCTCTGAAAACCTACTATACCGAGCAATACTGTCACTGCTCAGATACACAGATACTATTATAGAGGAGCTGATCATTTGAAGTAAGCAGTTGAAGAGCCATTTAACTCATTATTATTTCGCACAACTTTGTTTTCAATAGGCACCTTTTTTTTTTTAATATTCTTTGGCAGATACCAAGAGTTTCTACACTGAATTTCATCCCAGAATAAAACTGCATGATTGTAATAAAAATTATGAAAACTGGGTGTAGTATTGTAGCTCTGATATCATATCCACTTAGTAAATGATATTCTTGTTAAAAATAATACAAATGGGTAATAACACATGAGTTTTAGAAATTATAGTAGGAGACAATTTGATTATCAAGCTCAAAGAGTGATTTTTTTTGTTTGTTTTCTGCGTATTTGTTATCCAGGATGCAATAAATAGTATTATTTAGAAGTGCTTTCTTGGCAAAGCCTAAAGAAAAAATAAAAACTCCATTAAGTAATGTCTGTATTTTCACCAGGTGATCAGAGATGTTAATATTGATTTAAACCAGTATTCCTCAATAAATGTCCAAGAAGCCTGTAGGCCATTACTGGCCTCCCACTGACTAACATCTCTCCACAGAACTGGTTTCTCAAACATACCCATTTAAAAGACTTGAACTTGGGGTATTCTGCCATTGTGTGTTTGGGGATTCTTTTTTAATACAGATTTTTACAAGGCTAATGATTTCCTAGGTTGTTTAAGACTGGAGTTAAAGGAGATATCTTGCATACTCCTCTGCAGAAATTCAATGTATCCTTATACTTTGACTGTAATTATATCCAACTTGCATTCAGACATCGGCACTAAGAGGCAACTCTATCTCCCTAAAAAAAAATTTCACCTAAATGTTAATATGAAATTATATGGGAGGAAAAAGCAAATAAATACTTTTTTGTTTGTTTAAGTGACAAAATGATGGCCATTTGTTTCTTGGAAAACAAAGATTTTAAATATTATTAATTACTAGTACTAAAATATTGTCTGCTTATAAAGTCTGGCTTTTGAGATAATTTCAAATTATATGAATTATACTTAAAAAAAAAAAAAGTCAAACTACACAGAAAGAGATGGGGGAGGGGGAAAGAAAAATCAAGTCCAAATCACCTATCCCAAACAAAGTATACATAGTTCAAGTGACCTGTTCTGTTTATCTGTATATCTACAGTATGCCATTAGGTCATTTTATTTAAGTTATGGTTTTCTTTTGACCTAAAAAAAAAAATAGAGGCAAGAAGTGAAAAAAATGCATGTAACTGCTTAATTAGACTTCTGGATGAGAAGACTTTTTACTACACACGATGACGTGCTGCATACTATAAAGTAAATTGCATATATTATTGCCTGTCAGAAATGTAAATCAGTATGATGAAAACTAAAATGATGAAAACAAGGCTTAGATAAATGACATACTAGCGCGCTCAGCCAGCACAATGAGTTTACACAGATTTAGCTAGATACATTCAAACCCCAGCCTAAGTGAACCAACTTTTATTTGTGTCATAGCTATGCCAACAATTCCCAAAAAATAAGGGACTTTTAAAGCTTCACAATTTTCCCAGTTAAAATTACTTTTTGGCTACAACGAAAACCGAAGTAGCCTCCCATAGATCTGTGAAAAGTAGGAAAAGGGACTATACAGTCTTCTTGCTGAAGTACCCAGTGACACTCTGAGGGCCACTCTCAGGTTCACTGTTTTCTTTTCAGAACTGCTTTGTAACTGGGGATTAAATATGGGAAGATTAAGAATATGGGGGGACAGATCTTAAAATAATTATGGCAGCTGCAAAAGATAATCACATCAAAAGACCAAACACAGAAAGCTACAGAAAACTTACTGGTGGGTTTTTTCCTCCCATTTTTCTAGTAATCACGATCCCCATGGAAAACATACCACCATGGTATGCACTGAAAACCATTATCAGGATACAAATAAAGTCATTTGATCTTATTATGGCATGAAAGAATACTACCCAAATAAATACCCAATTAATATATCCAGAGGAATAAAATTGGTAACTCAAAGGTGGAAATTATATCCCAAAAAAGGTCAACAATTATCTACTGGATTTATTAACTAGCTTAATATTGTAACTCCAACTAAAGGAATGAAACTTTTCTGTAGGAAATTTAAGACAGCTTGCAAGCTGTTTTGTAAAAAAATCAAACAAAAGCCCAAACCTTTATGATGAATCGGACTGCACTTCTTCCCTGCCAGTCTCACATCAGAAATATTAAAAAAAAATAAATAAAAAAAAAAGCAATGCTTTTCTCATAATACAGTGTGGTCTCAATCATCCTGATACAGTTAGTTTATAAATACCCTGTCATGAACGGGGCCAGATGCAAGGAACTAATAAGAAACCCCTAATCTTACAGCCAGAAATACTCTTTTTAGAGCTTGTTGTAAAGTTTTATTGAAATATATCAGAAAACATTGATTAGCTAAAACAGATCTCTCTGTAGAAATGAATGCATACATAAGCATGCATGCTCACACACATATACTGACATACAGAGCCACCAAGAAATTCCCCAGCATTTATAGTATTAGTTTGGGATTCAAGACATTTGGGCTCAAAACTCAAACCAGGAGGGTCCTACTGGGAAGATAATCCCCCAGCCCACAGAAAAAACATTGGAATTCCTTACCAAGTCTGAATTCCTCATGTATCCCTTGTGGTTTAGGACCACAAGTACAACCACAAGATTTTCTTCAGTCGTGCTTCCTTCACATTAGCGTTCTAAATAAGGCTAACTTGGTCACCTCCTGCTCAGGAGTGTTTATGAGGAGATTATTTTCCCTTGGAGACAACGCTTCCTGCACTGACTGGTCAGCCATGTCAGCCTCCAGCACCAACAGACATTCATCTAAGGTGATAGGTATTGTGGTTTGGACATGATGCAGAAGTATGTTTTTCCTCCTCTATTTATTAGTATGAAAGACTGAATTGAACAAAACTAGTTCCTTCTTCTGCGAGGGTGGCCTGGTCTCTGACACATGCCTGAATGAGCTATTTATCCAAATAAGAAATTACATGAAACCCACTTGAGAGTCAGCATCTGCTATAGTCAGCAGTATCTTAAACAATGTCATCAGAAGTAGCGCCAAACAAAATTAAAATCTGCTGAATCTAAAATGCCAGCAGTCCAAAGACCACTCAGGTGGCTCTAAAAACAGGAAGTGGTAGGAATGTATAAGCAGACATCTTCAGGTCTATCGATACTAGAAAATCTTCTTGAATCATCTCTAAGCATTAAAGTGAAGGATTCTATTTTGAGCAAGTGAAGTTCTCTGAATTGGCTTGCTTGCAACTTTGAGACACAAAAAACCCGACAGTAAAACTTTATTCTTTTGCAGCCTTCAGAGGTAATGATCAGCTTGCAGGAAAAGTGCATTTCTTGCTTTAGAAAATGCTGAGAGATACCAAAGAAGAGGAAAGAAACAGAGGAAACGAAGAACGTATTGCTGTGATTGTTGTGAAAAGGAGTCAAAAGCAGAAACAGATGGCTTTCAACTTTGATGAAAAATATAGAAGCAGCTACTTCCTATACCACAAAATATTTTCAGCTCAGAAAAACTGATGGTCTAAAGACCTGTATATTCCAAACAAAAACTTAGAAAACCATATGTGTAATTGTAAACATCAACAGTTATCAGCATTCTCAAAAACTGAACTATGATTAAAAAGAGAAACATCGTAAAAATAAGTCTACAAAGTATGAAAAGACTTTTCTCAAAAGGTGCCACAAAAGCCCAACATTTGCTGCTCGGCAAAAGTGATCTATGTTTAAATCTATGGATCCTTCCAAAATCTTCCTTTCAGAGAAGTACTGACATAACATCCATCTACCATGTGTTTTGCAGACAAGTTCATTCTGCCTGTGCATGGAATGTCTAGAAGAAGACAAAGCCAAAGCAGACAACATATGATCACTTTAGTCTAATGCTGTGCTTGACTTAAAAGGTGTTCACTTCCAAGTGAACACAAAAACTGTCCTTTCCTGTAGTTCCCCAAAAGGAAGCATAAAGCAGAAGAGACAAATTGCAACCTTTTTTTTTGTAGTGGTAGTAGCAGTAGAAGACTGGCAAAAGATTATTTAAGGGGCTCACAGGGAAGCTTAGAATTAGTTTTCTGCTTAAGAGTGGATCCCAAGTCATTTATTAACATCTCAGTTCCTGAAAAATGTACTGGAACTGTTGGTGAGGTAGCACAAGTAGTGTCTCCTCCCTCCCAAGAGTTTTTCTGTCCTCAATTTCTTTTCTCTTCTTTATTCTCACACACATGCATGTGAGAATACACTACCAGTAAGAGGCTTTTGGATTTGCGTACGTTTTTTCCCTATGTCACCACTTCACTGTTTTGCTTTTGATTCCATGTGCATTTTCACTAGTTTGCAAGATGGGGAAAACACACACTAAGAATAAACTCAATAAAAACAAACACAATCATAACTTAGTACAGTTTTATGCTAATAAAAAAACCCAACCCAAATATCAGAAAAATGAATTCTTCTATATTAGCATATATAATACAATATTCTGATGGATAACTGAAAGAAACTTCTGTTGAAAGTAATCTAAAACACTAGATTCTGTACATTCTGAGAACCTAACAAAAATGTAATGACTACAAGAAAATAAGAAAAACGGAAATCATGACACACATAAATACTCACTGGTTTTAAAACCCACTGCTCCCAAGTCAAGATTCTGTAACTAATCCATGAAATTAATTAGCTCCAAAAGTAATTTTAAGATTTCTCAATGCCACATATTTTAAATAACTTGGCTAACTTTACTCAAAACTTTACTTAAGTAAAGAAGAATGTTGTGCTTTTATGGAAAAAAATCGAAGTATGTAACAAGTTGTATTTTCCTAATTCATATAGAATAAAATTTATGAAACTGCTGCAGAAATATCATCACACATTCTTACCATATCCTATAACAAAAGGATTCCAACAAAGCCTTCCTAGAATCTGGCCAATTAAAGGGAACTGCTGGATTGCTGCAATTGAATCCTGTTAAAACATAAAAACAAACAAAAAGATAATAAATATACTGCACATCAAAAGTAGATCAGCAGAACTGTTAATGACGCAGATTGTTGTAAATTACAATCCAAATGGTTTTGCTGTGAAATGCTCTGGAAGCAAAACACCTGCAGGTATGTAATAAAAGCAGAACTCCCTGAAATTGGCTATAATGTCATAATTCAAACAAATTAGAGCTTAAGTAAGTAATTTCCTCACCTACTACTTAATTATGGTAGAAAATTTGTTCATTTGACTCACATTCAGTAATCAGAAAACAGTATTAATAACCAAGATTACGTAATAATAAAAGTACAATCGAACTATATTTTTGTTGATCCTCATTACTTTAATATACTGTCTCACAGAGTTTCTAAATAAATGAACATGTACTATGGCATAAAACTAAGTATCTTTCTGTTACTTTCACTTGCTTTCTTTAAATTACCTTACATAATGACTGGTCCTAAACAAACTGCAATTTAGCTTTTAACAAAATAGAAAGCAGCTTCACTATAAAAAGTAGCAGACAATGTAGTTCATATACAACACTGTGTAATCAGTCTTATTTTTCCATTTTTGTAGCTTTACTATCTCATAAATGAAGGCTTTTAAAAATGGTGCTGTGCTGAGATAGCATGCAAGTAGTGGGAACAATAACCATCTCCTGCTGCTGCAATAAATTCCTTACATTTGTCTCACATTTGGGGCTAGCCCTAGACTTTCTGGGGCCATATTCACAAGGTCCACTTCAGGTCAAACCTCAGATTACTTGAAGTAGCAACATTAAAAATAGATATATTTTTTCCCCCTCTTAAGAAAAAGACATATATAAATATGGGAAGAAACATCACTCCCCAGGAATCTTTTATTTAAAAGTTAAATTGAGTTCAGAAAAAAATAACAACTCTGCAGTCTTTAGATATGAAGAATATTTAATAAGAAGTACTTCCATAAGAAGTCAGCCTCATGCCATAATGCAGTATTTCTAAAGCTAACTATACTGAATACATATACTGAAAAAGCCAAGCTCAGAAAAAAACATATACACAATTAAACATATAAAAAACTAAACTTAATTTTTTTTTTAAAAAAAGCACTCTAGTGAGTGCAGACAGCAACTAAATTACTAAACAGAACAGCCAGCAGCATATGCCAAGGATCTGACCATGCTGCTAGAATTCACTACATGTGCCACAACACTGGGGTTAATGTGTCAACAGACTCTCTAAGATTTAAAGGATAAGTTACAGTTTTGCATGTTAAGGCCTTTAAATAATCCAATTTATGACCTGACAACCAGAATCAAATTCTTGTTTATTTTAAAGAATTTTTTAAAGAGGCTAAAGCATTGGCTGGGAAATCTCACGTGACAACAACCAATCAAGAAGAAAATGCCCCTTTGGCAATAAATCAGGGAAACAGGAAGCACGCTCCTGTTTGCATTACCTGTGACGGTTTCCCCAGTTTGCCTCTCTGATCCAGCAATACATTAAGTCAATAACACAAACCTCTTTGCTACTGTTAGCTTCTGTTTCGTCAAAACATGGTGCAGATTGTTTCTGAGGACATCCTCAGAACAGGTCACTCTTCCTTTTAAAGTCACTTACCATATGTTTTAAAGTTTCGTAAACCTGATGCAGAAACTGCTGAAGCTGAGGCAAGTGAAGGCACACATCTTTCTGTGATTCCAGCGTGGTGGCTTGACCCCATTTAATAGCTTTATCCAGCCAATATTCAAAGTCCAGTCTGGGCACCGTAGTGTCCTGGGCCATTCCACAATCCTGAAAAAAAGATTATAACTCCCCATCAGGCAGCACTAAACACTGGCTTCAAACAAAGAATGGAAATGGGAAGATGGATATCTGCTATGTTTTTGTGTTTGCACGTGAAAAGGATGGGGAGGGGTGTGTAGTATGTCTTTGCATTTACATCTCATAAGCGTGCCAATTTTCTTTGTAGTAGTAAGAAAGTAAAATAATAACACCATTGTAACAAAGTAGCAAAGGGCACACAGTAATCAATAAATTACCTTAGAATGTACCAGCTAGCTGTGTCTCAAGCTTTTATTATCTGAATTTGTCATCACCAATATTTCACTCAAAAAATATTAGAATATGTGTGCATTTATTTAGAATGCTTTGCATGATGAAAAACTGAAAATGTCCATTTCAAGATAAATGAAAGCATTAAAATAAGGCTCAAAACAAAAGGGGTGAGGGGGCCTTTGCTTGTTTTAAGTTCTATATTTGTAATTGATCATTAGTTTTACCTCCGTTATACAAAGGAGAGGGAAAAAAATATGACCACATACAGCTTTACATACAACTCAGTTCTGAATAAAAGCTGTACCACATATAATCTATAACAAATGGCATACTTCGCTGTAAAAACTACGTCTTTGAGAGATGAGCATTATTGCCAAGCCAGAATGTTAAAATCTAACCAAAGTGCCCCAGTAAGGCACCAAAAAAACCCCCACATTTTTTCTGCTTTCCTATTACATTTTTCGTTGGCAGAAGGACAGAGAATAGCACAGCAGGCACTACACCAACCTTTAAATCCCTCTGAAAGAAACACCTCACAGGCTGAAAGAGAAAATGAGCTCTTGCAGCCATTCTTTGTTCTTTCTGTCAAGACAACTGTCAATTAACACACATGTGGTGGCAGTTTTCAGAAATGAACTGTTGCCCACTTGGAGACAAATTCAGACACTCATAGAAGCAACAGAAATCAGTGAATATTTACCTTCGTAAACCACAGACCTGGAGCTACAGACCAAAAAAATAAACTTGAACCTGAGCAGCAGCCCTTAAAATCAAGCTTGCTTTATGCAGCTAACCCTTACAATCACGTCATTTATACAGCATGCTAAACTGAGCCAGATAAAAATCTGAAGCTCATTAATGAACCTGTTTAATTTCTACAAGTAATAAATTCAATAAATACCACATAGTGAATCTCAACTATTATTTGACTTTGGAACCTGTCCAGCAAAAAAAAGAGTAAGGTAAAGCTGTTGGCTTGCCAGAGTTCAATGTATGTTTGGCCTAAACAAAAGTAATGTAAGTAAAGCAAATGCTTTTGTGTTCTTTATCATGCTCCCATTTCTACCTGCAACTGGTGCTGTCAGCAGAACTCATAACGGACCTGTGCAGTGCCAAGATCTTACTGATCTTCTATAAGTATTACAAACAGGCTGAGAGACTTCATCACCATAGCTCTCTGAAGTGACATAGGTCAAACACCCAGCAGCAATTAGCCATCAAACACTTTTATCATCACAGGGACATAATAAATCCCTAAAGAATAAATCCAAGCCAAGAACTGAATTTACACATTTGAGTAAATTAATGAGCCTGTTTGATGTTGCCAGGTAAGATTAATCCTCCTGCATAACTGACAAATAAATCCCCTAGCAAAATGGCTCCTAAACCTTTAAGAAAAAGGGAAACAAGGTGAAGGGAAAAAACCCAAACCAACAAAACACAGACACTCCAGTATTTTGAGGCCAGTCACATGAGTTAACTACATATTAACAGAGGATCCAAGGTAAATAAATCAAGCAGTCTTATCTCCTATACCAGGTACCTGTAATTACTATTCCAGTATGCAAAAACGCACAGCCATCACAGGCTGAGGATGGTCTTCCCAGAGAAGCTGTGGATGCCCATTCCCTGGAAGTGTTCAAGGCCAGGCTGGATGGGGCTTTGAGTAACCTGGTCTAGTGGGAGGTGTCCCTGCCCATGGCAGGGGAGTTAGAACTAGATGATCTTTAAGGTCCCTTCTAACTCAAACCATTCTATGGTTCTATGATTCTTCCATAAGTCTGACATCCCAGCTCCACAATAAGAAAGGTGTTTTACCTCCCTTCTTAATTACCTCCCTTCTAAATAAACTGGATTGCTGGTCCAGAGAGACTCCTTAGCAACTCCTTAGCTGATCCAGAGCCATTGCCTTATAGAAAAAATTGTCGAAGACTGTACATTCTTTTTTAACTACAACAACAACAAAAAAAAACCAAAACCAACCAAAAAGGAGAACATCAGCACAAATCATAAGAGAAAAGAAATCTTAAAAGTATATCTATTCTGTATGCTGCAAATTGCAAGTGTGCATTTTTTAACAGTTTCTGAGAGTTAATTCCCTTAAGATATGTGTCCTGAGTATCTTGGATATGAGCAAAGTACTGTCCCATCAACAAACTTGTACTAATCACATAAACAAACCTGTCTTTCATTCACCAAGAAAACAAAGTTGTTCTGTGTTCAGTGCTATTCAAAATCCTCACCTGAGATGCAGTATGTTTTTCACAGTTGTCTTGCTGTATGAAAGCATAAGCAAAGGGCTTGCACCAAAAAAACCCAAATCTACATTCTAGAGTTCAGACCTTATCTTCAAAAGGTTCAATCCTGAACTTGTTCCTTTCACATCATTTTCTGATGAAACAGAAAGAGAGTTCTGTTTCTAAAACTGAGTTCAGAAATTTTAGCTGCAGTCTAATGCACATTCATGGATGAGCTTCTGGGCAAAAACAGAGGAGTCAGTTTTCCATCCCATTTCTAAAATAGATTAAAAGATAAATAAATGTATTTTTCTGTGCAATTAATTTTCTGAAACTGCTCAAAATACCATCAGAAATAAGGAGCAAGTGATCTATATGACTAATAGAACAGGTAACCCACAGTGCATATCTATAATAAACTGTGGTATATATACTGAAAAAAAAAGGGAAATAAACCATTAAAGGTGACGTGAACAATCTTTGTTTGTACTCTTTTGGGGGGCAGGAGGCAAGATTGAGCACTTATGTAAAGCTTTATAAAAGAACTACTCCTGTCAATTCAATGGTAGCAGCATCCCTTACAGCAACTACTAGAAACTGAACATAGATTTTTCAAAAATTATCATCACAAATTCTGCAAGTGCTAAAAATATTGCTATTATCTGTTTTGGGATACAATCAATTCATGTTTTATAAAACTTACCCTGAGGTCTACAAAAGGGTATATTAAAGTGACATTTCCAAGAATTGCTGCATTGTTCATATAGGCCATTGGCCTTTGTTTAGCATTTTGTACGTGCTTCAGCACATCCTTGATCAAAAACATGCTTAATTTAATATGCACTAATACTTAGCTGCATGGCTACTTTGCTTATGCCACACTAAAAAAGAATTATTCCAAGCACCTCTTCTATTTGCAATAGCAGGATTTTTTTAAGCTGTACTTAAGTGATTGCTTTCTTTACAAGCCTCCAATGAAATAGTTATTTTATCGATTGTTTATTTTGACTATAGCATTTAGTCCTGAAAAGAGCAATTTTATTCATATAGCTTATTCTTGTCTTCACCTCAACATTACTGGAAAGCATACCGTAAAATTACTGAATGTATAAATAACACAGCTAAAAGGAAAACAAAACATACCAAACCTGACACGCAGATTTCACCTCAAAAAACCGTCACAGGATATATAGTTTATTAACAAGAGAAATATAAAACTATTAGCTAATTAAATGTAATTTAAACATTCAGATCCCAGTCAGATACAGAACATATAAATAGACTTACAGAAACTATAGATAATAAAGACTTGATTAAAAGTTTTACTTGTCATACTGTCAAGTATATTCCTAAAGTCTCTTTCAGGTTCACTTCCACCCTCTTCAGTTAGTTGGGAGTCCTTTTATTTCATCTGCCAAAAATTAAATACTGCTTCTTATTTATGACTACTTATTCCACAATATTAGAAATTCAGAACTGGATTTACTGTAACTCACCTTAAAATATCCTTTACTTTCAGAAAGAAAGGGAAGAAATAGTCTTTAGCCCTCCTCTCTCAGAACCCCCAGTCAAACCCTCCTGGTCTTGTACTTTAAAGCACAGGGAACCCTGTGGAGCTCAGGCATGAGGGTACTTGTTACATCTTTCAGAAGTTAAAGGCAGCATTTCCAACAAGGAATGGATTAGCTTTATTCTGTAAAGTGAGCTATCTGGATTAGTGTCTGAAATGTAACACTTTAGTCAGTAACTTTTGTTAGCAGATCTTGAGGCAAAAGTCCTACAGTATACCAAGGCACTCCACCTAACAAGAGTTACTGCTACATCCTCCAGAACACACAGACACAAACGTCACACTGTCACAGCCTTCCATGTTAAGACATACATGAATACTACTCATCTGTGATAGACAGTGAATTACTTGCAAGGGTAGGAGAGATACCAACAAAGTTTTCAGAAAACTTCTCACAACCATCTCCTTACCTATAGTCTGAAAATTAAATACTTGTGCATTCAGCATGTAAGTTAGTAAAAGAATGAAGATTTTTTTTTTCTCTAGAACAGGAGAAATAAAATCTTTTTAAGTAAAACCATAAAAAGAGAAAAATCAAGTGAAAGCAAAGTAACTTCTTTACAATTAAAAATTCTGAAACTCAGGACTCAGCTGTTGTGAAAAGGGAATATGTGGTTGGTAAAACATTACAGCTCCTCAGAAAGCATTTCTGTCAATCATGGGAAATCCAGTAACAAACTTTCATAGCTTTCAATGTCCCCAAATCTGGCTTTAATAGATTGCCAAAAATTGCTACTAGACTTCTATTACTTAGCTTGTCGTTAATCTTACAAATTCAGGTGTTATTTTTAAATAAATAAAAGCATTTCAAGGAGAAGGATCTTTGAGATAACACTAAGGTACAATATTGCCTTATGTCACACCATTCCAACTAAATGTGACAAAAACTTGCATTCAAGGTAAAAACGTCTAATTGCACACTTTTCCTCGAACCAGTGATGAGTAGTTCCACAGTCCAAATGAAGACTTCACTTTCCATTACTCCATCTCCTCTCCCAAACCTTGCCCATCAGCAACCTCAGCTTGTGAGGAAAAAACAAAACAAAAAAACAGTTAAAATACTTATATGACACCAGGGTTCAAAGGCTCCAAACAGAACAGGTCACCATTGAGCTAACGGAACTCATAAACATGCATTCCAAATTGCAAATTATTTTTAGGGTTGTTAACACTTAGAAAAGCAGTAGGACAGTCCTTTTGTGCATGTTTATTATCCTAATAGATATTAGGAGACTAACACTAGGAATTCACAGACTAGATATTAGGTAAGCACTTCAGTATATTATATAATCAAAAGATAACATGATTTTGACTCCTTAGTTCATCACCCTTAAGTTAATTATGATACAGCATGGTTGATACACTAATAGAACAGTAGACTAACAACTTACTGTTTCCATGTTTCAAAGATTATTATAATCATGTCAGAAATTTAGTATCTAATGGATGATAATTTGAGGTTATGCCAAAAAAAAAATATGTAGCAGTTATCCAGAACACAGGTATGATTTTCTCTTTTATTATTTCTCTACATAAAATGTCTAATTAGGTTCTTTCACCTTGTTCCCACAAATATATTTTTCATTTTCACCTTGACAACTCTCCTTTTACTTGCCAAGAACAGAAAGAAAACGTAATGTATACTTAGTTAGGCAGTAAGATCAATCATGATTTATTTCCCACTTTAAAGAAAATCTATTACTAGCGCCTCCAAAATTAATTCAGAAGTTTATTAGGAAAAAAGTGAACACTGTTTTTAAAAACTTCAGAAAGGCCCAAGAGTAGTAAAGACTATGTGAAAATTAAAAACACATATTATTTATTCCTGTCATTTTATTTTTCACAGTGTCCCTTGTTGAGAAATTAGTTTCAAGGGCTGGTTTATAGGTTGCTATTAAACCTAATCCACATGCACTGGTAGTCCAGCAGTCAAGAATAATCTAGAGAACAATTTGCATCTTGATTCTGGACTCTGTGTTTACATTCAGTGTTGATTAGTGTTGATTTTTTATTTAATAACTTTTCAGACGCACAAGTTTGCCAATTCCTCTTTGTGCCTATATCCACAGATATTTTACAGGAAGAACAAACCACTAGTACAGAAAACTGCCTGTCTATATGCAGACTTTTAAAATTAAAACAAATTGCATGCAAATATATCTTCCTCTGGAAATAAAACCAAAGAACTGAGTTTTAGCAAAAGAATGGAACTAACATTGGCTAAGCAGCTGCAAAACCTGGTAAACTAAATAGCTGTCAAGCAGATGGGTGGTATTATCGTTCAACATTTAGACTAACAATTGTCCTAGAGAGAGTAATTAAGTCCTGTATTCTGCTCCTCTGCCTTTCTTTCCTCTGTTTACTCCAATAATCAGTATTTTAACAGTTGTCAGATCTGCTTTCTGAATTACATCATCAGGTCCCAGAGAAAAAAGAGACCAATTTTTGTCTTTAAGGGATGGTGGCCACTAACAGGGATACTTTCATGGCCAGCATATGTATTAAACCTCTTGCATAGGTTTAATCTGAGTAACATTGCAAACAGCAAATCGATGTTTCCAGTTGCATTCTGTTGCCCTGCAGGACTGGAGAAGACTTGATGCCCTGGGGAAGCATGCACTGCTGGGATTCATACAAGATCTCCCTTTCCTGAATGTTCTGAAAACATTACATTTCCCTCTCCCCCCAAAAGGACTATATGATCATAATTAAGCCTTCTCCTCCCCATTCATCAGGCTATAAGTTTCATGACCAAAAAAATATTCTTTGTTAGCCTTTCCTGATAACAGTAACCACTTCTCACAAAAATTAATTTTAAAACTTTCTGGTTCTAATGGCAGGCTGGTCTCACAGCAGCAGATCTTCCTTTTGGCCTACCCCATTTCAAGAGGCTAAGAATAAAACCTTTTTTAATGGCAAAGGTATATCTCAGCACACCCATCTAATTCTTTTGCCCAAGGGAACAGTGAAAGATGTGAAAGACATTTAGGTGTGATATCGCTGAATTTTACAGATCTTATTTATTACCTTTCCATAATGAATCTTAAGAGGACAACACGGCAATTATTTATCATTTCCATATACAAAATTCCATATACAATTACCAGCCCACATAACGGATTACTATATTTTCAGGCACAAATGGAATACAAAGTTTGATCACAAGCCACTGGAAGTCACTCCTGCAAGAAACACAACAACTAAGTTATTAAGACTCCAACATCACAAGTATTTTGGTTTTAAAAAAGTTAAATTTAAGAGGAGAAAACAGACAATGAGGAAAGTACCTCTATATCTCTGGCAGAAGGCTCTACACAATTCAGCAAAGTACCAAACCATACGATGTCCTAATTTAAAAGAATTTCAATGTCAGGACTAGCCAGATCACAATCCAGCAAGGCCCACATAAAGCTGTCCATATCACTAGGCAGGGAATCAGATGCATGTACAAAATGGAAATTTGTTTCAAGGCAATAAAGCAAAACCCAAATTTGACCAGTGCACACTGATATTAAGCAGATCAGCTTCGCCTTCCAAAACAAAAACCAGACTTGAAAGAAACAGGGGGGTTCTAGCTCACCCTTTAACTCTGTGTTTGTTCTTCTGTGTCTGAATTGCTTACCTCTCACCAGTACACAGTGATCTAACACAGAAAGGTACCAACAATATATGACAAAATGCAGCAGAAGCTAGAAATGACGTACTGGGCATGGTGAACAGAAGCAGAAACAAGAAGACACCTTCACAACCTTCTAGAAATGGTGGGGTGTGGGGGGGTGTGTGTGTGAAGCACATCTCCTTTCAATATATTTCCTCAGTAAGGCAAAAACTTAACATATTTTGTCTTGCAAATATCTAAATAGCAAACCTTCCAACATTATTGTGGTAACACTCAGGTCACTGTAATGTGGCAATCTCTCCTAGTGCTTGATAAAGATTTTTTGGGATAGCTCTAATGAATATGAATGTTAAAACATTCTTGGATTTATTTTGCTAGACAGAGCCTTTTCACTCAGCCCAGATTATTTTCAGCTGACTTTTGCGACAACAGATGCAATAAAGGCCACACAAAGGAAAATACAGCTAAGAAGACAATGCAAACAAAGAACAAATGCAACGCAGGAAAAAGGCATTAGGTCTGACTCAGCCTCTGAACTACAGCAGGCAGAACTGCTTCTGTAGAGTATCTGGTAACATAAAGATAGAAGTAACATAATTTTACACCATTTCACAGAAAGTCCGATCATTGCTAACACTTTAGCTTCACTATGGCTAGTAACATCACACACCAATTGTGCAAGGGCCTCCAATATCAGTAGTCTAAACACTACATAAATTAGACCTTCTTTTGCAGGTTACAGGACAAGGAACACAATTCTTATTCTATTTACATCAGCAGCAAAATTTTTGTTAGTCATGGTGCATTCAAGGCACTGAGCAGCTTATCCACCTAAGAGCTCATCGAGTCACTGCACCAGAAAAAATACTCCTATTCGCAATAACGGCCAGTTCTTGTTAGATGTAATTTACTTTTTGTCCCCCTTCTTCTACACCCAATCTGCCAGACAATGCATCACTCAGTATCTCGTGGACTATCTGACATTAACTTAAAACTATAAAGTTTTCATTACCCTCTTCTTGAAAGTATTATGCTCTCACTTAGTTTCTTGTAAGCCAACGCAAAGATGTGAATGAATTATAATTACCTAGACAGAGTCATTTTTGTACCAACTACCAATTGTACTTCCTCAATTAAACTTTTACATCTGGTTACCACCGTCTCCTTCAGCTTAAATCCACTACCAGACATTTTTGCTGTACCGTCACATGCCTAAAAGGCTTTCTTCAACCTCTTCTCTGCAGAGCAACACTTCAGGAAAAAAAAAAGCTGATCTGGGGGTGCTGGTTGACAGCAGGCTCAATACAAGTCAGCAGTGTGCTCTGGCAGCCAAGAGGGCAAACCGCACCCTGGGGTGCATCAAACACAGCACAACCAGCTGGCCAAAAGCGGGGATTCTCCCACTGTATTCAGCCTTGGCGCAGCCTCACCTGGAGCACTGTGTGCAGTTCTGGGCCCCACAATTTAAGAAGGATGTGAAGGCACCTGAATGTGTCCAGAGGACGGCAAAGCAGCTGGTGGAAGGGCTGGAAGGCACGTCCTGTGAGGAGGGGCTGTGGACTCTGGGTTTGTCTAGTTTGGAGAGAAGGAGGCTGAGGGGCGACCTCATTGCTGTCTATGGCTTCCTGACATGGAGAGGGAGGTGCTAATCTCTTCTCCCTGGGACCCAGTGGTAGAATACACGGTAACGGTTCAAAGCTGTGCCAGGGTAGGTTCAGACTGGACATTTCTTTACCAAGAGGGTGGTCACACACAGGAACATGCTCCTTAGAGACGTGTTCGATGCCCTAAGCCTGCCAGTGTTTAAGAGCCATTTGTACAATGCCCTTAAATAACATGCTTTAACTTTTGGTCAGCTCTGAAGTGGTCAGGCAGTTGGACTAGATGATTGTTGTAGGTTCCTTCCAACTGAACCATTCTACTCTATTCTATTCTGTTCTGAACATACACAAAACCAATCATCCAAACTTTCCTCATCATTGACCTTCCTCTCCAATTAACTTGTATTTGGATACCACTTGATTGGAATACAGTGAAATTTATTTCCTTAAGATTCAGTTCCTCTGAAAAAAAAAACCCAATTTTAACTAGAGATTAATTCATCATGAAATAAACAGCATTCTTCTCTTCCCAGAGTTGCAATTCTTTGTGCTACCAGTGAGGGGGGGGTTGCATATACACCAATCCTTAGCACTTTTTTTTTTCCTTTTAGGCATTTCACTTTAAGTTATTAAATATTAATAAGCAATTAATAAATACGCAGTAATTCCCTAATTTCCAAGCGTAAGTGGAAGAACATACATTAAATTCTGCACAGCAAGTTAGAACGTTAGTACGCTCTTGAGAGGAGTCATACACAACCTGTTATGTAAAAGAAAAGAGTGTATTCCTTTGTATTAGTATATCAAGGAACAGCATTCACTTCTACTTGTACATACTAAAATTACAAGGAGACCGGGGGGAAAGCCTAAAAAAGTTTCTGCCAGAACATCATCTTCTTCCAGCTAAGCTGTGGAGAAGATTCTGCAAATTGCTGGCACGATCCAGAAATATTTTTTAAATGGTGGGAAAAAAAGTAAGTAAAACAGGTGGGATGGACAGACAACACAACACAGGTACACAATCTTTTTAAACAGAGAAGAATGACTAGCATTTCTTTCTTCAATTAAATTGTAAGTTAACACTATAGGGCTTCATATTTCCAACAATTATGCTTCTTTAATAGCCATGCAACTTTGCTAAATTCAAGCTTTACCCTTGACTTACACAGATTTAAGAAAAGAAAACACATGGTCCAAATCTTTTTCACAAGTATTTGAACATCAACTAAAATACTGCCTATGGTATTGACATCCAGAGCTATTCATACAGTGTATAGAGTTGTCTTGCTCATAGAAAGTAAATTCCTCTCTCCGAAAATCTCTAGAATGTTTTTTTTAAAGAATGTCTAATATTTACTATAGTAATGAAGGACTTACCTTTCATTGAAATTCTTCGGCTCTACACAGTTAAAGCATTTCTACATAAGCATAAGGAAACAGGGGCACAAACAGAAAATGACTTGTCCAAAGTCACTGAGAAACATAAGACAGAGAGATAAAAGACACAGATCTCGTATGTTCTAGCCCATTAGACAACACTGATTCTCAAGGATTTCTTCAAAGACAATCTCTTATTCAACCTGAGCTCCCCAAGCATGACACAATGGTTTATGCAATGGTGAAGGGCAATATTCCACCAAAAAGAAAATGACCACACAACAATCATGGGAAAGCATTTTCTTTCCAGTTTTTATTATACATACTTACTTTTGTATGAACTTTATCTAATGACAGCATAGTAAGTTTAAGCAAAAATGATACAGATTTATTCTAACATCAGTTGAGGCTGCTGAAATTCTGTGAAAAAAGGCATTCACATAGTCACATCCAATGAAAGCAAGTTTGCAAATGAAAAATAAAAAAAACCAAACTCATACTTTTCTCCCCTCTGTCTCTGACTACTCTCACTCAGAAATAACCACAGAATAAAATCTTCTGAATAAAGATGTATTTATGGCACTAAGTACACCTGACATAAAAAGAAAAATGTATTCTTCAGAAGAATAAAACTAACTTCATGACATCCACATCAACATTTACACCTTTTTGTTGTACATTATTTTAACACACTCCCACAGACACTTGTCCCTGGAGTCCATTGACAAGGTTTCATGCTATTCACAGGCATTAAATCAGGCTATTCATTCTTTGCAAACAAGAAGAGATAAGTTTCCTCAGAAACATCTAGAGCAAAGACTTTCAGTGATTCACTCAGTCAAACTTATAATGCAGCAACAATTAGCTATGTGGGCATTTACACTGGAGACAGGGCACTGACATTCAAAGCAATGAGGCATTCATTTGGGGAATTCTCAGTCAATTACTCCTGCATATTCTATGCACATGTCCTTTTTAATGTGCCAATAGTGGCTTGCCACTAAGATTTTTGTCGCATCTGTTCATGAAAAACCTCAAAATTTAGCAATGCCACCCTTGGCATGAAATTAAAGCTATATAGTTCTGGTATACCGTGAGGAGGGAGTTCCTTATTAATTTGGGTTGGTTGATGACAGATGAGCCCTTTTAATGTACAAAATAGGAACATAGTGGTAGGTCTCCTGGCCTCTTCTCCTTGGACACTCATATATGTCAATTTAGTTGTATATTATGATACTTTATTACAGTCACTGTTTGAAATATTTCAATATTGTCACATAGTTAATCAAGATTTATAAAATAAGCATGTCTAGTGAATGTACTAGCAGGGAGGAAGGACAGCCTTGCAGTTTGGCTCCAGGAGTCAGAAGCCTAAGAGTCTGATTCTCACTTCTGACGCATCTCACACATGACACTAAAGTAGTCATTTAAGTTTCCAAGGCCTGTTCTACTTCACCCCTACAGAAGCCTGATTAGTACTGCTCTAATTTTAAAGTTTAATAGTACAGTGTACTTTAAAAAAAAAAATAAATATCAAACTGAAGATACATGTTTGATAACATCAAATTTATTTCATTCTCAAGGAAAAACAACTAGTTCTTCTCAACGATATACAAAGTTCCTTTTGCTGCAGTAGCCTTGTGGACTTTATTCTGTCAGATTACCATAACTGATGCTGTGTAAATTACATTTGAGCAAGTCATCTGTCTTTAAATTATGTACAATAATATCTGTATAAATCATGACTAGTAAGCTTATGAAAATATAACTCATGGCATTGCTTACCTATAGAATTTCTATTAAAAGTTGAATCATCACACACCGTTTGTCATAGCCATCTAAAATAAATATTATTTCTATAGTAAAATGCGTAACTAAGTCTTACTAATTTTTAAATACTTTTGAAACACCCACAAAGTTACCAGCCCTCACCAAGGAGAAAATAACATATTCTACATTCCTATAACTTACAAAGTAAACTAACTATGTGGTCTCAGAAGTTGGTGGGATGTGCCATCAAGTTTCAAGACACAAAAGGTTTTTTCATTCCAAAGTTACAAGAAAGAAAATACAGATAATGAGCATTTTCATGATCTTCATTTTAGCAACATTAATAATAATGACAGCCATTTATGATAAAGCTAACTGCAAAATTCAGCCTGGGAATAGCTTTCTTGGTGAAAGTTAAATTGTTTAATTCAATATTTGACTTGATTTTTGAGAGCTGTACTAGTGTGTATATATGTAATAAGATCTTTACAACCGGCATACTTTTGTGCATTTTTTAGATCAAGTTGGCACAAAATATGTTGTATTCAAAAAAAAAAAGAATCTGGTGAGTTGAAGACTGAAGATTTTTATTTGGGATTAATCTCATGCAATATATGCATCTTGCTGTAAATGTAAAATACGATTCCATGTATATCAAAGGACTCTAACTTTTTCTCAAATATTGTTTCAGGAAAGAATTGTTTCACCCATCCTTCAATCTTCACAAGATCCTTCACCCATCTTTTGAAAGACATCTTTGTCAAAAACTGCACCTTCACAAAAAAAAGTAAGTACAGTGAAACATATGGCTTAAGGAAAAGGAAAGAAAAGAAATACGGTTTAAAAGTATACCAAGTGTACAAGGCTGCTCCATTAACAGGAGAAAAATTGTGTCTAGTACCTTCAAATGGGTACTTCTTGTTGCTTTAACTCTCCCTTAAACATCTCCCTTACATCTCCCTTAAAACCCAGCTCCCACTGGTGTCCCTTATGACACTTTCATCTATGGTATCCTATGGTTAATTTCATGTGGTGACCATCCAGCTGGCCCATGTGCATGTACCAACCAGATGGAGGACTGCTGCCAAACAAAATGTACAACAACAATCTCTCTCTTTGACCCTGCCCTCATTTTTAGAAAACATATAGGAATAGAATTGTTTTCAAACCTTTATCCTGCATTCAAGCTTCGTTAAAATTGGCTAATGTGTTCGATTCTTAGCAGCCAGAAACATGAAGATGTGGAATCACACAGCTCTCATTTCCCGAGGAAACTAAGATAAAAAAGCAGTTATTATCAAACTTGATCCATGCCTACAAGTGAAAATATAACCTTCAGGATCTGTTTCCGACTCATACTTTCCCACTGCCGCATTCTCTAAAGACAAGTTTCCAGTGAGGGTGAAGTGTGGCAGCGTTTATATTCTCTTTACAAACGAACCACTAGAGGACAACAATAAACGTTTAGCAGGCCTGTTTCTATCCAAGAGATGGCAGTACTGAACAAACATCCACGTAGAGAGGAAGAGAGATTGCAAGAGGGAGGAAAAAAAGGATAAACAAGTAAAAGGGCTTTCCAGCAATGGCAAAATTCAGCAGACAGAAGATTTTCATAGACCTGTCAGAAGCTCACAATATACTTTGAGACATATCTCAATTTCTGCTTCCAATATCATAAGTTGATGAATTCTTATGAGACAATTTTTGAACCTTGAGCAAAGAAGGGAAAATGAACATGAAAACAAGTACCAGCAAATAATCCATCTAATTCAAACCAAAGTGAATGTTACTTCATTTAATGGCCACAGAGAAGAAAGCCTTCCATTTACAAAAAACATTCAGAGAGTTTGCACTGGGCGGGGGGGGGATGGTGGCGGGAAGGAGCTTCAGATCCTTATAATTACATATTGGAAAAAATTCCCAAATTCTTAAGATTCTCCTGGTTTTCAAAAGCCTGTCACTAGAATGTTATGTCCCACAAATTTTACCTAAATTATTCTTCATTGTGATATAGAGCATTAACTTTTAGTTATTCTTCCACATCAAAAGGGTGATTTAGAAAATTTTTTGAGAGGAGTTGAAGGTAGTGGTTTAATTACCTGTATTTGTGAACCAAACCCAAAAATAAAAGCGGCGACTTCTGCCAACGGTTGTGAGGCATTGGTCTTCCTTAATCTTTAGTTTAAATGAAAGGCCAGCTACACTATCTGACAGTGTACTGTAAAAGCATACTGTACCGGAGTACTTCCACTAGAGCAGATGCCTACGAGTGTTGGACTGCATAGTACAAAAGTTGGCACATCTGCTAAATCAGAAAAAAAGCTGGGAACTTTTTACTCCCTCTCTCCGTAAACCGTTTAGGAAGGTATCTGTGTTGCACTGATCTCGTAAAGGACATTTTATCGATTGGTTTCTGAAGTTCCTAGAACGAAGAAGAACAGCAAGATGCAGGCAGACGCAGATATTAAGTCTCGCTCTTCAAATGCTTTCACAACCAGGCGATATTGACCAAGTACCAGCTCTTAGCTGGGACGTGCATGCGGTATTTCCTTTATCACAAGCCATTCCCACCTCCGACAGCCCGCAGCCAAACCGGCATTCCACAAGAAACGTCAACCCTTGTTTGTGGGAGTTCCAACACAACTGCTTCCGCCCCGGCGTTAAGGCAAGACAGAGGTACGCTGGGAGCCAGGCACGAAATACCGAAGGCTACCTCACGAGTGAGGTAGTGGCAACCGGTGAAGTCGCTGAGACAAGGCCCGGGGCGGGACGCGGCGCCCAGGACGCACATCCGAGGGCACCAGCGGCCTCAACGCCGCAGACACCTTCCCCTGGCAGCGCAGAAACTTCAGGGAAGGGCCGGGCCCGCTCGCCACCCCCGGCCGGACCTGCTCGCCACCCCCGGCCGGGCCCGGCCCGGCCCCGTTCCTCGCCGCCAGCTCCCTCAGCGAGGGCGCCGCTCCCGTCCCTCACCGCA
>VYZM01007547.1:79162-125823 GCA_013398915.1 Dromas ardeola | reverse complement strand
CAAATTTTCGTCTTGACCTTAGAAATTATAGTCAGTCCTGTCTGTCAGGACATCTGTCTCTCTGTATTCTAGGCTGCGCAGTGCAACTTCTGAGTGATTCTTCTGAGATCTGGGTTTCCACAGTGCCCTTTGAACCTCAGAGCTACTTTTTCATTAAAATGTAAAGGGAAGAACTAGGCTGTGGAATGAATGCAGAGGTGAATATTTGCCTGCTCCAGTATAAGGTGACTAGAACCATAGCCAAGAAGGTCTTCTGTAGAAAGAAGAATTCTTTTTTTGAAGTTGTGCTTTGAGGAACACTCTGATCCTGTGGATAATGCTGCCTTCTCTTCTCCCAGAACAATTAACTCTGAGCTGTAGAAAGGAGCTGCGTCCAACCTTCCTTCAGGCCTGCGCCATTGGTCTCTTTCAGTATTTCCTAAAGATTTGCCTCTGTGATGCATCTCTGGAGTCCTTCATAAACTGGTAACTCCTTTGAAAATCTAGGAGTGGTGCAGTAGGCTGGAAGGGAGAAAAATGAATTGGAAGAGGCAGAAGGTGAGGGATAAGAGTAAAAAACCCAGTTTTATAAATCTCAGAAGTCTGCTTTATCTTAACTCATTTGAATTTTCCTTTTTTCCAATTTTTGTTTGCACATGGCTCCACTTCCTATATTTCCCTTATTAAGGTTAGAAGATAAATGAGCTCAAGAGAAACATACTTGAAAGTTTTATGTTTTCCCTCATTTCATACACCAATCTTTGATCCTGTAGCAAAATCCTGCATTGTGCGTCTTCCCTGTGGTTCATGGCAACATTTCTAGGGCCATAATGCAAAACCCTTTGAAGTCAGTGGTCATCTGTCACTTTATTTCCATGCACCATGGAACATTGCCTTGGGGATTCCCTACCAACCCAACCTACATCCCACAGCCTTGGCTTTGATTTCATTGTACTCCGTTGTTCTTTTTGAAAAGTGCATATGAGATCCAGGTTATAAAAAAAAGAAAAAAAGTCCAATCTTTGACATAGGACAACATGTCAGTTAATTTATAAAATAAACACTGATTGATAAAAGTAATAAATAAGCTGGAGATAATTGGTCTCTGTTTCTATCTTATTTGAACCATAAAATCCAATTTACCATTTGTGATTTCAAATTAAACTGGGGAAATGAGACTGTGTGCAATCACAACTGCTCATGTTCTGTGGCCGGCATGCTGCCTGAAACTCTATTTTCTTATCTAAAATATGACTGGTGTCTAAGAAAGACCTTTTGACAGCTGTCACTGAAAATTAAAAGTCCTTGACAACCATGTCCCTGTTTATTCCAGCAGCAGTGACATGGTTCAAAGAAGATTAGGTCCAGTAAATATGACTTGAAAGTATGACAACTTTGTTAGGATTGCTTCAGATGTCTTGACGGAGGTGCACCAGTGACCTTTCACCATAAGGAGACAATATATTACTTTGTGTGTGCTCGATATGGTTTATTTCAAGTTTGAATGAGCACAGAATAAATCTATCTGAATGCCTCTATGTGAAACTCCTCTGTGAACTGTAATGAATGTTGTTCACTGTCATAATCTAAGTCAACAGGCTTGAAAACCATGAGGTAATATATGTTTAGTGACTGTATGAAACTTTGCACTTTGAAAAAAGTGTTATAACAGGATCTTACAGGGATTTATAACAGGATCAATGGTGTCTCAAGGGTCCTCTGCATTAATTATACCGTTTTTTGTTTTTTTTTTTTTTTCAAAGGACATGGCAAAAAGTATGCAATCAAGTATTGCAAAAATCTACAAATTGGATATTTTGAGCACCAGACTGCAGGTGTGGTTTTGCAGACTTCCATGAGCACAAAGAAAAGATACTGTGCCCTTACTCAGAATGGGTAGATAATTTGCAGCAATATCAACGTGCTTGTTTTTTTAGCTTAAGCATACCTTTTCGTTGACTACGCACCTTCTGGTCACATCAGTGAAAAGCCTGAACTAGCCTCTGCCTGCTCACAAAAGGTAATGTGAACATATTCATGAAGATGCGGCTGAAGGTAGGAACAAGCTATGTGACAAAGCAGGGCAAGTTTCTAGTAGCTCATTGAACCGAAAGGGGACATGAGCATTGATGATTCTGTTCTAACAGCATAAAAGACTCTGCATTAGTGAAATATTTTATTTTTTTTAGTACAGTTACATCAAAACTGGCATACTTGATTTAAGTTTTCATTAAAAACCCCCACATTTTCCAGAAAGGAAAATGAAATATTAATTTATTATTTATTTTTTTAACCTCATCTTGCCCTCATGTTTATTGTCCTTCCAGTTTTCTACTGTTAGGAAGTGTCTGAAGATGCCTCATGAGTTTGAGCCATCCAAAATAGGATTACAATATCCATTGTTTTTAAGAGTAAACAGTAAAGATGCATTTCTGAAAATCTCCAAGTATAGAATATATGAGAATCTCAAACTACATACAATAAATCAAAGTAAATCAGGACAGTGTTTTTTTCTTTGCTGTTGCATATATTTTAGTTTTAGCTGTGTATTTCAGCTGCCAGCCAGGAACTCTGGGCATTGCAAAACTAAACACATATAGAAGTATCCAGACCATTCCCTGCAAATGCACACTGGTAAGTAAAGTTGATTTATAAAGCAAGAGAAATTGTTATCTCTACTTTTAACTTTGTAAAGAATGGTGTTAAATTTCAGGAAGATTGTACTGAAATACTTCTTCAGATATTCCTTAAGTATTTTAGAAAAAGCAGTATAGCAAATGCCTCTCACTTTCTTACAATGAGGCTATAAGAACGTGAGAGGACATTTGAAACAGAGATAGGACAGGAGTGTACTCAGCTACTACATTTGAGCTCAAATTAAAAGAGAAATTGTTCAAGTACAACAGTGAATCATATGTCTTTCTGAAAACCACATTTCTGCTTAGAGGCATTCATCACATGCTTAGAGATCCTTATAATGAAAATTATGAAGAAAGTGGATTCTCACTAAAGTATATGGAAATGTAATGTTCCCAAAATTAATTTTTTTCCATCCTATATTTTCCTATGACATTTTCAGTACATACATTGACTGGAGGCAATAATTTTTAATGGAGTTAAGAGTTATTGTATGAATATGTGACTCTGCCACACCATGATGTTGACCTTAAAATATATGGTAATTAAAGTATTCTGGCTTTAAAAGTTAAGTTAACTTCCTAAGTGTTGGCAGCCTGAAAAGACACACACAGATTTTTCTCTCTCCCTCACAAACATTTTCCTTGGACACTCACTTCTTCATTGTTTGAATAAAGTCTCATTTTCATTACAAACCTTTACACAAAAATCTCTTTAATCATTTCTATACTGGTGTCACTGCTTTTTGGTCCTTTGGCCTTAGATTTACTTCTGCATTGTGTAGCAGGTAGTACAATTGTTTCGGACCAACAACAACTGCCATTTTTTGGAATAATGTACAGACGGGTTGTTCATCACTCCCAGTATGTATATCTTCTCAGCAGAGAACAGGGTTTCTGCTGTGGAATCACCATTACTGGATATTTTCAAGACTTGGCTAGATGGAAACATGCTTACCCAGTCTAGTGTTGGGAATAGCCCTTTTTGTTGGAAGGCTGGACAAAGGTTCCCCCAGCTGCCTGTTTGAACCAACACTTCAGTGACTGTTATCTCTTTTACTTTTGGCTTTTATCACTGTTGGATAGACAAAGTGTCTTAGAGGCGTATTCAGCCACCTTTAGGTGACCAGTTTAGCCAGGTAATTCACCTGGTTCATCTCTCTGAGCTCCGCCTTACTGGTGAAGAGAAGCAGGATTTACTATAGCAATTCATTGACCTAAATTCTGAATGCTGAATCAAGAAGACTCTGAATCCCCTGTTGACTATAAACTGCAGGAATATTAGGCAGTTAAGCTATGTTAGATCCTTTAACTTCAATGTCATGAATATTTCCCGTATCTTCAAGTACCTCCATGTAATTATGCGATATCCCTTGCATTTATATTCCTACATAAATGGAAAAACCTACTGCAAAGGTGTTAAGGTTTTCACACCATAAGACTGTCATGGGGCTGGGGATCAGAGTGACATAAAGTGAGGAACAATATTTCCCTGTGCCTGACTCCCTTTGAGTCAGCTATTAGAAAAGAAACTTTTTGATTATTTGTTTGTTTGTTTTGTTTAAAATTGTATCACAAAGGTCTGCATTATCTTTAAAAACATAACCACGAAACATCAGGTTTCCCTGGTAGAGTCCTGCTGCTTTGGTCAGGTAAAAAAAGTTATAGATAATGGCTTATCTGCCAGCACTTCAGTTTTTTATTTTTTATTTTTGCAATAGACACAGCGATCAGTTATCAGAGCTCAATCTTTCTGGCAATGGAAGAGTTACAACACATGGCATAAAATTTCAGTGATACTGAATGGCTTGACAGGAAAGCTGACCAGAAGTTATCTATGACAGTTAACAGGAATTTAGCACCTGAGGAAGAGTTATGAAAATGAATAAAAAGTTGCTGCCACTGGCGAATACATTTATCCAGGGATTTGCTACTATTTCAGCATCTGGGGACAAACTGAGTCTTCCAGTTATAAAGCTTTGTACGTGCCTGACTGCCAGGCGTGCTGACTATGGCATAAAACCTATCTATAGATGTTTTTTTCACAAGTTCTCATAAACCCTGAAGACAGGACTTTTCCAGACGATGGTGCCTATGGCCTACAGGAGCCATCCATCACACCATAATAAGCTCTTCCTGCCTGATTTATTTCTTATTCATCTGTCAATTCATTCAATGTAAACTTCCAAACTTCAGTAAACAACTTATTGTCTTTTAGCCTGTCACGGCAAATTTGTTTCACTGTCCTGGACAATTAGTTGATTTGGACAGTATACAAGCTAGTGGCCTTAAACATCCAAGATACTATGTCTCCTGAATATATTGTCTGTTTCTCTAAAGGCAATCTCAGAAGTCTATTAGAATTAACATTTTCTTTTAGCAGCTTTCTTCATGTTTGCTACAAATTTCTTTCGTGTATTTCCTAAATTTCATATACAAATCATTAATGCAGCAACACCACTGTGGAGCACATATTTGTCTGTGCTGCAGCAAGTGCTGCAGGTTCCCATCCAGCCCAGAGTGTATCCAGCAGAGAAGAACTCATACAGTCACAGGATAAATCATCCTTCCCGCAGAACAGTCTCTGCAACAAAAAACTTCTTTAAAAACATCAGCAGATGAATAACTTGCAGCTTTGCTCTGTAAAAGCCCACAGTAGCTGCAGCGACATGCAAACTGTGCTATAAAAGTGCTGTATTTGCAGGGATTTCCTAAATACTCCAGGGGAAAATGATGTGGGATACTAATATGGCGGTATTTCCTCATCAAATTCGTTCAATGTCTTTAAAAGGTGACACACAATTTTCCAAAAGCAGACAGAGACAGAATCTGAATAAGAATTCAAGTCTTTTGATTTCCCTTCTTTTATCTTAATGACATGTTTTATTTTTTTTCCATTTCTTTATGGAAGAACTGATGTGACAATCTCATGCTATTATTAGTGAAAATTTGTTCAGAATATACACAAGTAGCAAAACTAATAAAACATGATTTCAGGTGGAATTATGCCATGAGTTACTTGATTTTCCCATCCTAATTACGGTATCCCCAGCTTTCCCAGCACCTTCTTTCTCTGTTAGGTTATCAGTCCCTGAATACCTCTGCTCCCCTGCAATGCCCCTTGTGCAGTAGCACAGCAAATGCCATAATCGGCTCTGAGATAAGTATTTGTTGATGAGTCAGCTTAAATAAATATATTGACTGGCTTGATAGCAGACAAACAAAATATCTAAGCATCGAGGTCCTTTTGTAGCTTTTCCCTCATTGCAGTCATTTTGAGAGGTACAAAAATTGAGGTGAATGATCATGAACTTGTGTCTTCTCAGCTATGCGTTTTCCCCAGACTTAAATAGGTATGAGCTCTCCACTTTGAGACTGAATAATTCTAGGGATAAGACTGACACTGAACAGACAGTGCAATTGCACAAGTCACATTTCCTTACAAAATGTGGTGCAGAGCAGCAAATCCTTGATTAGTTTGTCCATCCCCTGTAGCTATTCTTATCAATTATTTTTTTTCATGTCGAGTTCAAAGAATTGGTCATTATGAGCTACATTGCAGTAAAAGTCAGAGAAGGAGCATGCATTTTCCTTTGTTCTAGTTTTCACTACTCATTTCCAAGACATTTGCCTTACTGAGTTTTAAGAAGCAACTTTCATGTAAGTTACTAGTAAGCATGGAGGAAATTTGAAAAAGTGTAACTATTTCCATTTCTACTAGGTGAGAATAGGGCTTAATGTTAGTTTTGGAGGGTTTAGGGTGGTTTTTTTTTTTCAGTTTTAGATTCTTTTTTGGCAAATATCTGTGAACTGAACAGCTCAGTGCTCATCCTGAAATAGTTCAGACCCACTGTTTTACACCAGTCCCAGTTCCTATTGCAGACCCTGTCACTTCTCCCTGAGGTTCTCACTTATCGCATCAGTTTAGCTTTTGGCAGGTTTTAGCTGCTGCCAAACAGTCACTGAGAACTACTTTCAAGTGTGGGGCTGATGTCTAACTGAGAGCATTCAGGGAAGCAATTGATGCAAGGCGTTAAATCTTTGTTATGTCAGTATCAAGACTTACAGATCTCACATATTTTGCAGTGAAACACTGGAATTAAAGGAGGGAAAATTAGCAAAAGTCAAGATTTGGAAAATCTGAGGTTCTGGCATACAAGCAATTTTGTGTGTGAGGGGATAGAAGTACGTGTTAAATTATATACTTGCCCAACAGTATAAAGGAAAACCATCCGAGCTCAAAGAAAAATCCACCCAGACTGCTTGAGGTCAGCACTAGAATCTAAATAGTAAGAAAGAGGGGATAAAGGTGAACGAAGATAGCAAATTGGATCTTACGCTTGGTATAAGAACTTTTCACTTAAAGAAACAATTAGTGCGTTCAGTAAGTTTAAAAAGGTGATGTTAAGAATTGTCAAGGAAAAAGAAGAAAATTAGAAAATGCAGATACAGAAGCTATTTAAAATAAACACAAGTAAATAAATTCCTGTACACGAGAGCTGATCTGTTTTGCAAAGAAATATCCTGAAGACATGATACAGACCACAAGCTATAAATGATATTTAGCTATTGCAAAGATCACTTATACAAACACATGTGTCCTAAGGGAATTTCACCCTCAGTGCCAGGAAGGAGAGACCTTTAGACAGAAGAAGGATCAGATTCATGTCCATGTTCCTATTTGAGAAGGAAGATGCTGCAACATCGTACTGCAGTGTCCAGAAGAGGCAGCATCACTGTATGTGGGGATGCAGCTGCATCCCCAAAGTCTGTATCAGCCATGGTGCAACAGGGCAGCTCTTCTCTACACGAGGTTGGCCTCTCCTCACAAGTAAATCTTGGGCATATTGAGTTATGGTTGTGCAAGCCTTTTCTAGGCAAACATGAGCTTTCTCTTTTCTGTTTCCTCATGTTGCCCCAAAACCGAGCAAGTATATTATGGGACTGGAGAGCAAAGCTAATGATCCAATGGATGTGAGATAATCAACTTCTAAAAGCATTCAGTCACCAACAGTGAGTTTATGTTAATGCCTTGGAAATGTAGAAAGAGAAGTTTGAACAAAAAAACCCAAAACCAACAACAAATAATGAGCGTGAGGATAAACTCTTAAGCAAATCAGAGGCTTATGGATAAGATGATCAAGGATATGATTTGAACAGATGATCTAGCATCCCGGTATGTTTAATAACACAGAAAAACACTATGTAACTTGACTTTTCAAAAAATAGTTACATCCCACTACTCACATGGCAGATACTCAGTTGATCAACTTGAGGAATAATTAGAACAAAAGTAAAAATTTATTTCACTCTGCTTGATTCTATCTTGCAGTATGTAGAGTTTCTTAGTCTCCTAATAATGTGGCTTCTGAAATGACTTCCCGCTGTTTACACAGTAACTTATCTTTTACATTTCCTTCCAAATTTCTTCCTTTGTTTTCTATGACACTTTTCTTAAATAAGATTTTCACCTCCAAAGCACTGAAGTTCTTAACAACCTGTGTGGTGTAATTTATGTCTCAGGGATGTAAGCGACATTGAGAGAAATATCTAGTATTAATAACACAATCATGTTCAGCAGGTTAATGGCTCAGACAGAAACACAGCTGAGTGCTTTGGTGGAGAAATCCACTGTATTTCATGCTCTCCTGATTGTTAATAATCAGATGCAGCCTCGGTTTGTGAATCTTGTGATTTAGTGTTCAAACCTAGAGGAAGAAACATATCTACAGGGAGAAATTCATGAACCTCATCTTTCCTCTTGGGTGTAGTATAGGGCATCTTTAATATTTTGTAAAGCTATTGTCTTCTGATTTTATGTTTAGAATTACTTTGTCCTCAGTGAAAACAATGTCTTTTCCATATCATCTGCAGTTCTGATTATAAGAATCACGAAGCAGTAGTGAAAAGAGTGTAATATGCATTTTCTTGCACAAAGATTCCAGAAGCTGGACCCTGTCATCTTGCTCTGCAGATGCAGTTTTTATCCTCCTATTATAAAGTGTATATGCTCCCTCTGTGTATTATGGATATAATCTAAAGCCCACTGAAATGGAAAAACTCTCACTTGGCTTTAGACAGGTCCTATATCTATAAAGAGAAAAGCAACTACAAAGGAAAATGGCTTTATACACTCATTTTTGTGCAGATTTAAAAAGTCCACAATTCCAGATTGCATCTCCATTTTCAAATGTAGGTGTGGGTTTCAAATTAAAATTATATATGCTGCCCTGGTTTATTTACATGGTGAACCTATTTGCTGTTTCTGGTTTGGTTTGAGCAAAGGTATGTGGAATGGAAAAGACTGCAAAAAAGATGTTTACAGAAACAGTTCCTTTGATAGTATACCCTGAAAACCTTAACCCATCACTGCAGGTTTATTGGTACAAACTGCGTGGCTGTGCCCTCGCTGAGGCACAGACTCTCTGAAATATCGGTGCAGTCCCGTGAGTTAGCTTCACTAGCAGAAATGGCATGGTTGGCTGTCTTTCAAGGCGTACACCAGTCAAAGTTGGTCTCCTTTGTAGGTTTGAACTCATAGGGTGGAAAATACTCTGAAAGGTGAAGAATTTTTCCCTGGAGGGTCTACCACAGATTAAGTCCTCCAGGATGGAGGGGGACCAAACTGCTGTGTTTGGACCTTAGTCCATTGTGTTTGTAGCTATTACATTCTCTGGATCTCAGCAGGTTCCAGTCACCATCTCTGGTTGATCTGCAGCCTTTTTTGGGTAGAAACTTGGGATGTTACTTCTGCATGGATCTGGGATGCTGTTTCCCAGCCCACAAATGTCTCATGCCCAGAAATGACTACAGAGTCTGGACAGGAGTTTTATTGAATCTCCAAGTCTCTGGATGGATTGGTTTTCCACTTTAGCTCTAAATGGCTGAAAAGGAAAGGACAGAAAGATTTTGCAAAGTTTTCTGAACAAAGCCCTTCTTTATTTTAAAGGTATCAGAAAAGATGTACAAATCTGGACAAAAACAATAAAGTCCTTGCCTGCAGTTCCCTGCCTTAATTTCCTCACTGCTGCGAAGTCTTCAGTGGCTGTGACCACAATCCAACAAGAAATCTCTAATTTTGCCTTATGCAAGTGGCTCCTCCTCCAAATCATGGATGCTACCTCCTTCTCATAGATATAGCACTCAGTTTTTCTCAGCTAATCTTATAATGAAATAGAAGCCTAATCTGTAAAAAAAATCCTTATATTCCTCTGTCTACTTATTTGTGAGTACTTCTGAGATTTCTTTTCACTGCTCAATCTCAGAATTTTTTAAGATATATATATATCTTATAATATATATATTTCCTTGTGTTTTAATGAGGGGATTTTTCCACACTCCAGTCCTTTTAGATAGATTCAGCTTTCACATTTTCACATCGACTTCACCCAATTTGTTGTTCTGAAGTGGTCCCGAGGAGTCATTATGGCTTAATACCCTCACATTACCCCTGGTCTTAGAGATATCACGTAGTCGTGATGGAAAACGATGGGTTGCTACAAGGTCTGTTCAGGCATGGAAACCATGAATTTCCCCAAAATGTTGGCATTAGAGGTATATTTTATAAAGCTTTCGGCAGGTATGATAAAACTATGATAGTAGTTTTGGAACCTTTTTGTTAAAATTTATCTTTAGATGGAACCAAAAGAAGTTGAATGATTTACAATAGCTTGGGATCTGAGCGACAAATGATGGAATGGAAAGATTTAAGTACAACGTCTTGCAAATTATTATCTTTTCTAGTTCCCAGCTAGGTTTATAGCTGATGTTTCATTTTGGCTTTAGTGTAGCACTTAGAGCAGGTAATAAACAGACGCATAGAAAACAAACTTCCATCATGCTGATCTACTATATTACATTTCTTTTAGTAAAGCTGTATCTCCTTAGATGCTCACAGATGCTTTCCAGTCTATCTGCACTAACTTACAGTATTAGTAGTTTGTGCAAATTAGCTTTAGATGGTAAAAATAGCATATATTTTTCCAGAATAGAACCATATTGACCTTGGATAGCTTTCAGACTCAACACATTGCTGGCACAGTGCCACAGACAATCATCCTCCTCTAAAGCAAAGCAACTTGGAAAAATGCCTTCACAGAGGCATGCGTAAACTAGAGGGGTGTCTATGGAGGTTTTGTCTCTTTTTAACTCCTGCATTCTAAAAAATATGAAACCAACTCTGCCTTTGAAATCCACAAGAGAGAGAGTTAAAAAAAAAAAACAAACCACTACCACCACCACCACCAGAAAAAAAAAACAGCCTAAGGAAAAATACAGTAGCAAGTAGGAAAAATGTACTATTTTAGATAAAAATACAGTAAAAGCTGCATTTTTATGGCTTCCTGCTAACACTTTTGCTCCCTGCGTCTCTTGGTCCACTGTTCTAGTGTGCTTGAGGTCTGCACCTGCAATTTGGTTTACAGTTACAGCAGAGTTCCCTAGTCATGGAGTTATAATCCTATTTTTGGGGGGTATTTTATAGTCACATACCACTGCTGCTGGTACTCCTGTAGTGGAGAAACCAATTCATGCTACAAGATATTTGTGTTTATGCCATCCACCACCACTGCAGCTGCTTCAATTCCCGGACGTGTAGCGCAGCTCTCAACGTATGATCAAACTGCAAGACGTGCACTACACTTCATACCGCCCTTGGGAAGGAGCTCCCTAATCAAATAACTTCTGTTCACCTACAAAACCTCAGTTATTCAGGTCTCAACTGAGTGAATCTAGGCTAGTCTCCCTTTAGGACACAGGCAAGTAAAAAAGTTCTTTAATCCAGTTATATTTAACAGACTAAGAATAAAAGGTCAGGCAAGCCTGCCTTCCATACAAGAGGGTAGCAGCGACTCTCCTGGGAGCTGATGGCTCTTCTGTTAGTTAGGACAGAACTGCTTCACCCAAGAAGTCTTCCTAGCTATATAGAATCGTAGAATCATAGAATCATTTTGGTTGGAAGAAATCTTTAAGATCATCAAGACCAACTGTTAACCTAGCACTGCCAAGTTACCACTAAACCGTGTCTCTCAGCACTACATCTACATGTCTTTTAAATACTTCCATCTTTAACTGAACCTAATAGTTCTTCTCATCAGTTCCTAGATCTAGGGATACAACCTACTGATGTCCAGACTTCATATTGGGGCCATACCAGAGCATCCACCCTTCTCTCTTTCCCCATGCTTCAGTTTCCAAACCAAAGAAGCCCAGACCCAAAAGACATACAAGAGAATTATCATCCTCCATCAGGTCTTCAAACTGGACAGCATCCCAGAGCATGTCCCAGTGTGTCTCCCAGGTATCCCTGATATAGACCTACCTTTGGGGCACTTCTTCAAGAGAAACAAGATGAAATAGGTCATGCAGTTCCTCATCTAACTCCCTCACCCTGGACTGGGACACGGACAGTTAAATTCCTCAGTTGGAAATTATGCCCTTTGACCATTTCATTAAAGACCTGAGCAAGCTGCTTTAGTGATCCTTAAAGAGTCTACATACTCCATTACAGTGAACTGAATATCTCCTAATGAGTAATGTTGTATTTGCACTTTGGCTGTAAAAGGTCACAGCTGATAACTGGCAGCCTCTGCCATTCTACTCTTAAATCTCATTGAAGATTGATCTACATTTAGGATAAGAAAGTTTCTAATCAAACTCCTGGTTTTTATTTTTGGTGATGTGTTTTTGTTTTTGTTTTTTGGTCTTTTTTAATCCAGAAACCTGTTGCCAAGAATAATTCATTTATCATGAGATCTTTAGAGCAATGTCTCATCTCTAGTCCGTGCCAATCTGCACAAGTCATCCAGCAACTCAGAGCATGAATCAAGGGGCAATAGACACTGTAGTGATGTTGGGAGGAAAAGGAAGATGTATTGGGCATGCTCAGTGGATGTCTTTCATGGAACTGTGAACAAACAAACCAGGCAGGACACTTGATTAAACAGCACAAGTGTGCACTGCAAAGCAAATTATGATAAATTGCTAATATTGATTACTTTTAACGAGAAGGATGAGATTGTTTAGTGTTTAAATTTAGGAATGCAGCCAAAAGATACCTTGACCTCACCTCTGCACCGGGAACCAATACAAAATTAATTGGAGCTGTCGTTCAGGTAGAAGTCACAATTATGTGACAGTTGATTTATTAATTTGAGAGCTAGCTACAAACCAGATGCGTTCTTCACTGGTACATGATTTTTGCGGCTTAGTTTTTTAATGCAGAAAAATCTCCAGGATATTGGTAGTCTTTGTTTAGTGCCTGTAATATAACACATTTTCATTTGAATTAATGCACTTCTGATCAGCATTAAACAGTTTTAGCTTGTTTTTGTGACTACATTTTCCCTTTTTTAAATTTTGCTTTTATTTTTGTTAAGTAGCTTGTACTGCTGAATTCATAAGCACATAACCAACTGGGACTTGGAGGGCTTCTGCAGTACGGCATTTGCAACAGTCATCTGAATCTGCAGATTCTGTGTCTGCTGGTACTGTTAATTGTGTACGTTACACTCTAAACAAAAGCATATATTGTCTGACCTAAATTTTCAGGACTGTTGAGCTACCCCCTTTCTTTTCTGCCTTTGTCCCAAAAAAACTGATGTGATGTGACGACTTGTTATCTGCTTGTTCTGTGTGAACACAGAGGCTTCAGTGTAGGTTGCGGAGCCCACCCACAGAATCACAGAATCACAGAATGATAGGGGTTGGAAGGGACCTCTGGAGATCATCTAGTCCAACCCCCTGCCAGAGCAGGGTCACCTTAGAGCAGGTTGCACAGAAACGCGTCCAGGCGGGTTTTGAATGTCTCCAGAGACGGAGACTCCACCACCTCTCTGGGCAGCCTGTGCCAGGGCTCTGCCACCCTCAAAGTAAGGAAGTTCCTCAGATGGAACTTCCTATGTTCAAGTTTGTGCCTGTTACCCCTTGTCCTGTCACTGGGCACCACTGAAAAAAGACTGTCCCCATCCTCCTGACACCCATCCTTTAAGTATTTATAAGCATTGGTAAGATCCCCCCTCAAGTCTTCTCTTCTCCAGTCTAAAAAGATCCAAGTCCCTCAGCCTACTCTTACATACCTTTTCCACGTGCATGTGTATAAATACATATATATATGTACTCATATATATACAAACCTAATGTTATGTCTAAGGACAAATTATAAACATTTTTATCTCATTAACTGGCCATACTTTTGTTTTTTTAAAGTCATTACAGTCTTTGACTGGTGTCTGTCTTTTCTTCTGTACTCATGCAGATATATGCATTTTATCTGTAATTAATGCAAAGTTTAGATCATCTTTATCTAGATTCATAAAATTACTCATGCATGAAGAAATATCTCAAAGAGGCAGCTGAACAAAATCAAAGGCAGGGAACTTCTTTTCTGACAAATAGGATCTTAGATATTTAAATAAAGGCATTTTAAATAGTTTCCTCTTTTTTTTTTTTTTTTTTTTGGCATGAAACATGCAATGTTGTCATGATGGTATATATCTTGCTTCACAGTGCTTTCATAGTGCATTTTGGTGTGTGCTCAACACCAGAATAACGGGACTGTATTGTTGTCTTGCATGGAGTACAGCTGTTGAGTATAGGCAATGGCCCATACCAGACCATACAGCCATGCCCACAGATAGCAGAGTGACACTGAAAGCAAGACTCTAGTGCACCGTGGAATCAGGGTATCTTGATTTCAGTCCCATCTTTCAGGTCACACGCCTGAAACATCGAACCCTCTGTTTTGGAGAACCTCATGTAACCTCAGTTGCAGGAATTTGATCAGGCATCTCCAGGGTCACTGTACCTGCTGCCAGTGTCTTCTCCTCAACTCCATTCCTTTGTAGCATCTTAGGTATTTATGCACTGCCTTATGTGTTTCTTACTGAAATAATGGTAGGCTAAAAACACCTCTGGGGCCTCCCAAATAAAAAAAAATAAGGCGAAACACGATAGAGTACAATGCAGTAATATACTGTAATGTACACCGTACTAACGCCACAGCTCCACTGCTGAATGTAGTGATTAAGGCCAAGAGATGTTCTGGACCTCCCCAAAGCATATTTTTTGCCCATGATCTTAGAAAAACAAACAAAAAAACCCTCTGACCCAGCTCTGAAATAAATGCGTGGGGGGGAGATCCTACCCAAACGTCTATTGAATAGAAATGTGTAACTAAATGTAAAAGACTAGCTGGCAAAAAAATATCAAAGGAACATTAAATAAATTTTATTTTCCACCTTCTTTTCCTTCTGTTCAATTCATTCTTGTGCCATAATGTACAACTATCTCTCTATAACAGCACTTTGCATATTTTAGTACCTGAGCACTAAAAAAACCCCTAACAAAGACAATGTTACATCTAAAAACCTACACAATTTCTGCCCCATTGTCTGCCAGGATACCTCCCTTATTAAAAAGTATCACATACGTATGTGCACAGATATAATTCAGCTTTTCAAAACATATCTCCTGACCCTTTTAATACGGGGGTGATGGTGGTGGGGTTTTTCCTTAGTCTTTTTTACCCATCCCTTTCCCTTGCTCCCTTTCTCTTTCCTCAGTGGTGGGTCTTCTAAAAGTAGAGCTTGGCAATTATATTCCTAAAAGTTCTATTAATACGGTATTCAGCCCTGCTCTACTGATAATTTTAAGGTTCAATCTCCTGAGAATTGTCAGGGTTAGAAATAGGCTTTCTGTTTCATTGGAGAGCTGGGAATTTCAGCTTTTCAGATATATCAAGTGTTATGCAGCATTTATTTAGAAACCTGGCAGATGATGAAATATTGAACTTTAAAACAGGAGTGACATTATGATTTATATTAAAAAGGACTGATCCTTCTCTGTTTCCCATTCTTCATCAGTATCTTTCTGTCGACATGAGCAGCATTACTTCTCTATTTACACCGGAAAGATAGCATAGAATCGGGCTTAAATGGTTTTAAACATTTTCTACAGGTTTTAAAAAAATCAATGTCTTTCTTTTTCTTTCTTATTGACAGTATAGTTAGATGTGTGATATCAAGGTAGCCTGGATTTCACAGGCATAGAAACACAAATTATGGTGCCAATACATTTTTTAAAGACTAAATAAAAAACTTCTAAAATAGCTTTTCCATAAAATGGGAGGCTTAAGCAAAATGCAGGATGGAGTTATAAAGGTTTTTATTAGAAGTTTGGTCTGGCCAGCGTAATTCACTTGGCCATTTCAAATTTGTTGTAATAAAACTTTTATGTCATCACATAACATTGTCTTCTGTATAGAGAGCCAGATCTGTGAAAACAGTTTAAGATGCAAGCTATTCTTGATGACGGATTGTAGGCACTGTATATCTGTAAACTGACATGGTGTTGGTTTATTATTGTAGCTATTAATTGTGTGAGGAATTCAGCCTTAGATCAAGACAGCAGTTTGTTGTTTAGAAGATTTTTTTTCCTAAATTCATATATCTCAAGGTACTTTCAAGCTACTTTGAAGACTGAATATTCATATTCCCCTATTTGCAAATAAGATGGGGGAAAAAATCAAGTCTGATACTGAGAGGGAGGAATGAGTGCTTGGAGAGGGTTCTCCAGTTCAGTTCCAAGTCCCTTGTGGAGTTAATCTGGTGTTGTCATCTGTTGGACAAGCGACTTCACCTTCTTAGATTTATGTTTGTCCTCCCGTCTAAGCCTCTTTAATCTGTCCAAGTTTTCATAGAGCTCAAGGGCTTATTGTCTGCTGGGGTCTTTACCACCACAGTTAATAAAAAAAATGGTTCACGTTGTTGCTATGAATGTGAAATAGTGAGAAAGATATATAGCCTGTACAGCAGGATAAAATTTAATGTAGTAGGACAAAACTCATTTATGGTGGATGTTTCACATCTTGGCTTGATTAAATGCTTTTTAAAAAAGAACAAAGATTTCGTATCGATTCGCTATTTGCAAACATAATTATAGAAATATCTGGTAAGAATCAGACGCAAAAGAAAGGGATGTGATACCTTGGAGGGAAAGATATATAAGATGAATTATATATGTTGTTAGAAGCAGAGATGTGAATCCAAGTTCCCATTTCAGTAATGCTAACATTAATAGACTTCAGCAAACTCACTCTTGTTCTGCCCAAATGGACAAGTGAATGCAATTCAGGCCTTTCATATTGTGTTGCAGCCTGTCGTGGATATCTTTTATGAATCCAGATCAACTGTGATAGCGGCTTATCTGACATCTAAATCTTTGCTGCTGTTGTTATCTTCAAGGCTAAATAATGCCTTCCACCCACATTGTCTCTTTTGATTCTTGTTCATCTCCAATTTGTTTGTTTTTTAAACCTTCCTGTTGCGCAGAAAATTGTGTAGCTGATGAGATCTGGTATGTGTCATCGTCTGCGAGCACGCAGCAGAACCAGTGAACAATGGCAGACTCCAGAGCAAGTGGCATAATACAGTTTTAGCACATAACTTTGAATTACTTTGTCAAAAATCGATTTGAGAAAGTCAGCCACAGTATGAGTTCCAGATAGTTTTGAAACATTAAATCATTTTCACACTCTGTTATATACAGTTACAGATATGGTCTTCTATCAGTGGCATTTAACAAACATTAAGAGGCAGTTCATTCCCTGGAACAATTGCAATGAAGAGTCATTTGGGCCAATATATTGAAACAGGTCTCATTCATCCAGCATTATAATTGCATGTTTATACTCCTTTCTTATAATCTCTTGAGCACGGAGGGATCTTGGAAAAAAATAATTGAAATCTGCAGAAGCACGATGCTGAACTAAATAGTGTTGGTGTAAAAGCAATCTAAAGAAGGGGAGGGTCAGGTCAATTCAAGGAGGCTATGAAGATTTTTAGCAGTGAAAACTCAGTGCTCTCTAAGGCTTGAGATAATAATGAGAAATGGCAGAGCTCTTGAGAAATGTTTAGTTGTTGTAAGCATTTCATGTAGGTTTGTGCAATTCCATGTTATAATATGAGGTGAGGTCTCTGCCCTGAGAAGGTTAAGCCAGCTGCTTTTCCTGTGTTTGACTGGTCCTGGAAACTTCTGAACTGTCTCCTCCAGCAGCCACTACCAGGGACAAGTGTATATGGGCTGACATTCAGCTGCGCTTCATTCATTGTTTCCTCTCCCATGTTTAGCCTTGCTGCTTGCTGAAGTACCGGAGATCATCTGGATGCTCCAGGCAGATTGCAACCAAAGAGGAGAATTTGTGTATTTAGTGGATAGTGGGAGGCTAGGCAAAAATACTGGCACTATCGTTGCTCAAAATTGCCATTTTCCATGTTTGAGGGAAATGTTGTAGGATAAATTATTTTGATGAAGAGAAAGTATTGCATGTTGTCACATTACTTGAGAGTGTTCTGCTGTAGTTTACAAAACGGGGTTCCAGTGTAGGTGCTGTGGTACATGACACCTCTGTGGGTCCCATAGTATACGATCCCTTTCCTTTCTGAGAGTCTAAGAATGGCTGTCTTTAGATAAAAGGTCAACTGTAAAGACAATTGGGGTTATTTTAATACTCAGGCAAGAATTATTGTGAAATATTTTGAGGTCTCATCATATATTTTGTAGATTTTATTTAGGCTATTTGAATTGCAATATATTGGAGTGAAGGACTGATGCTTAAAGCTTACCAGAGTCCAATATGTTCTGACCAAGTTCTTTCCAATATTGTACACATGGAGAGTGTAATGTTGAGTATCAAACTTATTTATTTAAAAATAGTTGATGTTACACAGGATTTCTGATTTAGCAGAGTGATACAAAATGTATCACAAAATACGACTGTTAGTTACACTTAGCAAAATATATATAGCAATTGCAAAACACAATTTTATCGTAATACCAATGTGATTCCCATTACTGGTCTCTATTATCTGCTCACCATTATAATGTTGGGTGTCTCCAGTTACTGGGAAGGAACATGTGGATCAAGCCAGCCCAAGCCTGCTGTTGTCCCTGAAACTCCCCTGCTGGTTGTTCAGCCTCCTTACACTGCTCTGGGCTGAGCCATGTATTCCCTCTCCCCATGTTGGTCTGTCTAACTCATGGAGACATTTACACTTTTAATGAACTCAAGGAGAAACACCGCCTGTTGATCCACTCAACTGCCGATAGATGTCCACCTGAAACAAAGGCCACCCTCCAGTTCACTCCATGACAACATAAAGCCAGTGTCTCTGCAACAGCTGTGATCAGCCATAGCCTGCACCACTCCCTGACCTTCACCTGGCCCATCTCCATTGAGCCCTCCTCCACCCTAGGGGTGGAAAAAGCTTTTCCTCTGTGAGAGCATCTCATACAGTCTTGAGAACTGTCCTGCAGGCTTGGACTAAACGAACAGCAATAACAGTAGCAATAACTACTATATAGCTGTTATTTGTCCTGGAATCTCAAAGTGATCCAAAGATGGCAAACATCCCTATTTCCATGGTCTGTCCTGCATTGTGCTCTTCAGAGGGGAAAGTACTTTGGCTTGAAAATGTGGATAATGATCTCATACTCTAATAATGGGCATTCCCATTACTAAAAATCTGACACTGATCACTAAAATCCAGGTAGATCTGGATTTTTTTAAAGGTTATATGTTTTTAGGTGGAAACATCACCAAGATAAAATGTTAATGTATTAGCCAAATTTTATTTGAAACTTAATTTATAAGAAAATCTGTATTCAGTTGCAGCTTCTTGATATGACCAAAATAAGCACTCGAAGCTTCACAATAATTTTGTTGTAGGGCTTTAGTAATTCATAAGAATAATTTATAAGAGCTTGAAGACCATTGTTGTAACTCTGCTAAGTATCAGTAAAATAGAACATCTCATTAGAGATGTCTTTAGATGGCTTATTTTTACTAATTGAAAAATAGAGATTAGAAGCTTATCTATTTATTCTCACAGATGAAGGAGATTGTGTGTAAAATTATGAGATCCACCAGAGACGTCTTGTCCTGTGATCCTATAAAGTGTCTTTAAATGCAAAATTTCTAACACTGCAGGAAAATAAATTTTAAAAAACCTTAATAAAAAGAAAAGAAAACCTATGCTGTAAGTCTTTTGCATTAATAAATGTACTACTTCAGAGAGTATCTTCTGGGGACCTGCTGACAGTTTTCATGTGAGATAATTGCAGATCAAAACGTATTATGCTGTTAACTTCAGCAGAGGGATTTTTCTGTTTATTGATGCAGCTGGTAACATAGTCATAATAGAAGGTTATATGAAATTTCTCACTTTAACTTTCTATTTTCAGGTTGGGTTTGGCGGTGTTTTTTTTTTGTTTGTTTATTTGTTTTTCTCAAATGCTGTTTGCTTAACCTTGAATTTCTCCACCCTGGATGTCTGCTATGAACTTTTGATCTGCAGAAATCTCAGTTTATCATGCTCAGTAGAAATCATAGAATCCCCTAGGTTGAAAGGGACCTTTCACATCATCTGGTCCAACCATCAACCTAACTCTGACAAAAACCGTCACTAAGCCATATCTCTAAGCACTATGTCTAACCATCTTTTAAATATCTCCAAGGGTGGTGACTCAAACGCTCCCCTGGGCAGCCTCTTCCAATGCTTAATAACCCTTTCAGTGTAAAAATTTTTCCTAATATCCAATCTAAACCTCCCCTGGTGCAACTTGAGGCTGTTAACTCTTGTCCTATCGCTTGTTATCTGGTCTGATGCAGGTCTGGTCTGAAATCTGATGCAGTTCGTGGTGTTTTGTTTCTTGGTTTTTTTTCCAGTTATATCTTAATTGGGTACGGGCCTTTCTAAAATGCAGCAAACATTCAGGGAAACCTCTGTTTTAGACTGCAACAGGGGATTTGCCCATCCTCTGTTCATTATCCTATGTCCTGCCTTTAGGGTGGCAGCGTGGAAAAAGAATGAAATTTGATATAAGTGCAGAAGAAGATCTAGAATTGAAGACAAACATGTGTCCCACACAGTTGTGGATGCTGCCAGGGCTGGGATAAGATGCCTGACTGAAAGTTTTAGTTGTGATTTATGGAAGTGATGATCATTCACAACTGCTGATGAAGTCAATGGGTTTGCTGCCATGAATATATAAAGCAATAAGCAGAATGGAATATCCTAAAACCAAACAAAATCTAGGTAAAGAACATACATTGGCAATTTTGATTTTTTTTTTTCTTTATGATACCACTCGAGATGAGCTGTGGAAATATTTTCACTACTGCTTGCATTGCATTCTGCAACTGCAGTATTGAGCACCACTGGGAAAGAAATTGCAGCTTTTGTCCTCTAAGCCACTTTGAATAATGTGAAGTAAGAAAGTTGAATGACACTTTGGCTTTTTTTCTATTTGCTGTTTCTGAAGTACAGCTATTTTTCTGACTGTCCTGAATTATTAGGAATGGGGCTGTAGGAAAAAGGATGTAATTCTTTAATTGCTGAGGAACTCATTTTGCTGATTCTTTACACTATGCTTTACTAGACTGTCAGTGGAGCTACAGGGTGTTAAAGTGAAAGCCTGAAAACATTATAAATATTTCTTTGATAAGTCTGATATCTGTCGGCAAAGTGTTAATGCTACATAGGAAATCAAATTCATATTAAAATGTTACACTCCCAGCTGAGATGCTGCACCCAAATGAATACATTACAGATGTGTGAAGATTTGCAGTAAATTCTAAATGACGTTCAGAAACAGATGTTTACCTGGTTTTGCTTTGCTTTTCATTTGCTTCCAGAAGATGCCCAAAAGTTCACTGGTGATCAGTATAATCTTAACACAGCTTTATTATGGTGGAAATGTGTGGGGAAATATGCAAAACATTGCAGCATTTGCAATCTTTTGTTCATACTCAGCTGTGCATTTGTAACTGCTATGAGAATAAGTGACCAAAAATATACTTGCAAGTGTTGCACTTGTAACCCATTGGCTTCATACTTCTTTGGTTTTATTTCTGAGGCTCAATGGAAGAGAATGAAAACTCTGCATTCTGCATCTGTGAGATGATCTAATCAATGCTAGAGGAAGAAAGCTGTAAATTGAGAAGCTAAAGACAGTCATGCAGATTCAGCTGATGGCTAGTACATGAGCAAAGCTTGTGTGTGCCCTGAGTCTTGTGTCTCAGTGTATGCATCATTCATGATACAATATATAGATTTTGTTTCAATGACTCTTGTTGAATTGACAGCTTTTCATCCATAAGTTAGATTGAGGCCGTGTAAATGTCCTAAAGCTATTCTTTTGGGACTGTGGCATTTTTGGATGGGAATGGAGGAGTTTCCTGTCTTCTCAACATCTTAGGATTTAAGTTAGCCAAATGCTGATGTCTCCATATGCCTTTCTATCAGTTGAGAAACACAGCACTCCTATGATATGCTTCATCTCATGCTAGAGTATGCTTGAAAAAGTTGGCCAGATTACTCACTGGAAGAACCTACTTTTGCCCCTTGATGATAAAACAAGCATCTGGTGACCACCTTAGGCAGAGACACCCATCTTTCAGATGTCTATGTTTAGGCAGGATGAATCTCTCCGTGTGTCACACACTTTACACATCACTGGTTGCTTTAATAACCTTTAAGTATTTTTAATACTATTAGAATGTTTTCTATACAGGAAGATTTTTTCTGTCTGAGGTGCTGTCTGGAAACTGTTGCTTATAATTACTTTTGAGGACTCGCAGGGCATTGCTCTGTTATTTAAATCTGTAGAGTGCTTTGTGGATAATACTGAAGTTAAAGCAGCTTTTTTCCCTCTGTGATTGAAACAGTTAAACTGCTACTCAGATAAAGCAGAGAGGCTGAAACATGGTATTACCACAGTGCCTACCTCCTTGTGCTGAAAGAAGACGGAGTTGACCCTTAAAATTTGTCACAAGCTCACTGCAACCACTCTGACTAATGTTACAGAAAAATAGGGGCTGATGTATTTTTTATAGAACGGTACTCCATGTTTATTTTGATTAAAACCAGGGGACATAAAGAGGATGGAAAATGCAAAACACTGGTGACTTTTAACATTTTAAATCAGCCCTTTTTAAAAGGAGGTGAGGAAGAGAGGAAAGGAAAAGGATGAAGATTTGAGCTACAGGGAGGAGTAAACAGGGAAGGATTTTCCAAAACACCACCGTTAAGACTGGGTAGGTTTGCTGGAAATCCCATCCAGATCTGGCCATTTGTGTTTTAGCTTGAAATCGCCCTTTTCAGGGTACCTGGATGAAATTTTGCATTGAGGCATCTCATGTTAAGTTGTCAACTTCAGTTGCACAAGCTGACCTAGTCTGCTGGGGAGAAACTACTATTATTTATTTATATAATGCTATATAGCGTGAATTGAGAGAATTTTCTTTCTATGCTGCACATGCTGCTAAAACCACAGAAATAAATTTTAGTCTTACATGATGGTTTTACTGACATTCATAAGAATCTGACTGAACACTCCTTGAACTAATTAAAAGATTCCTTTTCGCTTTGGCATTTTACTAGCCAATTAACGCTGATGTTGATGAAAACATGATTACAGTGTAATTATGGTTACTATTTCTTAAGTTTTTAGATATTAGACTTCTGTGAAAAGAAAAAAAGAAAAAATAAGAAGAAAAAAGAGCCTTTCATCATATGCATAAGAAGTGCTCATATTTCTAATAATTTATCTGAATACTACTTTTGAGTACTTAGGTTTGTTCAGCACTTTCTGTAGTAAACTGAAAAAGATTTCCTAGGTTTAGGGCATTTAGCAGAATTCCTGGTGTTTGCTTTTTGATATTGTCAGTATATCTTTGAGGCCACTTGCTTACCAACAATTTTTTCAGGTTCTTACAAAGAGGGGAAAGCTAAGTACAAGAGGAGCCAGGTACTGCTCTTCTGCAGATCTAAATGAACGAATGGGAGAGGGTTCCTCACAAACCTGAGATGCACAGAGTTCTATTTAGTACCAGAAGGCAGTGGTACACACTGAAGAACTGTGGATACAATATTTTCTGATCCTGCCTTTCTCCCTTTTCTTTAACTGACTTTTCCTAAGGGGCATGTCATCTGTGTCTGGCACATGGAGTAAATGTGAAGGCATAGGTAGCCTTTGCAGAAGGAAAAATTGACATTTGTAGCCAGTGACAGAGAACAAGACTGTTTATTTCCAATCAGAATCAAGTATGTAAATGAGAAAAATATAAAGAACTGATTAGCTATTTGAAATCTTAGTCTTCCATCCACACAGGTATATACTGAAGTTTTTATGCCTCTCCCTGTTGATCCCATCTCAAGTTTCACCAAGATTCTTTACAAATGCGCATAGCCTGTCTCGATTGCTTTCTCCATGCATGGGCTGGGTCCACTCTCTTGTGAGCACCGGGCTCACACTGCTACCCTTGGGCCTACTGGGTGAAGGTGAGGGTCAGATGCCAAGAAGGTTCTTGATGACGTGGAGGTGAAGTTGCACATAGTCCACTGAAGCAGAGTATCTTTTGCAACTCAGGTTCAAGTCCAGTAATCAGCATAATTAATTTTAAATTAATTATCACAGGTAAAAGTGAACATTTGGAAATCTGCTCTTTGTTCACCATGCTAACAGAGATTCCAAAAATGTTTGGAGATCTAATTGTTATTTCGTATGCATTCACATAGTTTTAGGTATTTTGCAAGTTTTATGTCGTTTTACACTTCAACTTGAGACGTGTTCTCTTTTACAGCTTCCAGGATATCTCAGAATATTTAAGATCACTGAGACTAATCAACTGAAATGCAAACACCTGAGATATTAACTACTCCAGATTTGTACTTCTAAGAAATTTTTAGATCTTCTTCATATATTTCATTGCATGTCATGTATCATAGAAAAAATTCCCAAATGCTTCAAAGAATGACACTGGCACGGTATTTTAGGAGAATATAAGCGAGGATATCTCTACATTGTGAGAGTCTTAAGAACGTGAAATATGAATTATCAGTGCTTACGTAAGGAATTTTAATGCATAACACCTTTTAAGCAATGTTGTAATTGCACGAAAATTGTCAAGGGCCTCCTTATAGCAGATGGCTCTAAAAGACTTCCTGTTATGGAGCAGGAGGATGATTCTGACAGCTGCAGTAAAGAAGGGACTCTTCTATAGTTTCTAACTTTTCTGAAACCTACCTTTGAGGACTAAGGGATGAAAAGGAAGAGCTTCCAGGGTGGGAGCTAGTTATAACAGTTTCTCTTATGGTCCCTGAGAGATTTAGGCACTTCTAGAGTCTGATTTATCTCAGCCAAAAATACATATTAAAACTGTTTAAAGACATCAAAAATGTTTAAAGACACCTATTTCTTTTCATTGGTATAAAGGGAATATAGGGCAACTGGCTGAAGAGTAGATAACTACAGTCTAATAGTCCATATGAGAGGAATCCTGGCTCCAGTGAAAGTAAAAGTTCTGTTTGAATTGTCCCTGTGAGGCTTTGGTGAGTCCTTATTTTGTCCTTTCAGTATAAAGGGGACTTATAAGAAAGATAGAGAGAGACTTTTTACCACAGCCTGTAGTGACAGGACAAGGGGTTGACAGTTTTTAAATGAAAGAAGGTAGATATAAGGAAGAAATTATTTTTTATGGTAAGGATTATGAGACACAGGAACTGGTTACCCAGAGAACTTGTGGATAACCCATCACTGGAGGTCTTCAAAGTCAGATTGGATGGGGCTTTGAGCAACCTGGTCTAGTGAAAGTTGTCCCTGCCCACAGCAGGGGTGTTGGAACTAGATGATCTTTAAGGTCCCTTCCAACCCAAACCATTCCATGATTCTATGATTTAGCTTTTAACTCTGCATGCCTTCAGCCATACTTTGCTATGGCTGGCTGCCTGGACAAAAGAAAAAAAAAAAAATCATCGGTGTTTTTATATCCATGAGTATTCTGCTTAGAAAGATGCTCACATGTAATATGTTACTTATTAAGATCTCAAGAGGCTAATAAAGAGTCTCGTCCTGGTTTGAGGAAGAAACCTCAGAAGAAAAAGAAAGAAAATATGATGAGGAAGACACAGTTGGTGGGATTATCTGAGGAAGTTTGAAACTTCTTAACTTGGCTCCAGTCACTGAAAATGTTGACCAGGATCATTATTCAGAGACACATCAATTATTCTTAGCTGGGGAATACAGCTCTACTGAAGACAGTGCTACTGTATCACTTTGTACCAGTTGAAGATCTGACCAGAATAACCATCCCTTTTTTGAAACTCAATGACATTCTGTCTGGCATTAAGCTAAATGCGGAATATCTGGTGCTTGCTTTTAGTTATTTTTTTAAAAAAGGAAAACCTGTGACAAATAGATCTGAAGGCCCAAACATCTGAAGACCTTCAGATGAACTTCAAGTTACTTTGTCACACACCACGTGGGCTCATGAATAAACCAAGGTGACACATTTAGCAACCCGAAAGCTTGGAAATGAACTTTAAAGGCAAGATTAACACGTAGTGCAAAGTGACTTTCCCCCATGATGACACAGATATGCATTGAACTAGAACACAGTAATAGTTTTTATTGAATGTGAAAAGCGAGTAACATTTAGCTTCCATATAGAAGGCGTGAAAAGGTCAGCTGGAAGTTTTATTGATGGTGCTTAAAGGAGAAGTTTGCTTGCTGCAATGCAAAATCAGAGCTTATTTGGACAGAGGAAATTGTATTAAAAAACCAAGTCCTGTTCCATAGGACAATTGCATTCTAATCCCTCTGTGTATTTATATTGCAGTTCAATGCTCTACGCCCATATTTCAGGAGAAAAATATTTTATGATATCTCTTATAATTTGTGTAATACCTGAGCTTCATTTATTACACATTACTAATTTTGTTTTATTGAGTGATACATTCTTACAGGTTTCCAGAAAGCAAGAAACACTTTTATATGCTTATCACTTACTAAGCACTTATTTTTACTGTCTTAAACTTGTGTTGGAAATAAAAATCTTATGCAAGTATAACATTTTAGACTGAAGATTTAGCATCTTAGGGAACTTCACTTTATGGTCCATTATAACCTGAGTATAAATGCATGTCATTAAGACCACCTGACAGCTTTCAATGGTTGTTCTCTAAAAGACAGATGCTTTTTAGTGAAAAGAATCATGAGCACTACAAACGTCTGAGCTAATGGCCATTACTAATGATTATTAATACAGCTAATAATAATAGTCATGTTTGGAGTGATTTTCAATAAAAGTATTTAATGATTCATGGAATGTTTGTCTCCGGCAGCCTTTGTGAGGCAAATGTTTTAAATGATGGATGATTAAATGATGATATACATAAGTCAAGGGACTTGATTATGGTCATAAAATGAGGCATATGGAGAAATGGAAATCAGGGAAAAAAAGTGATTAAGTGATTGGTCTTTTCATTAGGAGACTAACAGTCTGGATACGGTTATTGGTGTGAGTTTGGATGCTTAACTTCACTGTTTCTGCTGTCTTGATGCAAAATGGAAATGATCTTTGCTATACTATTAGCACATTAATATATGAGCCAGGGTTCTCTTACTGTATTGAGGTAACTGGAGACCAAAATAATTTAACTGTAGACTCTTGGCTTCCTGTTTTTTATATAAATCTGTGCTACTGCTTCCTTGTGCAGAATGTGTAAGGAACCTGACCCTTCATCTGGGGCTTAATTCACAACAGCATGAATTTTGTTCCATTTCTTGGGTTTGCCACTAAATTTTTTTCTAAACAACTTCTCATTCTGTAACTTCCCCCGCTTCAGTTTCAGCCCACTCTTAGTTCCTTGTCCAGGCTCAGAGAAGTCTAACTCTTAAGCATATTAATCTGTTCTCCGTAAGTGAAGTATTTTGTTTTGGACATTTTGAGATTTTTTTAGATCCAATTTTGTACCAGCCTTGCTAGTTGCTGATCTTCCTGGCCTCACCAACCACCACCAACAATTGCCTCTGAGTTTTGTGTTTTGTCTGCTCCCACACCACAGTCATCAACACGCCTTGGTGCTTGCTGAGTTCACCAGCTCTGGTTCAGCAGCGGTCACCCTGGCCAATAGTGCTTCCCCCAGAGAAGTTTCTCAAGGCCAGGCTCACCTCCAGCTGTTCCTTATACAAGAAAAATAAATACTTTAAAAACCTGGTTTTTTATCATGCCATTTTTGTTTCCATTTATAAAAAAAACGAAGATCTTTAACAATACTGGTTTCTGATGTTTAATCAGGGAAAGAAAAATGAATTCCAACTTCTGTTTTAGAGCATGTTTGTTCTTCTTAGATTGCTATGAACTATGCTTATTGGTGATAACAGATGAGACTTTGATATTGCAGACTTTCCATTTAGATTGTAGACATGGGCTTTCACATTCCTCTATGTGTCTTGTCAGACTGTAAAAAACGATAGGTCAAAAACTTTTTTTCTTTTTTTACTGATGTTATGCAGAGAAAAGCTATTTGTATTGTTGAATGTTAAACATTTTTTCCCACAAATTGTATAGTTTTACTCAAGTTTTATTTTATTAGATATATATTTGTAAAAAAAAAAAAAATTTCTTTCAATCTGGAGCTGTCTGTACATAATACACTGTAGGTGCTAGGCATAGACAATACACTTGAACCAGAAAAAGGGTTTGAGACAGCTTAATATACAGCTTGGTGGTGAGTGTGCATTTGGGACTCTGCATATAATATGAGATAATTGAAGCACTAAGAACTATTGTTAGTCCAAACACAAATTGTTCTGTTTTGCTAGCTGGTATGCCGGGGCAGTTTAGCTGAATTCGTAGAGTCACAGAATGGTTTGTGTTGGAAGGGACCTTAAAGATCATCTCATTCCAAACCCCTGCCATGGGCAGGGACATCTCCCACTAGACCAGGTTTCTCAAAGCCCCATCCAACCTGGCCTTGAACACCTCCAGGGATGGGGCATCCACAACTTCTCTGGGCAATTTGGGGCAGTGTCTCACCAAGAAGGCCAATGGCATCCTGGGGTGCGTCAAGAAGAGTGTGGCCAGCAGGTCGAGGGAGGTCATCCTCCCCCTCTCCTCTGCCTTGGTGAGGCCACACCTGGAGTCCTGTGTCCAGTTCTGGGCTCCCCAGCTCAAGAAGGACAGGGAACTGCTGGAGAGGGTGCAGCGTAGGGCTACCAAGATGATGAGGGGACTGGAACACCTCTCTTATGAGGAAAGGCTGAGGGAATTGGGTCTGTTTAGTCTGGAAAAGAGACGGCTGAGGGGTGACCTAATTAATGTGTACAAATACTTAAAGGGTGGGTGTCAGGAGGATGGGGCNACTTCTTTCCTTTGAGGGTGGCAGAGCCCTGGAACAGGCTGCCCAGAGAGGTGGCGGAGTCTCCATCTCTGGAGACATTTAAAACCCGCCTGGACGCGTTCCTGTGCAACCTGCTCTAGGTGGCCCTGCTCTGGCAGGGGGGTTGGACTAGATGATCTCCAGAGGTCCCTTCCAACCCTATGATTTAAAAAAAAACATCTTGAGAGTAAAGAATTTTTTCCTAATATCAGATCTAAATCTTCCTTCTTTCAGTTTAAAACCATTACCCCTCATCCTATCATTACGCTTCCTGATCAAGAGTCCCTCCCCATCTCTCCTGTAGGCCCCCTTTAGGTGAAAGGCAGCTATAAGGTCTCCCCGGAGCCTTCTCTTCTCCAGGCTGAACAACCCAACTCTCTGTTTTCGTATGAGAGGTGCTTCAGCCCTCTGATCGTCTTTGTGGCCCTCCTCTGGTCTCACTCCAACATTAAATAATCCCATGTCCTGAAACACTTTTGCAGGCTCTGGTTTCTCTGTGTGAGGTATCACACTAATATCCTATTGCTCCTTCAGGCTGAGCTAGTTCAGAAGTCACTCAGACACCTTTGCCTGGCACTGTGTTGTGATATCTAGACAGATGTCAAGGGGCAGATGCTGTTTTTCCCCTCCTCTATTTGCACAAACTTCAGAGTTAGTGATGTTTAAAACTGTTCCCCTGAAGTATTCAGGGACTTTAAAGATCAGGCCCCACAACTGTGTTTAATTTAAGCTTTCTGCACAATTTGAACGGCTGCGGTCCTCACATGATGCAATTCAGAACAAATCCATATTTCTCTACACAGATGAGAAGTAATTTTTGCATTTTCAGTAAATCCTGCACCTCCTCATTATTATGAAATGTGACATTTAGAAAAAGCTTGGCGATGCAAAAACTTCCCTTCTCTTCTGAGGAGCCGAGTGCAAGGACATGTTGGCCTGGGTTATTACTGAAGCTTTCAGCATTAATTTACATCATTTTGAAGTGCTTTTGGGACATTTTTCTCACCATATAATTTCCTTCTTTTCCTTCTTGACTCAAGACTCTCCCTCCTGGTCACAGTGACTGACTTGAAACCACTTAGCATGTGCTTGGTGCAAGGGACAAAATGTCCCTAAACCAACTTCCCTGCCATTAAAAGCATTTGTCACCCTTTTTCTATCTAACTTTGTGCACTGCTTTTTTTGTACAGATTGAGGTGGTTACTTGAGAAGGCATGTATGAATTTATTCTAGAAATATATTGGTTCACAGCAATGCGCCGCTTTTGCTTTTTTAAAACATCTTTTATGTGGTAGACTCATATCCAGTATGGACTCTTACCTGTTATTGATTAAAGGAGTTGTGTGGTAAGGCTAAAATACTTTCCTACTTTTATTATAATCAGCAAATATATGTTTTTAATGCAGAGAACTTAAGATGCATAAAATAACTGCTTCAGTCGATATTGGTGTTCTCAAATCTGTACTGTTAGAAGGAGTGTTTTTTTAGTTCCTAGTGGACGTATATGAATGCAGGTTCATTGATTTCAGGCATTAAGGTTGCCAGTGCCAGATGAGAATCTTGCCCACCCAGGTGTCCTATGACATTTAGAAAGAAGCAAACACATTCACAAGGCTCTTTGGGATGTCTTGACAGAGCAGTCAAAAGTTTTATTTGAGCCTCCGGGACAGATAGTCAAAATAACAACCACTTCCTTGTTTTGTAATGAAATAGAGATTATGCTGATTTTCTGAACAACTGTTTCCTAAATATATGGAGAGACATGTATTGCTAGAATGAAAAACAGAACAAGCAGTGTGCCCAACATCCTGGCCTGTATCAGGAACAGTGTGGTGAGTAGGACTAGGGAAGTGATCATCTCCATGTACTCAGCACTGGTGAGGCCCCACCTTGAGTGCTGTGTCCAGTTTTGGGCCCCTCACCACAAAAAAGACATTGAGGTGTTGGAGTGATTCCAGAGAAGGGCAACAAAGCTGGTGAGGGATCTGGAGAATAAGTCTTCTGAGGAGCGGCAGAGGGAGCTGGGGGTGTTCAGCCTGGAGAAAAGGAGGCTGAGGGGAGACCTTCTCGCTCTCTACAACTACCTGGAAGGAGGTTGTAGAGAGGTGGAGGCTGGTCTCTTCTCCCAAGTAACAAGTGATGGGATAAGAGGAAATGGCCTCAAGTTGTGCCAGGGGTAGTTTAGACTGGATATTAGGAAAAATTTTTACACTGAAAGAGTTGTCAACCATTGGAACAGACTTCCCAGGGAAGTGGTTGAATCACCATCCCTGGAGGTATTAAACAAACAGGCAGACATAGTGCTTAGAGATATGGTTTAGTGACGGTTTTTGTCAGTTAGGTTGATGGTTGGACTAGGTGATCTGAAGGTCCCTTCCAACCTAGGCAATTCTATGATTCTATGATTCTATGATGATTCCCTTACAGAAAATCACAACTCACAATTTCACAGTAATCACCAACTATTACTCAATAAATAGCACCAATATATGTTACAAAAGATTTAGGGAGGGATAATTCCAATGTGACACCTCATGAACGAAAAAGGATAGGGATGGTAAAATAAAGATTAGATAGCTATGCAATGTCAGCCTCAAGCAAAATTGTCACCGTGTTGACTTTGGCAGAAGATCAACTGCTGCTTTCAGTCAGGACTAGGACAAATAGCATATTTTCGTTAACTTGACTGATATATGAAGTTGTCATCTGTTTCATCTATTTTTGCTCAAAATTCACTTTTTCCAGGTACTTTGCACTGCTGAAAATTGTTATGACTTTTGGTATCAAGTTAGTTCCTAATGAGATTAATGTACAAAAATTTATGCGAATCCATTCATGTGGACTAGGGTGCACATGTTGTTCATGTCAGTCTGCCACATTTGAAAAAAAAAAGACAAAGTCCCTTTTCTATGTACATTATCACAGTTTATGGCCTCAGGCGAAAATGCAGAAAAAAGGAATGATCTTAAGTGTTCATACCTCAGGGAGGAAACACGTGGTTATTACACCAGATGGGTGAGAACTTTCACGTCCAGGTTCCTGCTGAGAGATTCAGTAAAATAAAATAAAATAAAATAAAATAAAATAAAATAAAATACAATACAATACAATACAATACATATTTTTTTTTATATATTTAACAGTACAGTTTTGGCTTTTGTAATGGATATGAGGTTTGTCTCATCTTAATCTATGCAGGATTGATAGAACTGTGTTCATTTCCCAACCACGACATATATTTTTTTCACATATATTTCACATATAGTTTGTCATATTTTTTCACATCCTTAAACTCTGAGATTCTTTTTTGCTTACTGCAGAATATAAAGGGAATTCATAATGCTTTCTTTTCCACACGTTTTTCTCTCTTACCTTATTCCAGGAAGTTTTGGAAACTTTGGTCTTATTTTGCATAGGTAGAGTGGTATAAAACAGAGCTTTGATTTTTCCTGGATACTTTGAAGGATTATTAGAGTAGGTAAAACAGTAACAACGATCGTAATAATACAAAAGAAGAACACAATACTTGCATTTCATATCTGTTTAACCCTTGTCTCAGCACTACAGAAAGAATAGGAACCCATGGAGCAATTTCAGTCTTACGATCCACATCTAGGGCGATTCCTTTGAGCTTGCAATGGAGGGCTACAAAAACATATTTATGTTCACCTGACCACCCGCATACAAGTTATGAATTGTTGACACTGACAACACCTAGTATAGTAAAAGCTGTCTGATAAAGAGCATTCAGTGAGCTGATGACACACACATTTTTTCTACTTGTAGGTGGCTATATGTGATGTGAGTTTTCTTTTTTTCTTTTGGTGTGCAATATCCTGCAGAGGCCACTTTTGAAAGAGAGCAAGTTCAATAGCAAAAAAAGATTAACCGACCTCTGAAAGCAAAGAAGCAGATAATAGTCTTGGAAAATATATGTAGATGTACTTCTGGAGAGAGCAGGAAAAAAGAACTGTTGTTTCCTTTAAATTTTTGCAAGAAAAAAGCATATAAAGGAGTTATGACTCAGAGCAACGTGTTGACATTCAGAAACAGAAAAACTGAAGCAATCCATGAAGGAAAACATCCTGAAAATGTTTTTTTTTTAGAATTCCAAGGTATGATCCTGGTCCTACCGACATCGTTTTGGTAATTCCACTGGCATCTTCCCAAACGCATAGAGTTTTAGCTGAGAATCCAGTTAGGATTCAGCTCCAGAAATAATAATTTTCCAAAGGCTTTACTCTGACGGTATCAGTTGTCATTCATTCCCACTTTAAGTGATTTAACACTGTGTGGGAGTAATTCAGGTGCCTAAACAGAGGAATGTATTGACAGTTTTGGGTATACTAAGAGGCATCCTGGTGTTTCTGAGGCATTCACAAGGGCTGGCAGACAAAACATGGGATTTAGGGAAGACCTTTTACACATCCCCTAAGTGAGAGCTGGAAGCATTTCAAATGGCACAAGATGCCTGTGTTTACACAAACAAATCAACCAAGTCCGTAAATCACTTCTTGCTTCTTCAGACCATGTCAACACACACACACACACACACACACACACAAAGTATCCTTGACTGGGACCGAGTAGGTGAGCTCTTTTGTGATGAGAAAATCAGTTTTTTAAGATGAGCAAATCAGCTGCTGCCACTTACATGGAGACCTACTAAGTGGTAACAAATATTAAGGATATGATCAGATCGGGACAAGTGATCAAGCAGGGACATTCAACGAAGCAATTTCCTCTTTTCACAAAATGTTACCAGCCTTCAGCTGAGCCTGAATAACTCCTTTTGGTACGCCCTTAATGAACTGAAATATGAATTGAAATATATTAGTTTAAAGAAATTATCATTGCCTTCTGCGTTTCACTTACCCGTTTTTACTTTGTGTTACAATAGATGGAGAGCGTGCGCATGATTAGTGCCTGCATTTCAAATAAGGAATGGTGACTTAAATTTCCTGCCACCGACAGTTATTTTCAAAAGTGGGAGCAAAACATTGGCAGCTTTTGTCTTCAGGTGAAAGTATACACTGTTAAAAGGTCTGAATGAGCTAAAGCTGTAGTTATCCACGGCCCAGTGGTTATTGTCTTCTCCATTTATATTAGGATTCTTTTTGCTATGCTTTACATGAGCTACTCAGTTGATTTTGGCTCCTTGTATCACAGCAAGCATAAAATATGTCTGTAGTTATTTGTGTCTACAAAATTATATGTATAAAATTGATGCTTAGTTAAAGATGAGTTGAAAATCTTGCCTCTAGATCAAATTTAAAATCAGTGATGCACCACATAAGAAATATTGCTCTTAGAGTGCTCTGTAGTTACTATTATATGTCTCATGGGGCTTTTAAAAGATTAATTTTCTTTCATTCTTTTGTTCAGTTTTTTGGAAATCATGCATTATTGTTTTGGGCACAATACAGATTTCATTCCTGTCAGTATAATTCAGTAATTTCAGTAGCCTTCGTGTGAGAACGTTACACTCAAAATCTTGTTTATGGGAAAAAAAAGTAAGCACACTTTTTTTATATATGCATAAACCCAAGAATTTATTGTTTGTATAAGTGAAATCTCAACAGTCAAACCCAGGAACAGTTATTTTTTGAGATCTAAATGTTACAGAAAAAGAAGAATTCTGCAGTTGTAACTGTTATACACACACTTATTCTCTACCCCTTGTCCCAGGGTTGGCAATTTCATTCTGGTGGTGGTTGTTTGAAGGGATGTTACAGCAAATAGTCAGCATCTGGATTCTTTCACCAAGAGGAATACAATGTTCATGTTGATGGTTTTCTCTTCCTTGCCCTAGGGAACACCTGGGGTCCGTTTTCAGAAATTTGCTAATGTGCTTTTACACCTAGCTCTTCATCTGTCTGTAGCTCCACATTACATCCAAATTTACTGTGTATGATACCTATAAGAGATATGACTTCATTCTCTTTGTTACCCCTAAACCCAGTTTTGTCCAGCTCCAAGTCTGTATTTTTTTAATTGGCCATGGGTGAGCTGCCTCTAATGTCAGCCTGTGCCCCAAATCTTATCATCCCCTGTCTGTAATCCTCTATGCCGTCTCCATGTGTCTCCCCTTCTCAAGGCCTCTGCTGTCCTACCAGGCTTGTATTTCTCTACAGTACATCATTATGTTAGAGTTGTAAATATCTCATTCTACATGGAATAACTGGTTGTTATTTGGTTGTTATTTCTGTTTATATAAAACTATAATCATCCCATACAAAGATTAAAAAAAGTATTACAAATTACATATAGACAGACACCTGTTCTACTAGAGAAGTTGCTGTCACCAAGTAAAGTGAAGGTCAAGCAGTTTGACAAAAGTTCAGTCAGAGCAAGCCTGACAAGTCTCAGCCCTGAGTCCTTGCAAGCTCAGCACAAAGTTTATGGCCTGTTATGAAAAGCAGAAGTGCTGTGCTATGGGGCTACAGTGTTCCAAGCACTAACAACATCTGCTTTCTATAGTTATTTTGTATAGAAACAACTCCACTCTTTAAGAGCTAATAATCATCTAAACCATCCAGAGCATAATCTTCCATTTATGTAAGGAAGAAAAAACCCTAGTGAATAGATAATGGAATACAGCTTTTGATATCATCCTGTATTTTTTTTAAAACTATTTTGTATCTCTGAGTGAGTCAGACTCTTCTATTCGTAACTGTGAAATCTGGAAGACCAGCAGATGTGAGGATGCCACAGCTCCCTGTTCCCAGCTCCAGACAGGAGTCATGCTGAGCGTGTATTCCCTATAGGTACACACACAAACACATGTATGCAACACACATATGCACACATACATGGGACCAGGCTCAGGGGCAAACAATCAGTACTTACACAAACACAAAAAACATCATCAATCTTCCTTCATCTGGCTCATCAGGAAAATGGTCAGTTGGTGGGAAATATATCTACGTACAATCCATGTATGTGCAATATGGATCCCCGCCAGCAGCTGGGCTCAGACCCTCTGTCAACCCAGTAGCTGCTCTTAGATCCCAATCTCTTCAGTTGCTGGCATCGAACAGATGAGCTTTAGAGGCTGCAGCCCCATTCCAGCAACTGGCAGAGAGCCCTTCACTCATGCCCGCACACTCGTGTGTGCGCGTGTGCTGTGGATCTCTCCAGTAACTTACCTTAGATAAGGTTACAAAGTAGTTTTCCCTATTTCCATTTTTCTCCAGTTGTATCATGCACGGGGACATGAGCATGCAAACAGGTCTCCCATTTGGCCTTCAGAAACCACGGTCACGGGCTGAGACCCCTCCTGCAACCAACTCACAGCCCCTTGGGTCCCTTCTGTATCCAGCCCAGATGTATGACCACCCCAACACTTGCCTCCTAAGTGCCTAGTCCTACTTGTTGGTTAATCTGGCTTAGTGTTTGCTAGTGGTCACCTACTGACATATTCACCGATGTGATGTACACATGCTCCATCACTCCGGTTGGCACCACAGACGCAGGGGCCCTTACGATCCCTGGTCCCACCCCATTTGCTGGCACTCAGAGAACCATGCACATGCATGCATGCAGAATAGAAAGGCCTTCACCCAATAAAATAGCTAAAAATGGAGTTCAATGAGAAGACACGATAACTGCACTTACTAACTGCAGGTCATGGCCAAACACACCAACTACCGGCCTCTTCATGTGCAACCAGCCCTTATCCCTCTTCTCCCTCTCTTTCCCCACATTTGTTTACCTTGATTCCTCTCTTCTCCCACTTTTGATTGCTCTCCTAAATACCCTATGATAATTCTTGTACAAGCCAAAGACTGTTTTTCCAGACCCCAAAAGTGTCCCACCCCTATAGGGAGTGAACTCTCCCTTCCCAGTCTGCAAACTGCTCTTCCATTGATCGTGGTAATGGGTGAAAATGTGACATCATTGTATAGAGAATTATTTAACCTCTCTAAAACTCTTCATAGGAACAAAATATATTATTATCATTCTCTTGCCTTCAGGTAAGGTTCCAGTTGTATCAATAGTTCTATAATTTTATCTTTGTGTATTTGCTTTGGGCTTTCTTATTTTATTTGTTATTTGTCTTGTAGTATAGTAATAGATGCTTGTGTGAGTCTCCTTGTCATTAGTATTTCAGTCTCAGACGCCAGCAGAGGTGAACTGAGATGCTAGTTAATAGGATGCAGGCAACTCAGCTGTTGAGCAGTTGGATTATGGTCGAGCCATCAGAATGAGTGAACACCAGAAGACAGACCCAGATAATAACAAATATGAGCAAACCAAAAAGTCAGGCTTGTTATCAGATGTAGGTGCTGGTGGATAATATATAGTAGCACTTATTAGGGTCAAGGTCATACTACCCAGTATGTCAGTCAGCATCATTCTTTTGATCTTATTTTTAATCTCCAGCTAATAAGTAAAATGCCAGAGGGATCTTTTTTCATTAGCATTAATTACATTGCGGTCAAGTCATTCAAGAGTTGAAATGCTCATAACAGGTTATAAAATTATCATTAAAAGCTTCCATTTCTACCCCTGAAGAAGTGTATATTGTAATTTCTTAAGAGAGTTAGAAGAAAACCAAAAATAGTCTAAAATTTCTTATTTGTGTTTATTTACATTTGGGGTATTAAATATGTGTAAGCCCCTGTGTATTAAAATAGTTGCCCTCTTAATTGCTTCCGATTATGAGGTGAAGTATGCATTTATCAAAATTTGTTTCTACCACACATGGTCTGGGAATTCCTCAACATTTAGTATAGAAAGTTAATTACACTAAAAATGCTCGACCGTGAAACTGAGGTTATAGAAAACATTATACTTGTCAAAGGAATTAATCTCATGCTGACCAAACCTTCCCCAAGATTTTTCATTGTTATTCACTTTAGATCTTTGTCACCCATCTAAATCCCAGTGGACTGCAAGCTCTGACCCTTGATTTACAGGGTTAGAAGTAGCATAAAAGTTTTGACCCATTCAATCCCGTTTTTGTGGTTTTTTTTTTTTTTAATGTGCTTATTTTGATTGTCATATTAATCACCTGTCAAAGAGCATTTCTTAGCTTTGAAAGGAACTGTGTCCATTTACTTCAGTTCAATAACCTGAAACTGCCAAAAGTGAACTGCTCATCTCACTGTGAATAAACTGAATTGCATTTGTCATTTCTGAGCTTGCTGATGGTTTCTCTTCCTAGCAAAGTGCAATCTTTTATGATAGAAGACATATTGTGTATTTAACTGTGTATTGGGCTTTGTTTTCTTTTCATGAGTGGGTTGATTATTGATGTACATCTCATGAATGAGGAAGCAAGTACGTGGCCATTGATGACTCCAAAAAGAAAGAACAATATCTTATGCAGCACCTTTCACATGAATGCTGTTTATTACTTTTACCAAATCTATTCCTATAGCCTTAATTATTGATCAGAGCTCTATTTTGCTAGGTGCCTAGAGGTACAGGAAAAAAGTGCCTTTTCATGGAGATTTTCAGACTTTCTTCAGCTCAACTGTTCTCATCTTAGCCTACCACAAAATCCAGTTAAATAGAACAGTGACCCAGTAGAAGAGTTTTTTCTTGAAACTTAGAATTGCTAGAAGTTTAGGAAAGATATATGAATTGATCTGTTGGCATAGACAATTGTTTTTTCCCTAGTCAGAGCTGGATGCCCTCAACTCCTGACCAATGAAAAATGTCAGATGCACATCAGGTCTTGAAGGGTGCATTCTGACTCTAAAACAGAGTCTTTGCCAAGTTTTTTTTTTGCTGACAAGCTGATGCCTTAAGTTAGTATCATTGATTTAACATAGTTATCTACCATCTGCTTGGTTCTCAATGACCAATTAATGGCAGCTTCATTTGTGTTTGTCTCAGTAATAGAGTTTAAAAGAAAAAAAAAACACAACACACAACCAAACAACAAAAAAAAACAACAACAGATAGCTAGGAGAGAGAAATGATTACTGGTGGGTTAGCTTCTTTTTCTGTGCAGATATGACTAACTTAGCAGCTAAATGACCAGGAAAAGACTAGCATAAAACCAATCTCTGTTGTGCTATAGGTACTCAGAAGAGGCATTCAAACAGAAATGAAGGCAGCAGGACTGCTGGTGAATGAGGTGAATAAGGTGTCTCCACTTTTAGAAACTATTATTTCTACCTAGTTCTATGGAAAATTACTTAGTTGTCTTCCTCTGGATTCATCAACATCCATCCTCTACCATATCCCTCTACCATATTATAACCTTCCTGGACTATTAAGGAAAGCCAAATATATTTGAGGCTAGATACTGGATATATTAGAATAACTTTACTTCTTATGCTAAAAAAACCTTAGGACTATGGCATAGATTGAAGCATTGTAATACATGCTGGTTTTGAGGTTAACCCTGTCATCTGCCATGTACATTTTAAAGTAAACAGGGCTGCAGGTAGGACCTTAGAAGTGATTAAAAGGACCCTGACAGAACGATGTAACTTATGTTCAAGTGTACCTGGCAGATTATGATGTAGGTGATGGAAGGGACTCAGCATCCTTTACAGCAGCTGGAGAATTCAGTCTTCCAGAGGATCATAGACATAAAAATATTGTCAGTAATACACCCCTCATGGTCTTGAGGATCAGAGTGTTTCTAGAAATAGGAATAAGGCTTTCTTGAAGTAAGAATTTGTAGCATAGGACCATCAGTACAAGTGAGTCCAAAATGCAATGAAATAAAATTCAAAGTGAAATTTGGATAAGATGTTTCTTACTGCATATCAGTATCTCAAGACAAAAGTAAAGATATTTGAAGGTCCAAATCATCCATCATCCTTTGCTTCATTTGCAGGTGAGTATATGAACAAGAGTTTCTTAGACTCATTTGTGCTTTGCCTAAAAAAGAATAGCATTTTGGAAAACAGTATTACCTAAAAATCCCTAAGGACATAGTCACCAACTAAAATATGTACATGAAAAGATGTGACTTAAGAATTAATATTATGAATAAGACAGCCATGTACATCAATATTCTCTCCAGCACTCAGACAAAGCAAACAAAACTAAATAATGCAGTGAACTTCTTTCACCAGCTACTACGGCTACATACAGATTGTTAGCTCAAAGGGAATAAAACAGGGTGGAGGGAAAGAGGGTTGAAATGTTAAATACATACTGTAGCGTATTGATAGGGATAAGAAAGATGTGACAGGCCTAGTATGCAAGGTCTATGCAAGGTCATAAATGATGCAAAATGATGCAAAAAAGTAGACCCTGGGGGAGTGTGCTGAGCCTGACTCTGGACAGTCACCTGTTAAGAAACGCCGCTGGGTTTTTTGTTTTTAAAGTGCCTGAGATAATAAACGGTATCACATCCTGAAGATGAATTCTGATGCACTGATGCTGGGAACAAAGAGAATTTCAAATTCTGAAGCCACAGTTATATTTTTGATCAGATTAATGATAGCTATGAAATGATAATAAAAATAACCTAAGAATTTGACCGATAAAGTTTTTATTTGTTTCTATTACATGTTTAGTTTAGTTAGTGTTTATGGCATATAGCTCTTTTGACACTGCTGAGATATTTGGAGGCTGAGCTCAAGAGAAGAAACATCTGCTGATTTGATCAGAAGACCATATGGTTAACAAATTAAGATATGGAACCATGAAGTAATAATAAGAAAGCAAAAGGATTGTAGTTTTAGTCAGAAATGAGAGGAGTACAAGGTTGTCTAGGAAAAGGGAAAAAAAATACAATGATTTTTTTGGCAGAGATTGAATCACAAATAAGATTCTCTACTAAAAACACTTCACAAACGTAATAGTTTCAACAATTCTTTCTTCTGTTTCTTCAAGTAGAGTTTGTCTTTGCATCAAAAAAATCCCTTAGCCTCCCGATTCCAAGATGTAGATTATCTATATGGTAAAGACTCCAAGGTATGCCATTCTTTACAAAAAGGCTATTGAATAAACAGATTATAGTGTGATGTTTAAACAATGGCAAAAAATATAGGAAGAGAGATAATGGCATTTTAAGCTAGCATTAGTCCTTTTATTAGCTATTCTTAGAAAACATATGCATAGATATCTATGCCTATCTCCATATTTACGTACGTAAACTTCTGAACCCAGTGAATCATGAAAGAAATCATCTATTTTAATAAGGAAAAGAAGAAAGCAGTTATTTAAAATGAAGAGGTTATCATATCATAAATTCAGTTTCAGAAACTCTTATGAAATAGTTCCTTCTTCTGTGTCTTTTTATGTTAAATATGATCCTTTGGATTTCCTCTTGATACACTTTGGTGTAAGTATATTCAGAAGCAAATTCATAGTGCAGATTTGGTATTGTCATTTTTGCTTTCAAATCTCGAACTGGTGGTTTGTGAGAATATTTGCTGCCTTTCCTATGTCAGATTTTTTTTTCTTTCAATATTTTCTCCTTCAATATTTATTACTGTGATTTCAAAACCTGTTATTCCAAGTGCCTAGAAAACTTTGGCGTATATAAAACTAAAGTGAACTCATAGCAATATAAGATTACTTTCAGTTGTGATTTGCAACTTTTTGAAAGTTTATTATTCTTCTGAAAACCTTGAAAACTTTAAAAACTTTAAACTAGTTTTATCTGTGAAATCAAGTGTTACATTTAGAGAGGGATTGATCAGAGGGAGGGGAGAATCAGATCCTTCAGGAATATTCTTTTTATATTGCCATAAGAAACGGTTCTCATATCTGTTAACTCTGAGTTTACTAATACTGGGGAAGAAATTCCCTCCAAAATACCTTTCATTTAGGCATATTTATGCAATAAGTTCTATGTTTTGGGGAGTTTTTATTGTCAGTATAATATCAGAGTTTTTACGTAATATCTGGGGAAATCAGGGGAAATCATGCCTGACTAATCTGATAGCCTTCTATGAAGGCGTGACTGGATGGATAGATGAGGGGAGAGCGGTAGATGTGGTCTACCTTGACTTCAGCGAGGCGTTCGACACGGTCTCCCACAGCATCCTCATAGGGAAGCTTAGGAAGAGTGGGTTAGATGAATGGACAGTAAGGTGGATAGAAAACTGGTTGAAAGANGCGTTCCTGTGCAACCTGCTCTAAGGTGACCCTGCTCTGGCAGGGGGGTTGGACTAGATGATCTCCAGAGGTCCCTTCCAACTCTATGATTCTATGATTCTATCTTTCCCTCCATGTTTGTAAATGAGATTTTTCATTCAAAGAAGGATTCCTGCCTGAATCTCTGATCTTGCCTAAAACACTGGAGTTTTTGTATCACGTGAAGGAAGGATAAATATGAACCGGTAATAATTATCCCCCTGAGATGTGAACTGAGATAGATGGCATGCAGAGTTTGGTGATATTTCTTTTCTTTAAACTGTTTCATAATAAATGAGATGAATCACTGTGTAGGGACCTGCACTCTTTGTTCTGTGCAACCCACCCTGGGTTATCACATCGAGTTGATGCAAGAGGTTCAAAGCAAGAGATTTGACTGACTGGAGATTTTGGTCCTTTTAAATAAGTTGGTTGTTTGGTTATTTTAAGAGCTGTTTATGTCTCCTGATCATGACAGAACACATTTTAATAATTTAAAGATGTGCTTTCTCACCTGGTTGATGCTGGATATCAGCAGAATGTAAAACTCAAGGTCTATAATCGAGTATTTCTTCTGTAAATGAGTAACTTCCTCACTAATTTCCCTTGTGTATATATAATTTTAAACTTGCCTGTAAAGTTAAAAGTTACTTCCATATAGAATACATTTTTTACATAGCTTTTCACAAGACTATAACTCTCTTCTGGAGATGATAAAAGCTAGATAGTGATGGTAAAACCTACTCCATGGGATGGAGTGTTAAGATTTGTTCTTCTCCTCTGTTTATGCAGGACCAGGTGCCAGTTTTGGATGCTTCTGTCCATTCAATCGTAGTGTATGGAACTTTTAAGGAACAGTAATGGAAACCAGTATGAAATCAGATGACTAATGCACCCTTCACCTTGTGTGAATAGAAATAGGAGGAGATATCAGAAGGTTAATCCTTCAATCAGATTGAAAATCTTAATGGGAATGAATCTGCAGATGTGTCAAACGTACTCCAGATGTTCTATTTTGATGCTCTGTATAGTTTAGCTTGGGACCTCACACTCCTGTGAGCTGTTGAGATGTATGTTAGTAATGTGTAGAAGCTACCGCAGCACTGTGGTCTCTCTGCCTTCAGACATCAAAACAAACTTTCTTTTCTGAGAACCACAGACCACAGCAGCACTGGATGGTAGCTCTTCCTGAGGTTCCTTTAGCAAAAGGAACTGAAAAGGGATGAAACAAATTTAAACAGACAAAATCATGTAGAAATAACTGCAGACTGTTTCCTCTTCCAAGAATGCCCATCATATTTAAAAATAAGTTCCTGTGGATTTCTTGAACCCTTCTTTGATTCAGTAACATATACACTTTAAGTAAATCTACAAAAAAGTATCTTTTAAAGAGAAATATCCTACAGAGGTTTTCCCTATCTCTTTTTTTTCCCCCAGTCTTTCCAAAACTGTGACAAAATCTCCCTCACAGAGTTGACAGTGAGGTGTTCTCCAGTCTGAACTGGTATTCAGGATTTTTTTTTATTTTTAAGCTTTCATCATCACTGGTGTAAAAAAGATAAACTCAATATTGCAATTTCCATAACAGACATATGGGGTTGCCAGTAGCTATTCAGACCTATGTAATTTAACAAAAAAACTCAAAATAAATTGTACCATAAAACGATGTTGTTTGTTTCTCTCTTTGGTCATTTTATTACTAAAGATACCTGCTTTATCAGGAAAAGAAAAAAAAAATTGACAAATTAAAATTGTGACATGGTTATTTGTAGTTTACATTGCCATCTATTTTTATCCTCTTTTACTGTAATTCTTTTCTTTAAACAGTTGGAGATCAAAAGGGGTTGGCCTGTTTATTGAACTTGCTTCCATGACACCACAGGAAGAGATGTCCACCCAATCATTCCTGTTTCAAGTTCATAGTTTAGTGAAGTGCACTTCAATATGTTGAAGTAGTATCCAGTCTTGATCTCATGTGCTGAAAAATGGATGATGTGCTTTTATTAATTGTTTTAGTGGTAAATTCTCTTGCTAATTTCTAGCCTCAAATTAGTTTACATAGTTCCAGTTTTCACCTTCTGGCTCTTGTTACGTCTTCTTCTTCTCAGATTAAAAAAAAACATTTACTCTAAAAAGTATTTTCCCCAAGTAGACTTTTACTAGCCATGATCAAGCCGCCATTTCTCTTTATCACTGGCAGGTATTTAAATGACACCATAAATATAAAACTTTGATATGCCAGATGAAAAGAAGTGTCCAAATAGAAGCCTTATTGACACAGTAGATAACATGTCAGTTCCACAGGCTGGTCTTCAGAGAAGACAACAGAAGTCCTTCAAAAGACTGAAGGATTACCCAATCCTATGTTTGAGAGTTAAAAGCTGTATAAATCCAAACTATAAATAAAATGCATTTTCTAAAGGTTATTATAAGGAGTCACTGTCAGAGACTCTGAGAGAAGGCAAGAGTGTCTCTGTTACTTGGGGTCTGTGCACAGAAATGGAGAGATTCTGAGAGGACCCCAGTCAACACACAGTTGAATTGTTGTCAATATCCCCTTTAATAACTATGGTTCAGTAATGAAATGGAACAAATGAAAAGTTTTCATAACTCAAGGAAATGGTAGGAAGAAAACAATGGAGAGGTTGTCTTTTTAATGTCAATATTTTTTTGAAAGTCAAAGAGCTAGCCTCCCTCGTCAAAGCGTCTCAAAAGCAATGAGTTGGTTAAGACACAAACCACATGTTTATGTGGTTTTTGTTTGAGCTGGTTTGAAAAAAAAAAGCAGAAACAAAACCTCATCAGAAACTATTAACCTCTATACCCTTCAACCTGTGAAACGTTCTTTGGAAGTTCAGAACATATGAGAGAATATCTTGACACCCTGACCCTCTTGCATTAAAACAATAAGGGAGAACTTCGCATGCAAATCTTGGCTTTTTTTGAAGCTTACTAGGGGATTTTCAGTGCCAGTTTTTCAGAAAATTCTGCATGGCTGCTTTGTCTATTAAAAGTGTTTAGAAGTTTTTGTTTTGTTTTCATTTTGTTATCTACGGAAAATATTTGCTTTTAAAATATCTGGTGGAGAAAAACATAATTCCCACATGACTCCTAGGTATTCTTCTGATGAGTGCATACAGATGAAAGAGAGTAGGTTAGAAATATAACTGCATATATGGGTTGAATAATAAAAGAGTGAAGTTTGAACATTGTGTGTGAGCTTAGTGCCGTGCTGTTTTGCAAAAGATACAAAGATCTAGTGTATTAATAGATATTCAAAAATGTGTTTCAGATTCTTCAGATAATGAAGCATTTATCTTACTGTTTTTATCAGTGCACAGTAAATACGATTCATGACTGTCATACAAAGGGTCAATATTGCCCTTGCTACTGTATACCAAGCTATAGCTGACTTGGAACAGGAGTGCTGACACCTTGCATGAGGGAGACATGGACCCTAAAGGAGCACTTGGATTTGAGCTTGCACTTCAGAAAAGCATCACTGTTTAAGACAACATTTTAGTATGATGTAAACTGAAGTCCCAGGGACATTAGAGAAGGCCTTCAGTTCTTTAAAGCTTAAATGCTCTTCTGGGTAAGGCCCTTAAAACAAGACATCAAATATGGCTTTGCATTTAAAGTTCAAGTCAAATAATTTGATTCAGTACATAAAATGCAGATACTCATCAAATATAACTCATTAACTGGAATTAAATTACCTCTAAATTTTATGTAGACTTGCATTGGGTCTCTTTTTAATGGTTATAGGTGACATCATTTATATATAAAGATGTTTTCTAAATGTCACAAAATACAGACTTCAATACACCTAAGTTGAGTCCAGATCTGAAAAAAAAAAAAAAAGGATATTAATGCCTCATACTATTCTGCCTCAAGTTTAGGAAAAATTCTGAAAATATATTTCACCTATTTAACTGGACCAGAAGGGAGAGAGAGAGGTTAGAAGAGGGACAATGACCAACAATTAAGGCACTCTTCAGAGAGAACAGAGTCCTGAGTAAATTAATCTAACATAATATTGTGGGTTAATGGCAGTAGTAGTAGTAGTTGGCAGCTGAGCTCCACGTAGCAGCTTGCTCTGTCCCAGTGGGATGAGGAGAGAATCAGAAGGGTAAAAGTGAGAAAACTTGTGAGTTGAGGTAAAGACATTTTAATACATAAAGCAAAGCAAACTAAGGAATTCATTCACTACTTTCCATCAGCAGGCAGTTGTTCAGCCATCTCCAGGAAAGCAGGTCTTCATCATATGTAATGGCTACTTGGGAAGACAAATGCCATAACTCCAAACATTACCCCTTCCACCTCCTTCCCTCAGCTTTTATTGCTGAGCACAATGTCATGTGGTATGGGATATCATTTTGGTGACAAATCCGAAACACAGCACCGTATGGGCTGCTATGAAGAAAATTAACTATATCTCAGGCAGACTGAGTACACATTTAAGTAGGGCCCCAGGATGTGCTCAGGGGACAGTGAAGCTGAAGGTTTATCATACATTCTTCTGGTTAACATTTGGCTTTTCTGAATCTGTCATCTGAGATGCCAAGCTCACCCAACATCAGGATGCAGGCAGACAAGAAGTATTAGTAAAGACAATTTATCACCATATCGGAAATATAGGTTAGGGGTGGACCTGCTGGAAAGCAGTTCTGAAGAAAAGGATCTGGGGGTCTTGGCAGACAGTAAATTATCCATGAGCAAGCAATGTGCCCTTGTCACCAAGGCCAATGGAATTCTGGGCTGCATAGGG
>VYZM01007547.1:3476-79033 GCA_013398915.1 Dromas ardeola | reverse complement strand
GAGGAAAGGCTGAGAGAGCTGGGACTCTCTAGCCTGGAGAAGAGAAGGCTGAGGGGAGACCTTATTAATGTTTACAAGTGTCTGAAGGGTGGGTTGAAGGAGGATGGAGCCAGGCTCTTTTCAGTGGTTCCCAGTGACAGGACGAGGGGTAACGGGCACAAGCTGGAACATAGGAAGTTCCGTTCAAATACACGGAAAAACTTCTTTACGGTGAGGGTGACAGAGCACTGGAAGAGGCTGCCCAGGGAGGCTGTGGAGTCCCCTTCTCTGGAGATTTTCAAGACCCGCCTGGATGCAGTCCTGAGTGATGTGCTCTGGACAATCCTGCTTTAGCAGGGGAGTTGGACTAGATGATCTCTAGAGGTCCCTTCTGACTCTGAAAATTCCTTGATTCCATGATTCTGTGATTCCTCTATAGATATACTTTTAGGATTCGGAAGGCGCTTGCTTGGAGTACAAAGGCAGCTTAGGATATTTCTAGTTCTGCCTTCCTACGATGCTGTTTGACTTGGTCTCTCTGGTGCTAGTACAGCTGTTTGTGGGTTTGTGGTTAACTGCCTCACAGAGATGAGCAAATTAGAAGCAGCGAACAGTGAGGCTTGAGCTGGGGTTGTGAACTTCGTGCGATAGCTTTGCTGCCAATGCTATCATCTTCTAAAACTGCAGCCTATGTTTCTTCTTCACATGGGCTCAATAAAATTGATCGTGAGTTTTAAGTGAAATTCTATTACTATAATTAGTATTTGAATCTCATTTATATTTATCCAGATGGTTTTCCTTGTGGTTAATTTTTCCCCCACATGGTACATTTAATTAACTTAGACATCCTTTAAGTGATTATCTTGTTTTTTAAAAGCAACAAACATCCACTTTTATCCCAAATTCTTCAATACCATGTCACTGTTCTTCTGTTGCCATTGAGTGCTCCCTTCTTTACAGCAGATATATGCTCCATAAATGTCAGCTAGTGACAGCTAGACTATATGAGAAGGTACTTTTCAATAAAATATCTTGGTGAAGGTGTTGCCAATATTTCTCCCCAGTGCAGCGTATTTTTAAGTACTGCATTACTTAGGTGGAAACTTCAACCCAGAGGCAGCACTGGAGTGCTTCACTGGTAAAGAAACCAGCGTTGGTTAAAAGTCAAAGTACCAGTGAAGGAAACCCCTTAGGGCTACAGGAGATGGTATCTCCATCTTCACTCCATCTTATGACCAAACTTCAGTGCTTCCTATTTCACAGGTAGAGAACTGATGTGTTAATGAATGTGATGAAAACTGAGGCTGATAAATAAAAAGAAACCAAAAAAGCCTGAACAGGATCACAGCTGCGGAAAAGGTCAGAAAAAAAGTAGTATATTGGTATAATTTCAAAGTATATATATAAGGTATATATATAAAAGGTGTATATATTAGAATTTCAACCCACTTAAAACTTTCTCAGTGTTAAATTGATGAATGACATTAACTTTTTTGATTTAAGTAGGGTTTTTTCCCTAATTTGGTCTTTGAAGATTTCCAGAATAAAACTGAACTAAAAAAACCCTCAAAATTCCTCTCATTTTGGATGACCTATAGGAGGTGCTGGTAGAGGGGCTACAGGAGTGCACTAATTTCACAGGTTATTCTTGAAATGTTAAATCCTGACACCATCAGAAAGCAAACCACTGAACTTGTATATACCTGGGTCAAGGCAGAGAAAGGCAATGAAAGAAAAGATCTGCTTCTTGTTAATTCTTGAATAATGTAACTTTTATAGACTGTTACCTTTTGTAGTATTTGTTTCTGAAACCTAAGTTGCTCTCAGCACTAGATGTTTCCCCCGGTAATAAGGCTTTTTAATCAAAGTCCTTGCTTGCAAGAGCAGTTTATTGATACCCAGAGGTCATTATTGAAGCCATCGTAAGCTGCTTGATTCATAGAGTTAGACACAATTTGAAAAGTATCTTTCACAAAATCATACTCTATTGTATACCTCAGAGTGTTTAAGGAGCTTACAAATGTTCTCAGAGGATCAAGTAAAGCTTAGATTTAGTTTGATGATGAAAGCAGCTGGATGTTCAGTGTATGTGATGTGAGCTCGAGCTGTTCTGCTTCTTGTCATCAGCTAGTGTGGTATTTTGATAATTTTTCATGACTTCTTCAAAAAATGCTTGGATTATAAAAGTGCAGTGAGATCAGGAGCTCAGGCGATCTCCATGGCACTAAGATGGAGATGGAACATTCACACTCACACAGTGAACAATACCAGCATCGTACCAAGGTCTGAATCAGCAATGGTATCTTTTGTTATTTACAATTATTAGTATTAGCAGATATAAAAATCAGAGAACACAAGCAATGATAATCAAAGATTGCAGGGCAATTTGATTCCCTCAGAACATGATTTTTTTTTCTTTTCTTTTTTTTTTTTACAAAAGTTTTTACAGAAAACAAAGATCAGAGTATTGCTACTGTTGTGATAATATGGCTATTATCAAGTGGCATTGGTGGTAATGTGCTATCTAACAGTCCATGTGGTATGAGGTTAATAAAAAAACATCAATGAGACGAATGAAAAGAGGAGAATATAGTGGGACAAAAAAGTTATGAAAAATAGGAGAAAAGGCAGAGGAAGGAAACCAGAGAAAGAAGGAAAGAAAGCTAGAGAGAAAAGTCCCTCAGGAAGGGACAGCAAGTGAAGCAAAGAGATTCCTTCTAAAGAGATCTAGTAAGAGAGAAAATTCTGGTTGATGAACTGTCTTCCACGGTGCCTCTCTACTCACAGGCAGACCTACACAGACATCATCGAGATCTACTTGCAAGTTGATGTTTAATTGTAAAATTTTTATTGAAATCTCTTTTATGGAAAAAACCTGTTATCACAGTTCTTGCTGAATGGTTTCTGAGAGTTTTTAGATTGAAGACTGGTGCATTTTATGGCTTTGCAGAAGGAAAGCTGCCTTTGTAACTAGACTATGAACAATTCACACTCTACAAAAGGCAGTTAAAAGTAAAGGAGGCAACCTAAATGCATAGAACCAGGATAGTTTTGGAGTCTGCAGTTTCTAATATCACCTGTACCTGTGTGTTTGTGTTTTTGGGTGCTATTAATCTCAGAAGAAACAATTCTTTTGTCTAAAGAAAAGAAAAGGTATTTCAGTATCAAGAAAAGGTATTACTGCTGAACTTGTAGGGAAAAAGCCAATAGGTTTCTTCTATCCTTTTATAAGTAACTTCTGATCTTTTAAGGTATGCAACGCCATGCAATTGTGCAGATGAAATTAGATATATGCAGCAACTGATTTAAAATTATAATCAAGAATGTTTTCCACATTACAAATCAAATAAAAAGGGAGGGTACATATAACACAAAGAAAATAAGGAATATACTCTCACCACACCATAGGAATTTTTTATTCCAAGACCATGTCTTTTTATGCCATTACTGAGTATTATCTGCCCAGTTTTATCAAAAGCTGGTCCAAGTACAATACTGTAAACTGTCCCTCATGTCCTCCTCTTTCAACTGGCACTTCGAACCTAGGAAAAAAGGAGAAGTCTAACCAAAGGTGGCCACTTTGGACATATTTTGACACGTTTGCTGTGATGTGCTGATTGCTACATTTCCATTGCCCTAAATCTTTTTCTGTTATTTCATGGTTGGCTGAGTTACAAACAAACAGGCAGGTATTCAGAGAGACACAGGTTCTCTCTCTCACTTTTCAGCTTGGATCTCTGTTGAGTTATATAATCTCTTTCTGACTAAGCTTACCAATCTGAAAGGAAAGTGGTAATAATGATAATTAACTTCCTTTGTAATGCATTTTCACATGTAGAGATGAAAATTGCTCTGTCAGAGATAATGTTTGGTATAATTTTTCCCTGCCTGGCTTTCTTGTTTCTCTTCTGGGATACTCATATCAAGACGGGTTTTTAAGTTAACTTCCAACAGATTTATTAGTCATTTATAATTCACATTCAAATCAGGAATTAGTGACATTCTAAAGAAGGTCTTGAAGATTTCCATTAAATTAATAAAGAAAATAAGGCACAATACAGCAGTTTTCCTTCAGGAGAAGAGAAATAAGAAGAATGTTCCTTTGTTTGTGTTGATGCAAAGCATCAACCCAAAGAAAAATGGTTCTGAGAATAAAGTTGTTTTATGGGTGAACAATTGGAAGAGTTTATGGGAGAACTGATGTAAAAGTTCAAATCTTCAGCAGGTAGATGGGAATACAAAAGGGCCAGACTATAGCATCTGTTGGGAGCTTCCTTGACTGCACCTATGGTATATCTAACTTGTCTTTGAGTCAGTCTCTGCTGTCTGAGCTTAGGATGTCTATAAGCACTTTGCCTATGTATAAAAATCATGTGCTTATAGGAACTTTCTGTTCATACACTTTTCTTAACTGCTAGAAAGTTAAATAATATTCCCATTTCTCTTCTGAGAGAGTGCATAAACTAGAAATGTTTGAAGAAGATTTTTGTTTCATTTGGACTTTAAAACAATTCTTTAAATTTTGTCCCTATTAAAAGCACTTTTTGCTTGCTTAAAACAACACAAATCAAAACAAACCAAACCCAAAAATTTCCAGAAGTTCAGAATCTCCTTCCTGCTGCTGTTGAGAAACTTCCTTTACATTGCATCTAAAGATTCAGCATTCATCTTTGCCTCAAGAGCACATTTTTGTGTAACTGCCCCTTCTGTCGTTTTATTGTGAAAGTTAGCAGATGGCCCCTAACTCAGAATTTCTAAATTCACCATTGTCACCTGGCTTAGAAGGGTCTGGTTTTTAACTTCTCACTGAATGAAATTTGACTGGATATAAAAGCCATCCCTCAGCCTTGGGGAATGGAGTCAGGGAAGAATGGAAAGGAATTCTCCGATTATTAAGTAGACTCAGTTTTTTTGTCCTAATACAGCCGAAGTTTCCATCATATCCTTCACATAGCACTGAAAGATTTCCTTCCCTAGATTTTGGCCTAAAATATCGTATTACAGGAAACCTATGTCCTTAATGTTCTCTAACTCTCCCCATTGCCATGATTATTGGTATAGATGAGAGAGAAATGAGCAGGTAATATAGAGATTACTAGCCAAATGATTAAATATAGCAAATTCAATGTCAGAAGAAAGTGCTAAGTTGCAAATTGGAGGTACTTGTTTCCGAAAGACAGAGAAATAAGGGCATAGGTTGGATTTTTTCCCTAGGATCCCTCTTAAGTGATGCAGTTGTGTTCTGTCTCATACACAGTGCTGGATGTCCAAAGCCTTCTAACTCAGGAATAACTTGGTGCAGCTTCCAGGAGCCTGTAAGCAATGTGTTAGTTATAATTTATAACATTCCTAATACTTTGTAATTGTCTGCTGGGACTCAAATCATGTGCTGGAGACAGGTGTGTGAATACTGGTATTGTAAAGCACTTCTCCACTGCTGATTATAATAAAAGACATTTTCCCTGAAAACCTGAAAGGAGAGATTTTGAAGCAATTGGCCTTTTCATATGTTGTGACACCATGGGCTAGACAACATTTCAAGCACAATTTCCATGCAATTTAAGATTTCCTTTCTAGCTGTTTAAGAAATCTGCTTCCTTTGCTTTTTTTTTTTGCTTTTTATTTATTTATTTATTTATTTATTTATTTATTTTCCCAGGAGATCACTTTATTCTTTAGAGTCAAGAGGACTCAGCAGATTATTGCCTAGCCTTCACTTTCTGGCCTATAGCCTGTTGCCTCCTAGCTGGCTTTAAGTATTTCCTTACAACAACTCACTGCTCCTGAGTGATATAAACACTTTCAACTGATGTCCTGATGCATATGAAAAACTGTTTTTTGCTCTAGTCTGACAAGCTCTGCAGCATGAGGTTTTTTTTTCAGTGAGACGCGAATGAAAATAGCTGGTATATATCATAAAATGTGTGAGGTGAACCAGCTGATAAGATAGGAGTGTGGCTTTCATAAATTCCAGAGCTCATCTAGTTATGTATGGATTTCAGAATTGCTTTAAATGTATTAGTCAATGGTGTTTAAAAAAATAAATGCAAAATTGCCCTAGAAACATGATCTTTCTTAATTGTCTTAATTAGAATTAATTATCTATTAAACACAGTGCATGTCAACTTAGGTAGATTACAATCAGGGTGCTAGGAGTTTATTAATTTTGTATGACAGTAAGATACAATAGTATCTGCAATTTGGGAGCTAGTATTTATGGGTCTAATTCAATCAAGAAATACATTCAGCTTCTGTGGTACGCAAGAGGAAGCAACTCGTACAGTGTCTGAGGTACTGCAACTTGTTCCTAGTTGAATTCAGTGTGCTCTGGTAAATAAACGAGAAGACCAATTTTTACCTAAAAATGCCACCGTCAGTGAAAGCTCTTGAATTGAGTGGAAAAACCTGAAATGAGAAATGGGAGATTCTTTTCTCTGAATTTCAAGTATCACTAACAAACAGGGAAAACAATACTTACTCATCCCTTTAATAAGATATTTCAACCACCGATGAAATTGCTATCTACCCATACCTATTTCTAGGCTAATCACTTCTGTTCAGAGGTGTGCAAATCAACTATTGGTCTTGTAAAAAGATTTTGATGACCATCTAGAGGTTTTACACAGAGCTGCCCTGGATGTTAAAGTGAAACTGTGCAGAATGAGACATGTGGAAACCATGCAACCTCAAGTACAATACATTTCCATCCAGTTCGATGCATTTTGGATCAGGACCATAAAATAATCTCCAACACAGCTTATTGCTTTGCATTTCAGAGCTATTCTTTGTTGACTGGGGTTGCTTAAAGAGTGAAATTGGACCGTGTTGTGCACTGCAGTACAAATTTGCACTTTTTTTTTTTTTTTTTAACAAAATGGGTACAGAAAGTGTATCATTAACATCTGAAAGCCAAGAACTGTAACATAAAAAATTCTTACAAAGGCCATATTGACATTTAACCTCACAGTTTCATTAAGTCTTCACTCTGTACATAGAAAATGTTAATTACATGGTGCTTTAAGTCTTCAAAAAAGGTCAATTCACTAGTACTATACTATGTAGCAGCAGAGGTTGGAAAGGCAGTGCTCTGAGTAGGAACAGGATTTTAATAGTTGATTGGGGCAAATCATAAGGGCTTCATAGTGCATGCTTGGTAATGAGATTCAGTTATTTCCAATGAGAATTTTAAGCCCCCTGAGAGACTCATCTTTTGCTTACTGTAAGCAAAACTAATCTTTGCAAGTATAAAAATGACACTTACCTTTTTATTTTGTTGGCTTAGAGAAAGGTCAGATCTAATAAAGATCACTCTTCTTGACAAATAGTACTTAATGTTTCTTTTCCTCCAGCTTATATTATATTGTAAAATCAGATTATTGTTGCAATAGCCTAAGGGCACCTGACTGATAAAAAATTGGTCCAGTACAACTGCAGCACGTATATGGAAAATTCTCAACTTGGATCCCCAGAAGAGCTTTGATGTAGGATTATTTCAGGTTGGAGCTACAAATATGCCTATAAGCCTGAAACAAGTGAAAGTCCAAAATCGTTACATTTACATTAGCAAGTAGTGCAGCCCAGAATATAGGATTTTTTATAGAGAAAAAATGTTGAAAACACAAAATCAACACAAAAAGTGTTTCCAGGAGGTGGTAAATTCAGATTATGGCTAAACTGGTCCTTCCTGTGATCTTAAAGCCAGTTAGCAGCTGAAGAACATGTGCTCACATGTGCTCCTGGGCACAGCTTCCAAGTGAGTTTCATCCTAAAAGAATTCAATACGTCTACTCTGAGATGACTCTCTGGTGATAAAAAAAGCATGATAAACAGAAATGTCAGGAAATCCACTTCAAAATTCCTCATCCAAACTAAAATATTGTTATAGATTAATTTAATCTGATATCATTGTAAAAAAGGTGAATTGTACGTACAGATATATTAACAGGAATGTCAGGAGATCAAAGGTAATTATTCTGATTTTATATAATGGAATATCTTTGCAAATAAGCTGAACTATATTTAAAAAATGAAATTACAGGAATGTCAGGGAGGTCTAAAGTAATTTTTCTGCTTCACTTGTCACTTGAATACTGTGTCAAATGTTGGGAAACATACCTTAACGCAGATGTAAACAAGTAATAGAGAAGGCAGAGGAAACCAGCAATGATCAGCAGATCAGAAAACATGACCTAAAGGGAACCACTGAAATGAATTGTGTTTCTTTTTTTCCTGAAAAGTAAAGAAAAGTGAGAATAATTTAAATCCACTATTAAACATTTTTTTTTTCTGTTGAAGAGAGGAATTAATTTTTCTCCATGTTCCAAAGGATAAAAAGAGGAAAAAACTATTGTTTTTTACAGGAAATTTAATGATAAAGGAATGTCTTGAACTAATGGATAACCGGTATGACAACATTGAGGAACTTGCTTAGAGATTTTTAAGAATAGGTATGACATATAATTGTCAAGAGGTTTTTTATACATTTGTTCCTACTCAGGACAAGGGATGGGATTGGCTGTCCTGCAGATTATCTAACCCTATGATGCTAAGCAGTTACAGATAATTTAGCTGGGAATCAATGGACTCTTAATCAATCCTTCAGGAGGTGTAAGTAGTTGTGAGGAATACTGATATTTGGATCAACAATATGGGCCATGGGCCCCATGGGCCACAAAATCAATGACAACACCAGAATCCACAAGCCTGAAAATCAGGCTCCGCATGTCTAAAGCTGCAACCCAAAGCACAAGTACTTGCTTATTTTGAAGGTTTGGTGTAAGTGAATTTCCCAAGCAGAAGCACACAGAAATTTAAGACTGAAAAGAGAAATTAGATCTTCTTTCCCACCAGCAGCTGTTGACTTTTAAGTTGTTGATGCTTTATTCCTCTGATAGACTGGATTCATATACAAACAATATGTCCAGCAAACTCAAGTACCAGCACCTTTCAAAATTACTCTCAACTTCAGAGTCACCATGAGTTCAGTCTCCAGCCACATATCAGTCATTTTCTGACCCCAAATTGATTATCTTCCCTCACTTGAGATTTCATCTGGACTACTTCTTTATATGTATAATTATTACTAGTGTGGTATATATTATTTTTAATTAAGACTACCACTGAAATTTATTTGGATTCTTCCATATGCTCAGAAAATTTAGTACAACTCTCTTTTGTTTCAGTGTAGGAGTCTTAGTTCCTTCTGATTGTCCTGGTAATGTTTTTTTTTTCCCTGTCTTTCACTAAGGTAATTGCTTCCATAAATTGAGTTTGCTGAAAGGGCTTTTAACATATACAGTTTAATTGTGAGTTGTCCATGTTGTTCATGTTAACTAACCAGAGAGGAAATAATAGGTTTCTAAAATGGGAAAAACTGGCTTTCTCAAGACTTCCTTATTTTCAACTTAAATTTCCTGAAATGAGAGGACAGAATTCCTGTTTCCAGGCCACTTAACAAAAGTGTCTTCAAGTGTAAAGTAATATTTCCCAAAGCCTAGAGAGAGCAGAAGTGTGAAAAGCTGCTCAGAGTGCTAAAAGATGCATGCCCCATGGACACCCTTAAAATTAGTCAGTTTAAACACCTGAAGCATGAAACAACTTCTGCACGGGTTGTGATCAAACTCAAATGGGAAAAATTAAAATGAAAAGACGTTGCTGTTACTCTGGAGGAAGCACAATGTTCAATAAACAGAATAAAGATTCCTTTCCTTTATCTGTTTCCTTCTGCTTCTGTTCATCTGTTGAATGCTCTTTGCCTACTGAGTTGATAACTCAACCCATTAGTATTGCTCCCTCCATGGCAAGAACACCATGATACCTGACTGCTGCCCTACATGTGGCGAGGGTCAGTTGTAAGTGCATATCACTTCTGGGGGCTCTGCACAGTTTTCTATCAACCTGCGGGTAAGACAATCTCTGGCAGCAGGAGATACAGAGAATTATCTCCATCCAGTCCCCCCTGCCAGGAGCAGAGCAGCAAGGGAAGACACCTTCTTATGTGATCTCTTGTCTGGCCAGTAAAGAAATGTTCTAGGAAATGGAAACATCTGATCGTGGAGCTAGTCAGTGATGTGAAGTGAAAGGTGTACACAGAAACACTTCTAGCAAGCAATATGATATTAACTTTTACAGCTTTCGTAAACCTTATGGGATCTACAGAATTCATTAAGTGCTCACGTTAGAACAGAATTCCTCTTCAAATCACTCTCAACCAAAACAAAAGTGAACCCCTGTCAGTGGTAACTTCTCTTTTAGCCTGATATTGCCAGGTGTTGTGTTCTTTCCGAACCCTTGGATTTCAGTAGAAACAGATGAAGCTTAACTCATTATGATATGAAGCTTGTTATTTAATATATTATATCAGCACTGTGGGCAGGTCAAAATATTTCTAGAGCAGCTTTAAAGAAATGTTCGAATCTCAGAATACACAATGGACACCGCTTCTTTTTCATCTGTTAAAATTTATAAAGGCAACACTTTTACAACCATCTCATTTTTCACCTTTAGTTATATCCACCATCCATACTGCTGACAGAATTAATCTTTATATTTTAATACCAAATCATTGCCCTGTTGCAGCTCAGTTTATGGAAAAATAACCGTAAAAGGCAATTCACTGTTAATAGGTTTAAGGGACCTATACTTCCCTTGGAAAATGTAATAGGAAATAACAGGTCAAATGGTTTACATTCGAATGTGCAAACAGGCTTAGTAGGTCAGGCTATAGTTCATTTAGCTCTAGTGCACTGTCTATGACAGCGGCCTAGAAAAAATGGCTAAATATAAGGCAAAAAAACAGCTACAGTTTCTCCACTATATCCCCAAGTCTTCATCTTACAGACCTCTGGGGCAAGAGCAAGAAAGGCATTTTTGTTTTTAGTGGCACTTGTGTCATTTTTTTCCCATTAATTTTTCAAATTACTCTATGAATTGATAGAAACATTCAAAGTCCACTGTCTTCTGCAGCAACAGACTCCCCTTCTGAACTCCAGCTGTGTGGAAAAGTTGTTCCCTTTGTTTCTGCCACACTTTTCATTCTAGTAATTTAATTTAATGCACCTGGGCACGTAGTAAAAAAATATATAGTGAATGGTCACTACTTTTTCACATTTTTATGCAACTCTTTATTTCATAGGCTACTATTACAGTTCCCTCCACCCTCTCTTTTTCAGACCAGAGACTCCTGGGGTCATTCTGTAGCTTTGATCATCTCTGTCACCTTCTCTGAATATTTTCTATTTCTAATCTACACTTCCTGGAAAGAAAGGACCACAAACAATTACAATAATCAAGTTGCTGATGTTACACAGTGGCATGATGATTTCTGCTGTGTTCTCTATCCTTTGCTAATTATTGATGTCTGATTTGGTTTTGACTGGTCTTGAGTGCCAAAATGGTATTTCATGGAATTATGGACTAGAATTTTAAGATGTCTTTCCTGAGTGGCAATAGCTAGGTGATACTCCATATTTCGTATGCAAAGTTAGGATTGTTTATCCCATACACCTTTTTGTAAATATTTATATCAGATTTAATCTGACATTTTATGTCCAAGTCTTTCAAGGTGAGATTCATCTGGTCACATCTGAGCTGTTTGCCTCTCATTATAATCAATGGAGACAAACTGGCATTTTGAGGGATGATTTATACCCCCTTGCATTACAGCGAGATAAGTTACTGCATAAAAGTACCTGGTTTATTCCACTGATTGTAAAAAGGGAGCAAAGACCCCTGTGCACTGCAGATGCACTGATTTGGTTAGATGAATGGCGCACTCAGTATCATGAGATTTTTCTGCAGTTCTTCTCAATGAGTTTTTCAGTTTTATTGCTCTAAATGGCTTACTTTGATCAGCAAGCTTTATTACCTCGTTATTACCTCGTTTCCTAGGTAATTTATGAAGATGTCAACCAGTATAAGTTACTAGCACAAGTTTCTAGCGTTCTAGCAGTCTCTAGTCCCTGTGGGACTTTAGTGGTAATTTTCCCTACATTCTCAAAACTGATAATCTATTCCTAAACTTTGTTTTCCATATTTTCACCTATTTATATTAATTTAGAAGATAAATTTCTTCCTGTCCTACAGAAGCTGAGTTTCTATAGGAATCATTAATGGGAGATTTAAGAATAGCCTTTGGCCATCCAAGGAGACAAACAGTAGCGACTGACCCTTTTTTAGCAACATGTCTCTTGGTACCTTCAGAGACCTGCAAGTGGATTGTGACATATGCCTGCCTTTGGCATATTCTGTTTCCTGTTAGCCAATATTGATCAGATTTTATAGTTATTCACTAGCTCCGGTCAATATTATACTTTCAACCAATCTGGGCTTCTTTGATGTCTTAAATGCATACTGGCTCTACCGGCTAAGTGGGAAAACTTTCTGCTGTGGGTGTGTTTGAAAAGAAAAATACCCAAACAACCAAGCCACATGAGATTTTATGCCTTTAGCAAGTTCTTTTTCAGAGTTGGTTTGGCCTGCCTCACATGTTTTTCCCACTTATATTTGTGTCCTTTTCTGTTTTTCTTGGTTGAACATGAGTATAGCTTTCTTAAGGAATGCTTTACTTTCGTATTTTTAATAGATTCCTTTGTCCTCCTGTTCTGTCTTATTGCCTTTTTTTTTTTTTCTGACTGACATATACTCGATTAGAGTGCCTACAATGATGTCCTTGATTTCTACACCACCTGCAAAAATTTAAGCCTTTTAGCTCTTAGTTCCTTTCTAACGAGCCTATGCACTAGTCACCCTTTTTATAATTAAGAGCTCTTCTAGTAGACTTTGGTTCTTGATTCACTTATGAGCATTGTTAACTCTAAACATCCTACATGTGCTGTAACAGAGATTTTATTTAATAATAAAAATTTAAATCAGCTCTTTTTTTCTCTCCTGGATGAAGTCAAGAGCATCTTCTTCCTTTTGGTATCCTTAAGTACTTGATCCATGAGGAAGGCACTTGCAATACCTAAAGTGAAGTTTCACCATCACACTGTGACGTGACACAGTTACTGAGGACAATTGAAGTCTTCTATTTTTATTGTGTTTCCTGTCCTCACAACTCTAACATGTCTTAGTCTATTACTATTTTACCAAAACTTTTTTCACCCTGGTAATGAACTATTCTTATATATTTTTGTGATTTCAGTCCCAAAATGTGACTGTACTAATTCTCGATCAGTCAAGTTATATATCTGATTTGACTGTAAAGTTTGGGGTTTTTTTTAAATGTGTGCATTCCTCAAAGTATATAAGCTACTTTGTCCTTCCAATATATTTATAAACCGGTACTACAATGCACATGGGTTGGCTGCCCTTCACCAGTTTCAAACATATCTTCTGATATATGAATTTAAAACATTTTCCAGTCCCTTCCCTTCCCTTCCCTTCCCTTCCCTTCCCTTCCCTTTCTAACTTTGTTTCTATTTACCTATTTTTCTATGCTTTAAACTTCTCAAACAACAAACATTGTAGAAACATCAAAATATTACTGCGACAATTTTTTCCTTGAGAAAGAGGACTTTAAGCAAGTGTTTGACTGCGGACATAGAGATGGTGTATAAAAGGACAGGGTATGGAGAATTATTTTTATCTCTTTTGGGAGGACAGGAACCACTGAATGATCATTTACTCAAATCCAAAGTTCTTTAATAGGTATGTAGGTGCAATAAAGGACTTGTGTAACTCTAAGGACTGTGACCCCTTGTGATCCTTGTGCAAATGCTAATTTCTGTTGTGGTACATGAGAAGCGGGTATTTCAGAATAAGACTCAATGCAGGACTTTAACTAACCTGCCGCTTAAAGTCAAAGTACTTGGTCTGTAACTGCCTCGTTTTAGCCATAGGGAAAAGCTAAAAGCATAAGTCTTGAACTGAGCTGCATCCCTCTGGGTTGCAGGGATATGAGTTTGCCCACCAGTGTAGACAGCCCTGAGCCACCAGCTCAGGGTCTGTACCTGTTCCTTTCCTATCAGTCAAGTGTGTTCTTCTTAGAGTGCAGCAACTGCATACAGTATCTTAGTCTCTTGTATGAAAGTTAGTGAGCATAAGGGAGAGAAAAAGAGAGGATTGCTTGTGTATTTTATTCCAGAGTGGAAAATATTTTAGAAGACACTGAAATAGTTCTGGCAGCCCCTGCATCTTGTGTAGGTGGTTATTCTGAGGACAACTGCTAAAGCTCTTTGGAGAATTAGTAGAGAGAAGGGGTATGGTTTTTTAAAAAAATATTTATGTAGTTTAATTTATTAATTTTAAGCCACTTAATTGTTGCAACTAGTGATGTGGCTGCTGGTATATGAACAACAAAGCTGCACTAAGGATCAACTGCCAGATGCAGAGGTACATGACCTAAGTGAGAACTGGTGATCTGCTGGAAAGTGGCCACACCACCATTTCTTGCACAAGGAGCCACACTAGCCACACAGCACCACTGTCTCTGGTGCTCTTTTTAAAAGACTTTTTCCCTTCTCCAGTCATAACTTCCTTATTCCTTTCTAACACTAAAAATAGGCACCTTTGGTAAAATATAATGAATTGTGCTATCACACAGCAGGAGATGTAAGTTATCCTTTAAATTATAGACAAAAGACCAAACAGAGAGTATGTCTCTGGTTTACTTGACACTATTATTTTGGGCAACTCAACAGGGTTTGTATTATAATAGAACTGTCAGATACAATCGCCCCACTTCTGCTAATTGTCCTTCTGTGAATTTTTAGTACCTGAGCGGAGTTTTGCCTAAACCACTGCATGCTTTAAGAAAATGATGTATTACAAAAGGCAAAGCACTGTAGCACCTGAATTTGTCATCCAAAGCTGAGCAGACAACAGCTTATTTATAATGGCACTCTGTCATCCTTCAAGCCTTGGTAGAACCCTTAGAAGGTGAATAGATATTTTAGGAGATATGTCTCATGCTTCTAGTCTGTGTAAATCTGAACCTTACTTCTAGCCATATACAAGGCATTTTCATGATGCCCTACATCCACATTGCAAACACTTCTTGGAAGCCCCTCATACTTTGATCAGCCAAAGCCTATGTATGAGTCTAAGCTATTTGTCCTACACTGACATTTAGGGACAAAGGTGGCTTCCTGGATTAGCAAATCTGGCTCATGTAATAAAATAATATAATGTATTTCAAAAAAAGACCATTGTTTTACTTTTACCAATTTAAAACAGGTAGGAATACCTGCCTGCCTACAGCTGCTGGCTGAACCACAGTGTGAACATACAGTAACTGTGGCTCATGTCCTCCTACTCCCACACCTAGGTAAATGGCCAGCTCACAGGATGCCCCTTGTGGTTGCTGGCCAGTGAAAACCATTGAAATTTATTTGCCAGTTCTTTATCAGCTGTGTTATTTGTAGAAGTTTAGTTGAACTAATGCAGCATCCCTTCCTAGCAGAGACATGATGGCAGCAAAGCAAGAAAATGAGCCATCAGCATCATCCTTGTACTTCTCCCCATGCTGAAATCTGCAATGTTGACAATTATTTCTGTGGAGTAGTCCCTTGTCTTTTTCATCACAGGATGCAGCCTAAATCCATTAAAATCAGTGGATGCTCAATTGACCCCGGATGCATTTTGGATCAGCCCATGAGCCCAAGCTGACTTTCCATGTATTCTGTCCAGTTTCGTGACTGCAAAGGTAACAGGGGTTCCTCACCATGCCCTCAAAATGATGCCATGCAAACACTGAGTCCCTGAGTAGTTAACACTACTGTTAACAATAAACATTTCAGAGTGCACTAAAGACTGAATATGTTAAGGAGGCCTCGCTGGACCACTTTGAAATGCATTCAACTTGTGATGCTTTAAGTACCCTGATTCCAAGTATACCTTCATTTTCTGGTGGCTCAGCTGACTAGTGAGTAGATAATGTTAATACTGCAAGTTTGTGTGCGTGGCAGTTCATTAGTTAAATTTGATAGGCCTCTGTGGAAGTACCCTGCATTATATTGTTATACAATGTAGGAAATCCTCTAAGGCTGTGTGACTGACAGGATTGAGGAACCTTCTCCTTTTGGCTGTCTCACAGTTATGCCTTTTTACAATATCCCATGTCAGCATATTAAATAGAAAACACGTATCTATGAGACGAAGCAGTTTCTGTGAAGGGAAATGAAATATAGACAATTCACGTAAGTTTTACTGAAACATTTCTCTGATGCTCCATTATTTTGATATTTCATGGGACCAATATGCAAAGTTATAGATGTATACCTTTTTAATACTGCAAGCACTTGTTCGGGTTACACGGCCTAAATCACCTCTTTGCATACTTTTGGATGCAGCATGAACCTGAATATGTTGCGGCGAATGGGAGAAAGGCAGTCTAAGGTGGGTTTGAAGGCATTGACTGCAGTGAAGGAGCTGCTCTGAGACCCAGAAAATTCAGTTCCAGCTCCTGGTTTTTGTTATATGACTTCGAACAAGTTGCATGAACCCTCTGGGCTATGGTTTTCCACTAGTAAAATGGTAATTGCATTTCTTTTGTTGTTTGTCTGACAAGCTGTCTAGCCTGATGAGACTCTGAGCTTTTCTGGATAGGATCCTAAAGTGCTCCTGGAGTTTATGTAAAATAAAAATAAAATATCTTCAAGCTTGGACAAATACTATAAACTAGTCTTCTTCAATATATTCATCAACAACTTGGATGAGGCGATAGAGACCACCCTCAGCAAGTTTGCTGATGACACAAAGCTGGGGGGGGTGGCTGACACACCAGAAGGCTGTGCCGCCATACAGAGAGACCTGGACAGGCTGGAGAGTTGGGCGGAGAGAAACCTGATGAAATTCAATAAGGGCAAGTGTAGGGTGCTGCACCTGGGGAGGAATAACCCCCTGCACCAGGACAGGTTGGGGGCTGACCTGCTGGAGAGCAGCTCGGTGGAAAGAGACCTGGGAGTCCTGGTGGACAACAGGATGACCATGAGCCAGCAATGTGCCCTCGTGGCCAAGAAGGCCAATGGCATCCTGGGGTGCATCAAGAAGAGTGTGGCCAGCAGGTCGAGGGAGGTCATCCTCCCCCTCTCCTCTGCCTTGGTGAGGCCACACCTCGAGTACTGTGTCCAGTTCTGGGCTCCCCAGCTCAAGAAGGACAGGGAACTGCTGGAGAGGGTGGAGCATAGGGCTACCAAGATGATGAGGGGACTGGAACACCTCTCTTATGAGGAAAGGCTGAGGGAATTGGGTCTGTTTAGTCTGGAAAAGAGACGGCTGAGGAGTGACCTAATTAATGAGTACAAATACTTAAAGGGTGGGTGTCAGGAGGATGGGGCCAGGCTCTTTTCAGTGGTGCCTGGCAACAGGACAAGAGGTCATGGATACAAACTTGAGTATAGGAAGTTCCATCTCAACATGAGGAGGAACTTCTTTACTTTGAGGGTGGCAGAGCACTGGAACAGGCTGCCCAGAGAGGTGGTGGAGTCTCCGTCTCTGGAGACATTCAAAACCTGCCTGGACGCGTTCCTGTGCAACCTGCTCTAAGGTGACCCTGCTCTGGCAGGGGGGGTGGACTAGATGATCTCCAGAGGTCCCTTCCCACCCCTATGATTCTGTGATTCTATGACTGTCTAATTCCTCTACATTAACCAGGAGTTTATGGTACACCCCTATTCACTAAAATAAAATAATGAAATAAAAAGTTACTTTTCCACTGAAGTCCCTACAAAGTCAGAGAAACTTTTGGAATACACTTTTTTATTAAAATCTTTACCACCCACCTGTCACTCACACAAAGAACATAATTTTGACAAATTATGCAAAAAAACCTAATTGCATTTTAATTTGCTAATCCTTGCTTAGTTAAACTAGTGACATATTCAAATTACCTGCTGAGATCTAAATTACTTCTTTCAAAGGATAAATAAATGCCCTTTAGTATTTTCAAATATTATTAAAAGAATTTCTTGATTGACAGATAAGAAGTCAGTTCTGGGATGTAATATCACCTTTATGAAAGTGAATTCATATGCCTAGACGTAAATGTCCGAAGTTTCACAGCATGGAGAAAAAGGTTTGGGTCCTTTTCTGAAAAACTTGCTGGAACACAGTTGAGTCTTATGGATTGGAAATCTTATGACAGCTGACTTCCCTATAGGATTGCTTACGTTTTTTCTTGCTTTCCATCCAGCCATAATATAGGAACACGATTATAAATCTGCACCCAGGCCTGCCCTTTAAAAGAATTGCTCTCAAGTGAATAAGAAGAATCATGGGTATGACCTTTAAAAGACAGCATATGACCAATTACAGAGAGATTTTCTAATGTTCCCAAGAGCAAGAACAACCATGCAGAGAGCTGGAGCTTTGATACGGCTGGGGACAATTTTAGAGGAATGGCTATTCAGAGGTGAGGGATGTCAGCATTAATTAAATCTAGGGACAGATCAGACAAGATTATTTTTCTTTGTTATTTAAAAAATAATAACAATTTAAAAAAAAACAAACCCATACTGAAGGAGGATATGGTTGCTGTGACCAGTATGTAAAATATGGTGTTCTGATGGGAAAACTGAATCATAACTAGAAGTTTCTAGTCAGGGACTGAGCAAGTTGCCACTGCAGTGATTGGATTTGGATCTTGATTTAGATTTGCAAGCATGATACATAAATTAATTGTGGTGGTATCTGTGCATACGTCTTACTCTGAAAACTGTTGCATCTACTCTTATGAACCTCCACCACCCCCAAGAACCTCCACAGCCCTGCAGAGATTTCCAAAATTTGGTTTGGTTCTTGAACCAGACACAAGTTGAAATGTTTTTCTTTGCCTCCCTTAGATGCTGACACCACACCTCTAGTGCATTTCACCAGGTGTATCCACAAAAGACCTATCTGAGTCGGATAATCTCTCAAAAGCTCAGTTATTTATCTGTGGTGTGGATTCTACTTTAACTCATAAATTGGAGAAAATTCTTCTGGCTCAATATATGATGGGTCTTAGTCAGTACTTATCTTCCTTGCTCCCCAGATCATTTCGATTTAACAGAAAAATTCAAATAGTCCTAGGAACAGAAGCAGACTCTCAAAACTCCCTGATCTCAAAAAACTTTTATAACTATTCAGCTGATGGGTCCCTCTCCCTCGATTTTTCTGGCAGCTTGAATTCTTCATTCCCTTCTTCTCAGGAGCAGGAGTTCAGCAGGAAGAAGTGGAAGCTTTCCCGCTCTAAGCCAAATCTCTGGTTTGGTGATTCGTGAATTCTCCTGCAAATAGTTTTTAAATGCATGGAGGTTGTGACTGGTTGAACCTACAGTTCTTGTGTCCTTGTTGAGCAACCTGAGGGCAGAGGGGGCAACACCATCACCTCCTTGGAATGAAAACAGATATATCAGTGTTCTATGGGAGATCTAATGGTAATAATTCTTGGCAAGGTACTTTGATAAATCTTTTGCTGAAATGGAGTTTTTGGAAACCTCAGGCATCTAAGATGGTGTTAAAATATCCTTGAAAACACTAGACACTTCAGAACATTTTTGAAAATTGGTAGTTTTTCTCTTTATCTGCAGCTGAGTTATACTCTGGGACAGGGACAAAGGCCTGTTCAAATAACTCCCCTAGTTTTCTGTTTACATGTGTGTCCGCTAAAATGAGTGGAGTTAAGAAGGTATTTTACAAAGAGTGTGTTTGCTTGACACAAACAGGTCTTGGTGACTGATCTGCATCTGGCACATTCACCATAGTCAAATCACTGTTGTAAACCAACATGTTTACATGTTTGATGTTCCCCCAGATAGAGTGTTTGAGTGACTTAACAATAGCTATGATGCAATGATGTATGAGCAGATAAAATAAAATAAAATAATAAAATAAAATAAAATAAAATAAAATAAAATAAAATAAAATAAAATAAAATAAAATAAAATAAAATAAAATAAAATAAAATAAAATAAAATAAAATAAAATAAAATAAAATAAAATAAAATAAAATAAAATAAAATAAAATAAAATAAAATAAAATAAAATAAAATAAAATAAAATAAAATAAAATAAAATAAAATAAAATAAAATAAAATAAAATAAAATAAAATAAAATAAAATAAAATAAAATAAAATAAAATAAAATAAAATAAAATAAAATAAAATAAAATAAAATAAAATAAAATAAAATAAAATAAAATAAAATAAAATAAAATAAAATAAAATAAAATAAAATAAAATAAAATAAAATAAAATAAAATAAAATAAAATAAAATAAAATAAAATAAAATAAAATAAAATAAAATAAAATAAAATAAAATAAAATAAAATAAAATAAAATAAAATAAAATAAAATAAAATAAAATAAAATAAAATAAAATAAAATAAAATAAAATAAAATAAAATAAAATAAAATAAAATAAAATAAAATAAAATAAAATAAAATAAAATAAAATAAAAACATTTTACTCAGTGCTTGTTCATCAGAGGTACCAGAGGCAGAAGAATATGAATTGCGGCTGCCAATATAATCTGTGCCAGAGACAAAAGGCAAAACTGGATATTGACAGTGCGATAGTGAAATGGACTGAGAGCAGGTGGGAATATCAATTAATATGTTTTGTAGGCACTTTTGCAATCATTTGTGTGGCCCTATACGCTAATCCTTGCCACTAGCTTCAACTGCAAGTGCTAGCTCTTACCAGTTGGGGATTAAAACATTAATCTAAATTTCTCTCTGAAACCACCTGCCTTTTCCCTTCATTACAGAGGAGCAAAGAGTCTCTTCAGAGTCTTCCAGTATCTGAAGGGGACATATAGTGACAGAATAAGGGGTAATGGTTTCAAATTGGAAGATGAGAGATTTAGATTAGATATTAGGAAGAAATTGTTTCCTGTGAGGGTGGTGAGACGCTGGAACAGGTTGTCCAGGGAAGCTGTGACTGCGCCATCCCTGGAGTTGTTCAAGGCCAGGCTGGATGGGGCTTTGAGCAACTTGGTCTAGTGGGAGGTGTCCCTGCGCATGGCAGGGGGGTTGGAACTAGATGATCTTTAAGGTCCCTTCCAACCCAAACCATTCTATGATTCTATGATATATAGAGGGGTGTACCTAAGAAACAAAATATGGTAGTCTGGTATTCATAAATAATTCTGTTTCCCTTTATTAAAATATATTAATAGAAGGAGTGGACTTCAAGTGACTNAATAGAATAAAATAAAATAAAATAAAATAAAATATTATTCGGTTCTCATTGAGTGTTGACTAAGCTGATGGGTCCACTGTAAATTTCTTAGACTGAATAAAAAGTTTTTTCACTCTATGTGCTATGTTATGTGTTCTTTTCTTTAAAACAAACATTGCCAAAACTCCTAACATCTTACAAAAACAGTATTCAACCTCTGGCAAACAGTTTTTGACCACTGTATTTAACTAACAAGTTAAAAACTCAAGAATGGAGGTAAAATTATACTGGTTTGATTATGTGAAACAACTCAAATGATGCAGATGCTTCCCCCAAGAAATATATGTAAAAATTTTAAAATGTCCCTCAAACATTGTAGCAGTATTTAATAGTGCCAAAATTAAAAACCAGAGACAATGTTAATTTCTTTTAAAATACAACTGTCTACAAGAAGTTCTCTAAAAACTAATGTGGGCATCTAAATATGTTTTATGGAGCCAACAGGATAAAAAATGTTAGATTATATGATTATTCTGGTTTCAAATCCTATTTTCAAAACAGCTGAGTACTGTTTCTGCTGACTTCTGTGGAAACTCCTGGGTGCCTGGCATTTTATAAAGCAGATCAGTGTGAAGATTTGAACAGTTAAACACATGGGAGCTGGGCTTTACTGGTAATGGTGGAAATAAGAGCATGCATTGCCTCTAATCTTATTATCAGCAGCACGCTTTGCAGTAACAAATAACTCAGCTTCTTTTCTAAGGAGAGCTAGTCACTGTGGCAAGCTGTGCACGAAAATTTAAGCACCAATAACGTAATTTTCTGTTCTCTAAGGAGTTTACAGTAGACTAGATTGTGGGACTCAATCTCAAGTAAAGTGCTACAGAATAAGAAAGGAAATGTAATACTTAAAAATCAAATCAAATAAAAATAGACAATATTACATTGAAAATTACATCTGATGTAATTTTTTTCATTCTATTGAATTTTTGCCTTCATTGACATGTATTCTCAATACCTACAATCAGCAGCTTGGCTGCTGTCACATACATCTGTTAAACCTTATGGATAACCTAACCCTATGATAAATACCACACTGCAAAGCACTAGACTGCACGTTGTCTCTGGCTGGTCATACAATATTCTTCCATACTGTGGGACCCATTAGGATTTTACTGTTACAGTTTCCAAGGCATTGCCTTAGCTCATACCTGTGATCTAATGCTAAAGAGTGTCAGATTCAAGTCAACACTGATGGGACTCTAGTATGAAAACAACTGTTTCAGTGCTTTTAGGGATAAAGGCAGGCACAAACTTATATTGCATTCATTAAAGATTCACTTAACAAGGGATAGATCGTTGCGCAACTACTGGGGGTTGCAAAGGCTCTGGCAGGGCAGTTGGACACAAAGAGAACCCAAGAAAGAAGATTGTCCTATTGGAAGATAGGCATGGACATGGGCGCAATGTTAGCAGAATGTCATCAAGCTTGGGTTGGGCAATCCAATAAAATGAAAGATAGACACAAATTTGTACAGCATCTCTATGGGTAAAAGGCTAGAGTATATGGTGATGTGCATGTGCAGTTTTTCAAGAAGGAACAAGATCAAAGAGGAATAAAAAAAACTAAAGGAAAGTTTTGGAAAATAGAAGAAGAGTTTGTACTACTTGTTTTTCTTTGAAATACAATAGTGCTGATCCATCTCACCAACTGTTAGGCACCTGGATGGGAAAACAGCTTATTCTCTGCAAGTGAAAGAAAGAGATAAAGGAGCCAGATGTTTTCAGAGGGAGTTTCAGCCCACCTATGATCTCACCTGGGCCTGGAGTGGTCTATCTTTACCCTTCACTGCATTAAGAGCAACACTGTTCCTAGTGTCAGCACTTCAGACCAAGTGAGATGAATCTGGAATCCTCTGTTCAAATCTTCTGCTGAATCAAGAGAGAGGATGTTGCCTCACCAGTTCTGTGTGGATAAATAGCAGTGCCAGAAAAAAGTGTTTTCCTAGAGATTTCTGAAGGAGGTTGGGAGAACATCCCACCTGACACCATCACTAAGCACTAACTGGGCATTTTATTTTTCCATCTTTTGCCGCAGTTGGCATATCTATACAGCAGGCATTTTTCAATACTATTTTATCCATTTCTGCTCTTACAAAGCCATGTTGACTTTTAGAAGGAAATTCTATAGTATCTTCCTTCTCTATAGATGTACAAATGTTTGTCATAGGTTAGTCATATCTGGTTACACAGGGTGTTATTTGAAAACAAAAATAAAATGACTGATATACCCAGGAGACTCTTGATAATAGTATTTTAAAATACTAAAAAATTGCTTCTTCAGCAGTAAGAAGTAAAATTCAATTTTTTTGTTTTGGTTTGGTTTTTTTTTTAGTACATTAGATGACAGGTTCTTAGGGGACATAAAGCTAGCTATGCCTCTGTAGATCTATGCCGACTGGTGACAGCTAATGGGTGACCTGGCATTGATGTTTCTCTTTCAGTCCATTAACCACCTCACTATTTGCATCAGTACCACTGACAGTTGCAACATTATAGAAAAGAGCTTTCCCAGACCTTAACATGACCCTTCCATTTTGAATTCAGATGCACTGACACAGATCTTAAAATGAGACAGTTTTGACTTTTTACATTTTTTTTTATTTCATTCTTGAAGTGAACACCTTGTTTGGTGTCTTCATGTGCAAACTTTCATCAAGTACCAAGGGCTGACTTGTCCAGACAGGTTTGTGCAGCTCATTTCCCAATCTTTTTTTCTTGCAAACAGTGAATATGAAGTAGGACCATGGGATTAGCCCAAGGTAGTACACAACATCAATCAGTGTAGCTCCGTTTTTGGCAATGATCATGCATGAAGATCTTCCATAGAAACGTCTTCAACTCTCAATAAAGAAGATGCATGTTTTCACTGGTTGAGGGTTTTTACAATTGCAGTTTCTTACTGGCCATCATATTTTACTGTCCAAATAACTTTCCAAATAAACCTTCCAACGCATTGGCATGAATTATGAATGTGCCAGCAGTGCTGATTTTAAAATGCGTGTCAACACTTTAACATCTGAACATCTATGTAAATGCAAGCTTTTAGCAGAATTTCAATTTAACAAATTACAGTTTGTGACTCTAATTTATGAGAACTATGTAAATACCTAAGATTTTTATAGCTGCTCCCGCTTAAATTAATCACAAATTACTAATTATGCCTTTTTCAGCTGCAGGATATGCAAATTTAGTTGCATAAAGAAAGGAAGCATTCAAGAATAGATTGATTTTAGAAACGTTTTGCAGTATCGCTTTTGAACAGTAGAGTGCAGCCTTTTAACCTGCTATGGACCTAACTGGTCCACATCTGGTTTGTTTGTATTGAAATCCGAAATATGAAGAAAAAGAAATATATATAAAATACAAAGTATATTCTTCCACAGAGAATAATTCATATCCCCATCACTGGCTGTACACAGTGCATGTCTGTACACAACTGTAAAGCAAACGCAAGTCAGAAATTTGAAAATATTATGAAGGATGGGCTAGTTTGTCATACTGCAGCTCCAACACGCCAAGTCAGGAGGAAGTCTGAGAGACACCTTACTCACCTAGAGCCAAACCGGCCTTCTGATGTCAACAGAAATATTTGCTACCGCAGGATTTCTGCAGCAGATAGACTCTGCCCTGCAGGTAAGCTGATCCAGGAAAGATCTGTTATTGCCAACTGTACTGATGGGAGTTGGGAATTGAGCCCTTGATGTATTTACAGTGGCTCTTCTTGCACATTCATCCTCCTTTTCTAGTTGTCCCACAATCACAGTGTTGGATGTAAATACTGATTTTTAATTAAAAAAAAAAAATCTGGATTGATTTATTTTTATTTTTGTTTTACTGGTCAGAAATTTCATTCTGTGCTTCATGTAAGGAAGGAAGTTGTGGTTTCCTACAACTGTAGAACTAAAGATCCAAGCTTCCTTCTTTTTTTAAGGCCATTTTTTTCTGTCTGGTTTTGTGATTCTTTGGTGGATAGCCATTCTTTTTTATGCTTATAGTTCCTTACACTCAGCCCTTTCCAGGCTTCATATCCAGTATTTTCCTCACTTTGGGGGGTCTACAGTAGAAGACAGACATTAATATATTGGAGAGAGTGCAGCAAAGGGCCACCAAGCTGGCCAGTATGTGGGAGAAGAGGCTGAGGGCTGGGTTGATCAGGCTGGAGAAATAGGAACCTTCTCGGTGTCTGCAACTTCTTTCTGGGAGCATGTAGAGATGAAGAGACAGAATCTTCTTAGAGGTGAACAAGGAAAGAACTGGAAGCAACAAGCACATGTTGCAGTAAGGGGGAATCCAATTAGATATAAGGAAAAAAAATCACCATTTCAGGGCAGTCAAAACCCATGGTCTAAGTTCAGAGTTAGATCCAATTTTGAAGCTTACCCTTCTTTCACCTGGAGGTTGCACCAAGCAATGCCCTTTTCCAAATTAAATTAGCCTATGTTTCTAAGTCCAGGGTTTTTTTATATATAATCAAGTTCTGCAGACAATGTCGAAAGTATAGTTAGGAAAAAGTCTTTACCAGACCCAGATTTAGGCAGGCGGTACTGTCTGCAGTCATTTGGTGTGATTTTGACTAAAGAATTTTGTGGCTAATTGCAACAGGGCTGGTAATTGAGACTCAGGTGGATGATGGGATCCTAATTTGCCACAGAGCTGCAAAGCTTAGAGGAACACTTGGCTGAAACACACAATGAAAAATAGCAATTTGGGACTGTATCAGAAATGTCAGACACAGAGTGGTTTTATTTATTCACTTACTGAAAAAAAAGGACCCAGCAGAAGGGAAAACCAGATCCAAAATCATGCTTCAGTATGTTTCTCTAGTAGACTAAGATACAAAACTCATTTATGGAGTGCTGCTTGGACCAAATTTATTATATTTAATAGTCCTGTCTCAGCCACCGCAGCGGTGGAGATCGAAGAAAGCAACATGAAGCTTTATGGCTTATCGCATGGATCTGTTGTCCAAAGGATCCAGTTGTGTACATTGCACCAAATCACCACCAGAGTGGCCTGTGGCATCCCTGTTATACATCGTCCTAAGACTCGGGGAAAGGCAATCTGATAATGCAAAAGCTTCCCTAAACTAGTAAATCCATTTTCCTTTGTTTTGTGCTGTTGTTCTGATGTGAGGTTCTTCTGCCACCTTGTAACCTCTTAATATAATCCTCTAGGGTCTGTGCCTCTATGGACTGAGTCAGAATTCTTTGTAAAAGCTATTAGGCAATGGGTTCAGGGTGTTTCTTCTTTGTCTCCCACTCTCTCCCCTTTTAAAGACTCACAGTGCTTTAGTTTGTAATTGCTGGAATCATAAACAAGTGTTGAAACGCTACAGAGTTCATTGCTCATTTTGTGGTTCATAAAATATTTAGATCATTTCCATGCAATGTAGCCATGAGTCAGCAGGCTGTTACTTTAACACATTTCATCACCTCGAGAGCTTGCATCCTCCAATAGTTTAGTGGCAAAGAGGGTTGCCAGAATGTATTCTTTAAATGCAGAAGACTTTGAGAATGAAGAAACATTACTGCTCCTGTACATACCTCCATTTTCTCCTCTTCAGTCTTCGCACCATATGCCCAGTATCTTCAGTGTTTCTCTGATGGAAACTCCTTGTTCCTGAGCTGATGGGTTGGTTTCAGTCTCTAACTGACTTTGATCACATAAAGAACAATCATGTTACTTCTTCTGCTACTGTAAATTTTATAGATTTTGGGTTTGCCCAGTCATGAGGAGTGATGTCCCGCCTGGGCTTAAGCAGAACAGGAATACAGGCATTTTGAAGATTTGCAGAGCAGAATTTATCCTAATGCATTCCCTTAGCTTGTATCACTCTGTTTGCTGGATTTTTTTTTGTTGTTGTTTTCAGGAAATGATGACTAGCATCAACAAAAAGAACTGTTTTTGTAGTGTCTATTAATTGCAAAGCCACTGAATTAAATTCATTTAGAGTTCCAGCTTGAGGAAGCTGGTATAGAAAATGCGGACTTTTAGGACTGCAGTGAAGTATAGAGGGAGGTTAGTGCATGATGTATCCTAAACCTTCTCGCTCCTTGGGCTACATCACAAGCACGTAGAAGTGCATCATTCCCACTGGGGAATGCTTTGAGGTCCACTTGTTGAAGGTGTTGTGAAAATATCCTTTCACATGCACACTTACATTCAAATATTGATTTTTAAGTTCGTTCTCCTCAATTGAATTTTGCAAGACAGCTTAAAAACGCCAAACCTTCTGGGTCATCCTTTGCATTCTTTGTTATCTTTACAAAAACATTTAGATCCATGTTGAGGTGTGTTTCAGCAGGAAGCAGCATCTGAGTATTTAATGTATTTAGGGCTACAGGCTTTGAAGCACCTATTATTTCTAAAGATGACCTACCTATTGAAATCATATAGCTCTTGACGCATGAAGTAGCACAGAACTTGCATATCTTTTGAGTCTCGGTATCTAAGTGGCTTCTTTCAGGTCACAATCTGTAACAGAGATCAGCGAGCCTGGATTTTTCACTTCATACCCCCCACACCCCAGCTACTGAAGTACTCCTTTTACTTGAAAGAACAGAAGAGTTTTGTTGGTGTTGCTGGTTTGGGGGTTTCTTAGTTTGTCGGGGATTTTTTGTTTGGTTTTGGTTTTTTTTCCCCTGTGACAGATTGTTTTAAATACTTTGTTGCATTGCTTTTTCACTTGATTTTCAGGTCAATAGAACGATTCTGCACTCAATATTTCACAAATGTTAGCAGTTAGTTAACAAATACCATCATGCCATAGCACTGAAGTGATCTTTCTACTTCTTGGCACAGCGTGGTTTGCTGTTTTTCTTTTCTTTTTTTTTCTCAAGGAAAGATCTTAAAGATCTTATTTATGATTTATTGGAAGTAATACGAGATTCAATTTCCCCACACAAATAGTGCTGTACAAAATATTCATAATAACCACTGTTTTAAACCATAACTCATAAAATCAAGTCTATCTCCAAATGTACTTTTCATTTATAGCTTGCAAAAATGGAATCTCAGCTCCAAAATCAGAACATAAGTTAGTTTCATAAAAATATGACCTCTTTGTTTTGTTTGCCTGGTCTGGAAATAGGTTATAAATATAAACAGATCCACTAAATACATTCTACTAGGTACCAGTGTGGGTGAACTTATCTAAATAAATCTAAGAGGCAGATAAATAAAAAAGATAACTGTTTAAGAGTAGAGCTGGGTGCAGACCAAGAATCCAAGAGGAATATTCATGAAAACTGCTGAAAGTTCAGATCCGTGGTAGAGCTTGAGGGGCCCTAAAAAGAAAAAAAACAGCAACCTCTCTCAAAAAAAAAAAAGAAAAAAAAATCCCACAAATTGTTCCTACTTAATTTACACTTTTAATTGAGAGTGTTAACAACATTGTAGAGAATAACACAGTACAAAGGCTGTCCCTCTACAGGCAGATTAAGGGACTAAAGGAATTTGTGGTTCTGGGCCCTGGTGAGTACTGGGACAAACTGGCTGGGGAGTGGAGGGATTTGGGAATAAGGAGTGACATTTGCAGTAAGTGCTGGAGTGAAACTCATCAGTTTTCTACCATGCTGCCATGATGAAGTAATCTGTAGATGTTATGACAGCTTTAAAAAAAGGAAAAATATCAGGTTAATCACTTGCAAGACAGCTTTTCCCCATGCCCTGAGAGCATTATGGAAAAAATACCCAGAAGCATTTGTGAGAGCGATGGAGAAGCAGTTGATCAAGGCTGCTGCCACTGAAACCAACTTGTGTAGATTATTCCATCGTTGTTGCAATCACATTCTTATTAATATTAATAGAAATATGGATTGGGTTTTATAATGCATATTTAAATAAAAAGTTGGTGGCAAGGATACACCAATAGTATCTAGCAACATTAGGAAAGAGCTAAATTAAAGCCTGTGGTTTGTAAGTGGTCACGTTTTACTCCATGCAAAATGAAAGTACTGTCCAGCCAAATGCTATTGAACTCTGTCCAACAGGAATACATGGTCAGATCAAGGATAACATACTTTGCTTATTGCCACACTGAAAGCCTCCTGTAAGATATGTTGCAGGTCAGCAGCTATTGTAAAACATTTTGCATCCAGAGATTTGCAATTCAAATATCAACAGCTAACATAAAAAATAAGATATATAAGCTGTTATTTCTTTCCCTGAATCCATCAGCAAACTGTATGCAGCAAATGTGTATTATTATCAATTTTAGCAAGTAACTATTTTTTTAAGGTCTTAAGGAAAGCTGATTTGGGTGGGTTGTTGTGGGTTTTTTTTCAGTAGCTTGTGCAGCTTTGTCTGTCACACAGTACAATTAATTGCTTGATATAACTGAAATATTGCACTGAATAATAAACATCTAAGTAAAATGGATCTTGAGTTGTTTCCACTGACATCAGGTTAAGTTCATATTTAGGGTCAAGCTGTACATATGCTTTGAGTTTCTGAAGCTATTATTTGCATGTCTAAGATAAGTACAAATTATGAAATAAATGTTCAAATGCAAAATATTTCACATTCGAGGACTGTTTGCCATTAGATAAAAATTGTTGAAAGTGTAAAACCCCCCAAAATATACTTTTACTTTGGCCAGATCTCTCATTATTCTGGCAGGGGTGTGTGTGTGTGCATTGAAATATCTTTGGGGTTTTTGCATATATGATGGAGCTTGTCTGGATGTCGAGATGTTTTCATAGTTCATCCCACAGTTTGCATCTTGTAAGCCTATTGTCAAATGAAATCACCTTCATTAAAAGCAAAGACTGTTTGTGACTTCCTGTGGGTTTGCAGCCAGATCACCCTGATTCTGGCTTGTTAGCTTTATCTCTGCATGAAAAAAGGTTGTATTTTTGTTGCCTTTTTATGTTGCTTTAGGTGTGAGGAAATAGGTGGGAAACATTTGTGTAATTTGCAGGCCATTTTTGGTGTTCCTAAGATTTTACATTTACTCGTCTTTCTCTTTTGAAAATTTTATAGCAATTCCTTGCAGCAAAATTTCTATGGAGTTTAGATTTGGAATGCTATGCACAGTTTAAAGTACACAAAAAAAGGACAATCTGCAAAGACTTCTTAATTGGGAGACTGAGACAATCAATGCTAGCACTAGTTTAATTTCTTTTAGAATAATCATCCCTAACATTTATTTAAAACTCAATCCCGTATGTTTAAAAACAAACCAACTTGCAGAATAAAGGCTCAAAACCTTATTTCTTCTCTGACTGTCAACTTAAATTCCAGCCAAAGCCTCGTATACACTCTGGCTTCATAAAGTTGGTTACAAACGGATTATTACAAGGAAACGTTATGCACCATTTTCAGATTTCGAACACAAGATGGCACCATTACTAACGCTTTTAACATTATCTCCTACCTGATAAGTGGCAACTTTTGACACTGCAAAATTGCGGTAGCGGCGTAGCTTCCTTGCATGCTTTACATGCACATTTAATGTATAGAAACCTGGTGTGTGCCTAACGGCCTCTGTAGTATCTCTTCATTTTAATAAAGTAACGCATATGGTACAAATGCTGTTTCTTCTTGCCAAGCCAAGTCTTTAAAAGCTCAGGTGGGTCAGGACTGAACTGGTGCCGGTAGATGCAGATTTGCCCAAGGGGCTGCAGGGGCTGGAATTACCCCTATGTCCAGCATCGCGCGCATTCAGGGTCATGCACTGCAAGAACGCTCGCTCCTGCTTGTCCCAGCAGCCATCAGACAGATGTGTGTATGTGCCCGTGCAGATTTATTTTAGCCTCTCTGCTTGTATGCATACACATAAATTGTGCTCAGTTTCCTTTGAGGAAGATGCTGGGTCTGTTTGGCTTTTCAGACACACAGTGTTGGGCAAATTTAACTAACCTTTTTTAAAAAAAAATGTCAAAACAGGTATCTCAAACAAAAGTTAATTTCCCTTTCTCTAATGCCTTTCTTAGGCCTTTAAGACCCCAAGTATTTTTTCCTCAATTCAGATTTGAGAAATACTTTTGTTATTTTGATTATTTTGCATGTTTGCCAAAGGTAAATAAAAGACCTGTGGAAGATGTTACGAGTTTCCAAATGCAGTAGCATGACAGAGATGAGGCTGCTGCAGCTCTGTTTCCAGGTCCAGTGAGGAGCGAGGCTGTATTCCAACACGTATTCCATACAGGCACAAGCATATGCAGATACACATGTATTCACTACATTTATACATTTGCATATGCCGGGTCACATTTATCAACACATAAAGAAAACACAACACTCACACAAACACAATCGGGGCAAAAAGGCTCATCAGGATATATATACATCAGGATGAAATAAATATACATGTATTTGCACTGTGGTTCCCCCCAGCAGGTAGGATCAGACACAGTCTGTCCAGTAGCTGTCCCGAGATCCCAGTCTCCCCAGCTGCTGCCACCTGGACAGTGGAGCCCCTGAGTCCACAGCCCCCCTTTAACTGCCGATAGAGACCACTTCACAAACATAGGCAATGTGTCTCTCCAGTAGCTGGTTCAGACCTGTGGCCACAACACCCTATCTGGGACTTCCAACACACAGGCCCTTGGGTCCCTCCTGTTCCCAGTCCAAGCTTATGGCTGCCCCGATACCTGGCTTCCAAGTGTCAAATCCTACTTGCCAACAAGTCTGGCTTGAGGTTTACTAGCAATCACTCTCTGACATACGCATCCACATGATGGGCAACTGCTCTGGTCACTCCAGGTGGCACCACAGACACATGGGCTCTTACGACCCCTGCTCCCACCCGCTTTGCTGGCACTCAGTGCCCCATACACATGCACAGAGGAAGAATAAAGAGACCCTCACCAAAAAAATGGAGTTAAATGAGAAGACAAGACAGACTGTGTCCATCAGGTGCTGGGCATGGCCACACACATGCACTGTTTACAGGCTACTGGCCCTTTTTGACCCCTTATCTCTGTTTTCCCACATTTTTTTCACCTTGATCCCTTCCTCTCCCTGCCTTTGGTTCCTCCCTTAGACATCCCATAATAAGTCTTGTGCAATCCCCAAATCTTGTTCCCCTTCATCCCACAACTCCCATAAGCAGTGACCCACCAGTCTGTAAGGGGATCTCCCACCGGTGTCAACCCCAGCCCGGGGGGCTGAGGATCCCCTTGGGACAGCCCCAAGAGGGATCAGGTCAAGGGCTCATGTCTCTGAGGGGGTTATTGGGAACTGCTCTGTGCCCATCACCGTTCCTCTGTGCTCCTTTGTGTTCATGGAGATGATCTTTTAGTCATGTAACCTGACAGGAAAATTTAGCCTACATGCATAAAAATATCCATAAAATAAAATCTCATCCTTGTGAATTAGTTCTCGTAACTGTGTGGGTATTGACACTAGTTTGCATGTGGATTAAACAGCTGTTTGAAAAGGCACCACTGTCAGATAAATATTTTGCCCTTAAAAAACAGATTTCAGTTTATCTATATGAAGTCTTATGTACTTAAATTTTAACTTAGACAAGTCTCTTACACACACATTAAAATTAAATGCAGATTTGAATGTTCTGCTTTTTCAAAGCCTTTGGATTTGACTGTGCTCAGCCCTGCACAGCAGAGTGTAAATGCATGAAGAAGGTAAGGACAGCAAGAAAAATGTAAGCTAAACTAAAGGACAACACTGGAATAAGAATAAATGGATACAAATGTCTCTTAAAAAATAAGAAAAAAAAAGAAAAAAGAAAGTTGGAAGGTGACTTCTTTTCATTAGAGGAGTTGAATTCTGGAGCAGCTCTCTTGTAACAATAGTTTGGAAAACTGTTCTTAAAATGCTCAGCTTGATCAGCAAATAAAGAGAAATAGGATGGGAACTAATAAAAATTCCATTGGGCCAGGAAATTACTTAGTTTCTTCCGTCTCTTTTGAGCAGTCAGATTGTGGAAGATGCTGCATTAATCATGGTTCTCTTTGTCACAGAAGATACAAAGCTGGAAATCGCAAATCTGAAGGGTGTCTCACACATGAACCTAAATCCTGTGCTTGTCTGCAAAGACTGCCTAAAACTGAAGGTTTGTTGTGTTACTGGGGTTTGTCTAATGTTCTTGGTCACTAAACAGCACTTCCCTTGTGTAGCAGAAACATTTTAGAGGTAGTGACTAGAGCTAGGCAAATAATGAATATTCCATTCAGTGAAATTCTCTACTATTTGCAGGTTTTCCCAGAGCACACTGCAGTTCCCTGTAAGCCTTATTATTCTGCAAATAACTGCTTTGAAAAAGTCCTGGTCTTTAGATTGCATTTTATTTCCTTGCAAATGCTGGTTGCTTAAAATTCAAACTGTTGTATTTAGGCGTGTGGCATGTGAAGTGTTTTTGTTCCCTAGAGAAACGGTGGAAGTCTTAAAAATCACATTTCTGGTGTTGAAAGAGTCATGATTATTCAGATGAAATTTAGTGGTTTATGGTAAAACTTAAACTGTACAAAGTGCTGGAACAAGGCCAATTATACTGGCACTATCACAAATAGGCCATCAGTAATTTTTAGAAATCCTTTCACTTTAGCTATTCCATTCTAATAGAGACAGCAATTTATTTTTACATGCAGTACTATGCATCCCATGAATCATGCTAATGGCAGGAACATAGGCTAAAAGGTTACTAGATTCTATTGTCATACCTGCTAGCTACAGCTCTATATTTTTACTGTGTACAGTTTATGTACAACAACATTTGTATGGCTGTTTATTCACTTTTGTCATGTCAAAACATGTGAAATTTAGAAGGCATGTGACTCAATTTCTATTTTGATTTTTAAAAGATCCATTTGTATATATATTAAACTCCACAGAATGAACAGATGTTCCAGAATAGAAAGAACTGCTGCAGTCATCTGCTGCCAGGGCTCAGAAAGGGAGTCCCTTAAAATACCCTCTGTCATCCTCTAAATTTCATAATAATCTGTGTGATTCATAAAATATTGCTTTCCTGCTGAAGATCTCCTCATTCTTTCAAAGTCTGCCTCCTGACTTACCAGCTCTCCACCTCAGAGAGGCGTCCACTGGATGGCTTCATTACCCAGTAGCTATTTGGCAACATAGCTAACAGCATACAGATCTCCTAACTTCTAGAATGACAATGACTGCTTGAAGAGCTTGACACCTCCACCACCTGGACCCAAAAAGATTTGCGATCAGTGGGATTGCTACAAAACACAGATGTTTGTGGGAAAGCAATGGTTAAGGGAAGAATCATAGAATCATAGGCTGTGTTGGGTTGGAAGGGATCTTTAAAGGTCATCTAGTCCAACCCCCCTGCAGTAAGCAGGGACATCTTCAACTAGATCAGGTTGCTCAGAGCCTCATCCAGCCTGGCCTTGAATGTCTCCAAGGATGGGGCCTCCACCACCTCTCTGGGCAACCTGGGCCAGTGTCTAACCACCCTCATTGGAAAGAACTTCTTCCTAATGTCTAATCTAAACCTACCCTGCTCGAGTTTAAAACCATTGCACCTCATCCTATCATTACACCCCCTTGCAAACAGCCCCTCCCTGGCTTTCCTGTAGGCCCCCTTCAGGTACTGGAAGGCCGCTATAAGAATAACACCAATAGTGTATCAAGCTCACAACAGCTATTGTAGTTTTAGAAGGGATATTGTTACTTCCGCCTTGGAGACCCTTGAGTGTTTACAGGAGGTAGATACAAAATGTGAATGGTTCTTTTTAATGGTGGTTGTTTTTAGAAGAACAGGAGGAAATCTCACAATGTAGCAACTATCCAAGTATAACTACTTCTTTCTTTTGAAGTCTTAGAAAAATCTGATGAGCTTCCACCAAAAGTTGTGGCTTTTACTTGTGTAAATGAGCCTGTTAAAAATTGTTGCATTTTCCCATCCTCCCATCACTTGAAATTCATTCTTGGCCGGTGTTCCTAAAGTGATGACGTCTCCCAGCTGCCCTCCCCTGACACACTGATGCTAGGGTTACCAAACAGAGGGGTGGTAGAAAACAAGATCATTTCTAAGACCACAGAGCTTCTGAATACCCTTGTGCACTGATGCAAGCAAAGCTACAGTTACCAGTTTTCATGGTAACCTCCAGGTTATTCTTTTTTTCTTGGCCTTTGGCCAATACTTCTCAGCAATTATTTTGAATAAAAGCAGCTCAGGTTGCTCAGAAGAGCTGAGCAGAATTAGGGTGGTGCTTGGGCAGGTTTTTCAGATTAACTGTCATGATGGTCAGAGCCTTGTGGTGTTTTGATCAATTTAACTGCCTGAAGGCAACATAGTAATCTAAGGAAAAATTCTTCAAGAATTCTAATGCTCAGCAAAGACATCAATATCCAGCTCTTCACACTTGTTGGAAGGAACTAAAGTATCATGACCCAATATCCTTCTCAGTCGGAGAAGATTCATATCTGCCTGTAGAGTGCCTATCCAAAAGCCGCAAGTGATGACAGCATTCTCTATAGCCCTTATGGATCTGGGCACAACCCGAATGGAAAGCAAGATTCATGAGATTGGAAGAAGTGAGAGAACCTGGAGTCTGGTTTGGAAGTCGTTCCCTTAGAAAAGAAGAGTCTTGGTCCCAGTGGCTTCTTGCGATGTTATTTACCTGATGACTCTCTCAAGTAAGTAGATAAGTAGTCACTGGATCAGGGAACAGAAACACGAAGATTTCATTGGATCATTTCCAAATTTATTAGGTTTTTCATCAGGCCAGCGATGCAGCTTCAGTGTTGGTCCCATTTATAAAAGTCCAGTTTCATTTTCTACAGATGGGCAGAATAAACCCCAGTTCCTCCAAATACATTCTACCACATAAAAATGTTGAATAGGCAAAATATTTGCTACAACCTTTCTGTTCAACAATTTTGCAATTTCAGCTGTGGAATCACATGTTTAATTCTTTGTGGCTTGCTGGCTCCCAAAAAAAGGTATAGCTTCTCTTGAAGTCTCCAGGGAATCCTGCAGACATGCCTATTCTTCCAGAAGACTTACCTTGAGCTCTCTGTAGAGGACAAAGTTGCTGATCTCGATGCTGTAAATTAATAAATCATTAAAGATATGATGCAATATTGGGAACAAGTATTAAACTGTCTAATTGGTTAATGAACTAGCTATTACTTCTCACAAAGTGTCTAATATATCCTAATCACAATTACATCTTGGGCAAATCCATATGGTTAACTTTTGACTTAATGTTCTTCACATTCTCATAAAGAAGAGTAACAGTGCTGTAACGATATTTTGGATACTTTTCCCAATAATGGTCTAGTGACAAATTCACTGACACTGAAAGCTAATACACACAAAACTAGATTAATTGTATTTAATTTGTTTAACTGCCCCTATCTTTTACAGCTGTCATTAAACTTTCAAAGTTAGTTGACGGAAAAAGGAATATCTTCTGCAAAGGAAGTGAGACATATTTGAAATTGATTAGAGTTAATCTTCACAAAAATCCTCTCACTATGTAGTATTCTATTTAGAAAATGTATTTAGGAAAGGTAACATTACTCTGCTAGTATTCTGTATGGACCCCCAAATACTACCTATGCGCATAGCATAAATATAGTGTGTGGGGAGGTTTTTTTATTAGGACTGTTCTATCAAAAGGGACCTTTCAAGGCATATATGCTTCCAGTGACTTTAAAGCTTTATTTCTCTATTGATACATATATACATACATATACCTATACCTATAGGGGTGTGTGTGTGTATGTATATATTTATAGAGCTTTAACACATATACCCTTAGCTCATATAGCACATATAGCTTCTAGCTAAGTTTTTGAAAGTGTTTGGACCCCTAGGATGGGATGCTTGCATGCACTTGGTTGTGGTGGGCTGACCTTGGCTGGCCTCTGGGTGCCCACCAAGCTGCTCTATCACTCCTCCTCCTCAGCAGGACAGGGGGAGAAAATAAGACTAAAAACTCATGGGGCGAGATAAAGGCAGTTTAATAGAGAAAAGGAAAGACCACACGCAAAAGCAAAGCAAAGCAAAAAAGATTTATTCTCTACATCCCATCAGCAGAAGATGGCCAGCCACTTTCTGGGAAGCAGGGCCTCAGTACATGTAGTGGCTGCATTGGAAGACAAATGCCTAAATAACGAATGCCCCCACTCCTCCTCTTTTCTCTTAGCTTTTATTGCTGAGCATGATGCCATATGATATGGAATATCCCTCCAATCAGTTTGGATCAGCTGTTCCATCCCAACCTCTTGCCCATCCTCATCCTACTGGCCGTTAGCAGGGGTTGGGGGGGGTTGGAGAGACAGCCCTGATGCTGTGCGAGCACTGCTGAGCAGTGGCCAAAACACTGGTGTTTCATCAACACTGTTCTAGCTACAAATACAAAGCACAGCACCATGAGGGGGAAAATTAATTCCATCCCAGCTAGACCCGATACGTCAGTATAGCCAGTGGAGCCTGGAGCTGAACGGGATCAGTGCCTGGGATTCAAATGTATGAACATAACAGTCATTTTGGATTCCCTTAGTCGTCCAAGCTGGATAAACGCTTGCTTAGATGCAACTTGGATGGCTGGTAGATGTTGCATGGAATGATCACCTGAGGTAGCAGGCAGAGGTCAGGGGGGATAGCCCACTATTTCTAAAATAACATTAGGGACTTACTTTTAGACAAATAAATCACTCTCTTGAATAACTCTGTTTTGATTATAGCGGGAACTTGGACACTTTACTCATTTGAGAACGTCTAAATTAAGTTGTCTGTCTCAGGCTGAGTTTTACTCTTAATCTCCCTTTCAACCACTGATTACTTTTCTCAATTAACCATTGCTTCGTGTCTTCTGAATTGCCATAGAATATTGAGAGACATCCATGCAAGTCAGGCAGATATGACACAGGATTTACAGGAGACTGCACCATTCTAGACCAGAAGCTAAAAGCCAAATAGGACATTTTACAATATTTCAAACTGCCCAAGACATCTATATCTGAAATGGAACCCAGAACTGAAATACTAAACACTACAGAGGATCTGACTTTTTCTTCCTAGTCTTGGAAGACATCTTCACTGTAAGTAGTCATGATATCTTCATGTCTGGTCTCTGCTAGAACTTAGGGCTCAATAAATGGTTGAGAGGATCTGTGCTTCTAGGGTTTCTTTTTAGTGGATGACAAATTAGAAAGAGAGGTTGCTGCTGAGATGCTGATTCTGGAAACACTTATGTACCTGCTTAATTGTCGTTGAGCCCGGAGTCCATGTGACAACAGAACCAATGCCAATTTAAAGCAATGGTGCCTGTATTGTTAGAAGTCCTAAACTGAAAAAATAATCAATGCAAGTCACAGCTGGATAAGAGAAACCCACAGGGGAGAGGGATTACAAGTTTAGTGGGGCAATAAGGAAATATTAGAATTTAGAACAGTTCTTCAGTAAACATGCACCCATCAGTTACAAACCAGAATATGCAAATCCACTTACAGTAAATTAATCTGTAGTTAATTGTACTTATCGGCAGGGAGAGCGATGTCTTGAGATAAACTTAATGTAAGAACTATGAAGCAAAACTAATAGATTCTGGCATCCAACATGCAAATGAGAGTTTCATGTTAAGATGTACCATAACCATATGTATTAATTTATTATAAACCATTGGGGGCTTTGTGTGCTCAAAACTGGGTACAGCTGGCATATTAATTTAGTTTAATTTGAGAAGAGCTATTAAGCTTTATTAAGCAATGCAGAAAAAATAGAGTAGCCTGAAAAATTTACAAACATTTTAGAAACATTCATGGTTTTTAAGTCTGAATGTTAGCAAATGAAATTGCTTAGCTTGTAAATATATGTTTAATTATTTAAGAGCAATTTGGATATACATATAAAAAGTCTTCCTTTTAGGCATAATTCTGCTCCTACCCTATTCTCTGTATTTGTATAATGTTGGAAAAAAGAATCTCACTCAAACTGCAGAGTGCTAGCGTAGGATCAGGTGAAAGGGTGCTGTAGCTTCCCAGGGCTGCAGCAAGGGAAGCCTTGCAGCCTGCACCCACTATGGTAGTAGCCAGGGATTCCTGTCATCCATACAGATACAGGGAAAACCCATGGGACTTCCACTAAGTATGCAGATAATATAGATCCTGCACATTTTGACTGCCTGTAGATTACGAAGCAATGCAGGTAAAGTGGACAGATCAGTAGCGGGAATGAACTATATTCTTTTTTACCTGCTCAGATTGTTATTCCAGTGGCCTTGGTTTGTAACCTTTTCTTTCTCACAAGGAAGCATCAGCATCAGCAGTAACAGTAACTGACCTGTCCTTTCGACTTCAGACAAAAAACACTGATGAAGCTCAGAGCCTTGCATTAAACCAACACCACGAAAGGAACCTTTGGAGGGTGATAACAGATTCCAGGACAAGGGCATTTTGTCTATAACCTTGCTCCAAGTCGGCGGTAGCTTGTAACTTTATTGTGGCCGTTCTGTTTCAAGTGGTACATCTCAGCCTTACAGCATTGGCATCACTACGCCAGCGGTTACTTTGTTCACAATCCTTTTTAGTAGAGCTTCAAGAAATACACCTCCCTTGTCTTATGGAGAATGCAATGTGGCACGTATGTTATGTTAAACCAGAATTGACCAGTCACAACCCTATTATTCACTTTTTCGTTACAATTCTCTAAATTCTTTCACAATTCTCTAAATTAAATTCATTTAATTCTATATGTTACCTTTAAAGCTACAGATTCTTCTTTTGTTGCTGGGCATTTCTTTTTGGTTTTGGGTTTCTTTTTCCTTTTTTTTTTTTTCATGGAAGTAGAATTTATTCCAATGTGTTTTACTGAAAAGGCTATTTCAGTTACTAACATTGACAATATGTTGCTGATGGCTTTCTAACACCTCATGAAGTCTAACAAAGGGAAATGATTAGGGGACTAGAACATGTCTCTCATGAAGAATGGCTCAGGGACCTGTGTACTTTCAGTCTGGAAAAAAGGAGACTGAGGGGGGGATCTTATCAGCACTTATCAACACTTAAAGGGTGGGTGTCAGGAGGATGGGGCCAGGCTCTTTTCAATGGTGCCCGGCAATAGGACAAGAGGTAATGGGCACAAACGTAGGAAGTTCCATCTAAACATGAGGAGGGACTTTACTTTGAGGGTGGCAGAGCACTGGAACAGGCTGCCCACAGAGGTGGTGGAGTCTCCACCTCTGGAGACATTCAAAACCCACCTGGATGCGTTCCTGTGCAGCCTGCTCTAGGTGGCCCTGCTCTGGCAGGGGGGTTGGACTAGATGATCTCCAGAGGTCCCTTCCAACCCCTATCATTCTGTGATTCTGTGAAATGCCGATTCCTGTCTCTGGGCAGGAATAACCCCAGGCACCAAGAAAATCTAGACACTGACCAGCCGGAAAGCGTCTTGGCAGAGAAGGACCTGGGGGTCCAGGAGGACACCAAGCTGACCATGAGCGAGGAATGTGTACTCATGGAAAACAGGCCATTGACGTCCTGGGCTGCACTGGGTAGAGCATTGCCAGTAGGTTGAGGGAGGTGATCCATCTCCTCTGATCAGGTCTCATGAGACACATCTGGGGTGCTGAGCCCAACGCCGGGCTCCCCAGTACAAGGGAGACATGGGCATATTAGATCATGGCCAGTGAAGGACATGAAGATGACTAAGGCACTAGAGCATTTGATGTATAAGGAGAGGCTGAGGATTGTGACTGATCAGCCAGGAGAAAAGAAAGCTCAAGGGGGATTTTATCAATGTGCCTAAATATCTAATAGCAGAGAGTAAAGAAGGTGGAGCCAGGGAAAACCTCCCAGTTTGCAGGACATCTATAGACAGAGAAGGCAGCTTGCCAAAATCCAGTAAGTCACCATCTCATGGAGTAGCTGCTCAGTCATGAGGCAGAGGAATGATTTTGGGACACTCTGCTTTGGGTGGGCCAATGAGACAACTGTGGATAAGAATTGTGGATAACTGTTAACTTATTGATCTTCATCTCTAAAAACCTATGATCTATTACAAAAGACTTCTGTAAAGGAATTTCTGCAGTTAATCTGATGCAAACTAATCTGGTTATCTGTTTTTTTTCATATTTACACTTTATTAAAAATATATATAAATAGTTGACCAGCAAAGATTTTTCACGCTTTGAAAGTGAAAAAAAAAAAGACTAATAAATTGTACAGATGAAAATCAGTGCAAACAATAACTCATTTAAAATTTTAATTTTACTAACAATAACAAAAAATGCTATTTTTTTAAAATTCAAACAAATAGAAGATTATGCATATTTGGTGGTATTTGGCCCAGAAAAAATTGAGAAAGGGGAAAGGAGGAGGAAGGCCATTGCAGAAATAGTCAGCAACGAGTGACAAGGAAGCCAAAATAATGAGAGAGAATACAGCCACAGAAGGACTTGGAACATTTAAAAAGGCTAATAGATGAGAAAGGCAGTTCTGTGCAGATAAATGTAGTGTAATGATGACTTTGATGAGTCTTTGTTTCACAGCTCTTTGTGCAACATGAAATAGAGGGAGTGGAGGAGAAAAAAATGAAAAGAGTCAAAGCCATGTCTTCAAGTGTCATTAATGAGTGATGAGGACTAGAAAGACAAAAGACAAATCCCTGAGCATTTGATGGGACTTTATCCCATACATCTGTGTAAATTGCAAAACCTGAGGCATGACTGAGAGTGGGAGTCCAAGAAAGTACGAAATGAGTGGATGTGTCGAGGAAAAACAGTACTCTCAAACTTGGTTGTTATTGCAGTCCTAGCTGTAACCTTAATTATAACACAGGAGCAATCCAGTGAGAGTACCATCAAAAAATAATATTTGTATGTCGCAATTTTCATCACTTGCAATGAGTTTTCATTCTCACTGGGGAATGAATGCAGATCAGCTGCTCCTGCAGCTCTATGGAGGGGGAAAAACATGGAAAAATGGATCCATTTTTAAATTCAGTGAACTTTTATTGACTTAGTTGTCATGCAAGCAGAGTCACAAGCAAATCCTGGGATAAATTTCAATGCAAACCAGTAAAATGCCCTTAATCACAAATAAAACCTTGCATTTATTATTAACGCTTATTATATCTGTTTTGAGACAGCCGGTGGTCAGTCCGCACAGCTAATAACATCCTCTGATGGCAGTGTTTTTAGCACCTGTGTAACTTCCCTCCTGCTTGTGTATGTGTGCTGGGTATAAATCCATTATTATTTTGCTCCCCAGTAAAATATAGCCAGGTTTGAGCAGCTGTTTAATAGAGCACTTTACAACAATTTAGGACAGAAAGTGAAGAAAACCACATCCCATTAATACTTCAGGGAGAAGTCTAGGTAGGCTGAAGGTAATTAGAATTTGGCCATGACTCCAAAGAAAACAGTCTTATTCTTGCATAAAATACAATGGTTTTTTTATCGACCCTCTTAGGTTTGTGGAAATAGTCTGTGGGAGATTTGGAGGAGTTACTGATCTTTGCATTTTGAAGTCCTTGCTTTCTTGGTTATTTGTACTTTGCAGTTGCTTTTTCAGACTTTTAACTCTTGGGATACCTGAGAAATAATAAATGATATGGAAATAATGCAGTTATAAAGAGAAAGTTTTCTACTTGCTCTGGGTAGGAGCTGAAACCATTAATCCTGCCATCAGAATTGTTGTTATGCTGCCACAGCTTCTGGGTCTGAACTTGTTTGAAAATTAAACTGTAGTGATATTCTGTATTTACTATGAAGCTGAGATCTCTGACCAAGTGCTTTGCAAAGAAGATAAGAAAATCACATCCATATAAACACGTCACTGATTTATCAGTAGCTAGAAGTTATTAGAATACATCTGAATGTTTCCTTTCAGCATTTGAACATGAATTAGATATCACTATTAAAAGAGGGTCTTTATTTACGTGAAGTTTGTTAAAATGGCAGCAGCTGGAGGGTTTCAGATGTGTAGTTATGCTGAAGAGGAACATTTTGCGTGTTAAGGGACAATGTTTCCTTCAAAGAAGAGAAAGTTCTTGTGCAGATACAAATTTCTCAGGCAGTCTTGTAGGCTGGTCCAAATGATATGCTTTTATAAAAAATGATTTGTGTTGTCAAAAAGAAAGCCTTTGTATCAAAGACACGTTTTATCTTTCCCCTCCCTAGAACATGTTTGGGTGGAAACATACAATTAATTCTTTTAGAGACTTCAGAAAGTATCACCTATTGGACCTACAAACTAGCCAAATTGCTTTCATTTGAATACAATTTGGAATTGGCTCAACTAATCACTGTTCGTTAATTGCATTTTGGAGGAAAAAGGGAACCTGAATGAAGTGACGGCTTCTCATTAAAACTGTGCGAACAGCAGAGTGCTTGATGTCTGCTATTGTACCTGATAATTGTGGCAACAAGTGGTATTTATTTTTGCAAGTAGCAGTAATTAAATCTGCTGCAGTATTTAAAAATAATGCACTCGCATTTTATTACATTGAAGTGATAACATGTTATACTAGAAACTGTAAACAAATATAACCCCCAACCTCTGTTCTCTTACAGAAAAGCTCATAAACATTGTTAAGGGACAAAACACAACTTGTGTGCTTTTTCTGTAGCCAGTATTCTGGCAGGGTAGTGTAAAAGAGAGGTGACAGAGAAGGAACACAAGAACATTTTTCCTATGTCACGTGCTACTGATGTTGCCCAAGGGGAAGGGATGGGGGATGAGCAAGTTCAACATCTTGCCTGGAGAGAAGGGCGGCCAATCTGCGCTAAACTCAACAGTCAAATTTTCTCATCGGGGCAGAGAGTGACAAGGTTGAATACGCCGCAGAAGTGGGTAGAAATGTTCTGACAGAATGTTTCCCATTGGAAAAACGCCGATTTGTCAAAGTGAAACGTTCCCGGGGAGCATGTCGATTCCAAGAGGAGGGAGGCTGACAGCAAACCTGCCTGGTTTCCTGCCAGCTCACCCACCAATCTGCCTTCCAAGAAATTTTCTCTCTTAGTGAAAATACCTCCTGATACTGGTGTGTGTCTGCAGAGGATCAGGAAGCAGATTGCAGATGAGCTGAGGGCGAGACCCTCCAGCAACCCGGAGTGGAAATGCACTCACCTGGGCAGGGCTGCCAAGAATATATTTTGAGGTACAGAAGCTTGTTCTCAGGAACACCAAGACATATCATTGAATTTCATTTCTCTATATGTTTGCCAAGTGATTTTATTATTTTTTTAATTGTTTTTCCCTCAGCTATGACATTTTTCAGAGAAGTGAAATACTGTTTCCTGGCTAGGTCTTCCCATATGGCTGGTGGGCTTCCCGAGAATTTCAGACCTTGTCCAATGCGTAACTTTGAAAGTTTAGTAAATTTTCTGCTAAAGCATCTTTCTCCCAGAGGGCAAAAATGTCTAGCTCGGAGCAATGGAGACCTTTGTAGGATCACAAGACCAGAAGATAAGGATAGTGCTGTGGTTAAGGCAGGGCCTTCGCACTCAGGGCTCCATAATTCAGCACAGCACTGTTAAATATATATTTTGCATGGCCTTACAGAAGCCACCTAGTCTTTTCATACCCTTTTCTTTTTTCTCATGAGACAAAACAGGCAAAAGAACACTATGTTTAAAAGTTATTTACGACAGTCCCCATTTACTGTGCATCACAAATGATGGTTAAGACACAGCATATTACTAATAACACACAAAAATGGAAATATTCAATATTATACACATATTTCAGATGGGAGAAGTGGCAAAATAAAATCTAGCCCTGGCTTTTTCTTCCTGCACAAAAATTACTGATGCAGGTTGTCACATCATGGTTTTCATAGCCTGGAAACAGCATGATAATTTTTACCCTCATGATGTTTTTTTTTTTACCCAAAATGACTTTTTACCCTCACTTTTCTTTAGAAAGAATAAATCCTCCCTTTTTTTGCTGCTGCTGCTGCTGGTTTCCTCTGGTTTTCAGTCTGATGCTGATTGGTTCAGCCAGAATATAGCTCTCTATATCCAGCGCTGTGCTGCTGATTAGTTTTCTGAAAGAGGACAGAGTGAAGAAGAACGGCAGGTTATATTGATTTACTTCTAATGATCTGTTTCTGAACCAGAGCTGAGCAAAGTGTTCTCTCGAAGGCACATACAGCTGTGCTCATGGCTCGTCTCTGCAACGCTATCAGGATTAAAAGCCAGTAATGGATTCTGTCATGTTACTGTAGCTTTCTGCATTTTCTTTTCAAGCTGCATATGGGTTAGCTGCTGAGGACATACATGACTTTTCCTTGCCATCTGTTGAACAGTCTGGTCAGAATAGCCTGGAGAAAGGCACCCATGCTCTGTTATGAAAGAAGCACGTCGAATCAGAGTTGCACAATCGTGAGGTGTTTAGAGGGAAATTGCTGCGTGTGATACACGCCTGTATTTTGTTGGTGAGGGTTTCTCTTCATGACTTTGGGTAAGCTTGGGGTCTGTGAAGCCATGAATACAGGACAGGTGACCAGGGGATACAGGACACAGCACACCGTAGCACTTTGTCAGGGACCCTGCATGCCTCTAAAGGTCTGGGAAGTTTTTTTTCCTGAAATAACTGATGCTGTAACAGGACTATAACTTGCTATACAGTTGATAAATGATGCTAAACAATATGTGTGTCAGACTGAAATAATTGATTCTTATGTATTGTCTTATTTCTCTTTCTCTATAGATTTACTTTCAACATACTATCTGGTTTCAGTTCTGCCCATCAAGTTCACTCTGTTATTTGGCTTTACAGTATATTGTGCATTTGAAACTGTACAAATGAAGCCCATATGCAGGGAAAAAAGTTCTGAGAAGCTTTAAAACCATGGACTACAGCAGAAATTCACTGGTGCTTAATTATTGTCGAGGGGTTTCACTTGTTTCTTTGTTTTTTAACTCCTGTGATTGAAAACTGCTACAGAAATCAGTTCTTCTGGAAATATTCCAATACTGATCCTGCTTGGAACAGGTATTTAGATCAGATGCCCTCCAGAGGTCCTTCCTAAAGAAATTATTTTATAATTATATTAATTTAAATGTTTTTCTATCCTCATAAGAATGGCTAGTAAAATACAAACGATTCTAGATTATACATTTAAACATAAAACCACCAGCTCAAGACACTAAGAAGGTGACAGATTCCCAGAAGGTGGGAGGATATTGCTGGGTGTACGATCCTCTAACTGTGGCCACCTCTTCAGCTCTCGTGAGTCTCCACTGCTGATCACATAAACTATTGGCCTAATTGAACCTCTGGAGTGACCCATACAACTCTTATAGTCCATGTGCTGTAACATCAATCTGCTTCTTTCATTTTCTCTTTCTGTAATTAATCACTCTAGACTATCAAAGTGATCTGCTTTTTATGGATACCTGAGGCACATAGGGAAATAAACCAAGACAGTAACAATTAAGAAAGCTTTGACACTCATTTTCAATGAGGCCAATGTTTTCCAACTCAACAGGGCATCTAGATATGATATTTTTAACTAGATGAAGATATTTTTAGAGGTCTATTTTCTGGGAGGACAGGACAATATGCAGCATTGTTTGAAAAATCAAATGATTATCCAATTATGTCTAAAGGCAGAAGGGAACCAGCTTTGCCTACTCTTCCAAAAATCTGGTATTAACCAGCTCTGAGTCTAAATACTATGAGCACAGATAGGTTCTCATGGACTTTAGTAAAAGTCATGATGATATAGTTCTCTTTTCAGAGCAGGTATATGGCCAGACAAACATAGGTGTCACCCAACTCAAAGCTGTCTTCAGGTTTTTCAGTCAAGACCTTTGAATAATTTAAATATTTTTTGCAGCATTTTAAGAATGATGAGATTTTTGTGGCTGACTTGACGCAATAATTAATAATGTTCCCCGGCTTCACTTGAGTATGGACAAATAGGTTTTAGGTTTTTCTCCAAAATTAAATGATTTAGGGGAAAATTGTATATTACATACCTTCTGGCAGTTGTCACAGCAATGCTAACTAGGTTTTCTTTGCGTTATTTTTCATATGATACATGAAGAAAATATTGCATGATGGTGTATAAAAGATGGATACTCTCTTTTTAAATCAAACAGGAAATTGTCCCCCAGGAACATTTATACACATTCTTATTTTCATTCTTGTTTGGTTGGGTTGGTATTGCTGCAGTACAGAAAGGGCCTGAGTGCTCTTCTAGGAGTAAATAACATACACACACACACACACACAGATCCTTTGTTCTCCCTCTGCTGATGTAGAATTTAAAATACAGAAAATCAGGTACCATCTTCTTTTGGGTTAACAACTTGCAAGATTTGACTATTCCCCCTGTGCTGAGCATAATCTTTTCCTCTTCTCTTTCCCTTCCTGCTCCAGGGGGAAAAAAAAAAAAGGAAAAAAAGAAAAAAAAAGTGAAAGAACAAAAATAGAAATAAAATTGCATGTTAGAAGTACTCCAATAAAAGAATCTGGCTTCTTGTAAACTCTCTCTCTTAGAGTCAAGCATGATCCTCATTCCCTGCTCATGATGTGGAGAGTATTCCCTGTTGTCAGTGGCCCCAGAGGACCCCTCTTCTCTGACTTTTGTGCACTAGACCTCAAACCTGCCTAACAACCCTTCTGCAGTGGCACACACTGCACACCCTTGTGGTATATGCTAAGCAGCTGGACAGTTGCCAAGATGACCATTTGAATTATTTTTAAGACTCACTACATCAATGCATATGTAATTGTGTGTCAGGTCAGTCAAGGGCATCTTCCATCCTGGACAAGATTTAAGGCTAAAAGAAAATGTTTACTTCAAAACATAAATTTACAACACAAGACATTCAATAAACAAGCAAATAAATAAACAATCAGATAAATAAGTAAGTAAAAATACTTAGTTCTGTTAACATTGCTAAGCTTATATTTGATTAGTTATCTTTTACTAATTATTTAATTACTAAGTTTATATCTAGTAATAAAGATGCTTCTTGGCTGTTTCAATATGTCAGCTCTTTATAGAATCATAGAATTGTCTAGGTTGGAAGGGACCTTTCAGATCATCAAGTCCAACTGTCAACCTAACACTGACAAAACCATCACATAGAATCATAGAATTGTCAGGTTGGAAGGGAATTGGATTTGTCTTTCTCTTACAGTAAATTGAACTCTCCAACTCTCCTCTTAGAAAATGGTTTATTTTCTTGACTGCTGCTTTCCTCCCTGTCCCCATCATTATCCTTTCCTTATTTCCAAGGGATGTGAAAGGGTGCTTGGAAGGGGCTCTTCTCTGCTGCCCCTTAGTCATTCCCTGTTCCTGTGACTGGGGTTTCTGCTACTATGATGAAGGGATGAGAGTTTTACCTTCTTTCCTCATCCCCCAGGTCCTTTCATTAGTACAAGTACCAGCAGTCTTGATTACATATTTCCTGCTTCAGTCTTCTTGTTTCCATTAAAGCTTTAAGGAGACATAGTGTACATCCTCATACATTGTTTTATGAGAAATCATACCATGTAGTATTACATTTATAACTAGTAATATTCTGTTAACAAAGTATGAAGACCAAGCATGGTGCCACAGATGTTGAAATTAGGAGGGGAATACCTTAACTGACCAACACATTCACTTCTGCCTGCAGACTCTTGGGACTATGGGATTTCTTCTGGAATATCTTGTTATACTCGTATAATCCTTTTCTTGAAGTATCCATAAGGTTAAGGTTTCATTTCCAAAGCAATGAGCAAGGTGTCCCAAGCAAAGGTCTTTATTGGAATATGGACCCTAAGGCTGCCTTCTGCCCACAGCATCCCCAAGACACTTTTTCTGAAAAGAATGTGATTTTTGCTTGTGTGACTCCTCTTCTGCATGCCATTCCATGTGTGCATTGTCCCCATCTTCTCATTGTATCCGACACTTGGGTTTGCAGACTCTCTTTACTCTGTGAGTCAATAGAAGAAACTACAAGTTATCCATGAGAAAGATCCTACAAGAGAACCTTGGGCCGCATAAAATTGCGGAAGATACTCTGCAAACTCACCTGCAGCAGCTCATCTTTAAAGACATGATAAAACCGTCCAACAATTTTCTGCTAATATTAACATGTATTTCTGTATTTCTACTTACTGCATTTTCAAAGTAATTGTAGGAGTAAGGAAAACTTGCAATAAGTTATGAAGTTGAAGTTTTTCTCCTGCTCTGTTTTTTGGCACTACACCAATCCTTGTCACCTCATTCCTTGAACAACACTGTATTAAGCGATTTGACAGATGTTAGTCACGTGTGGTCTCTTTCTTTTTAGTTGCTCACTTTATGTCACTTTCAATCCTCAGGTGGTGTAAATTAGAGCAGCACCACAGACTGATGATGGCTTATGCCAGGGGAAAATTCTTTCTCTTAAACCTGAATGATAAAAACTCTTCTGAAACAAATTTGAAAAATCACCTCCCTTGGCTTTTTTATTTTATTTTAGAACAAAAGGCTTGAAATAACTGTTTGCAGCACTCCTTCAAATGCTAAGTAGCTCTTTTACATCTCTTCCTAAGCATGTACGCACACACAAATTTTAGAACTAAAATAAAAAGATGAAAAAGAAAGGGTGAGTAGTCTTGAAGGATTCAATAAACTGTGAAAGGCTATGAATTATGGAAAAGCAGAATGAAATTATTAGAGACCTAAAAGCCAGGAAGATGACACCCACCTTTTAATGTCAAAAACAAAAGGACCCATTTATAATCCGAGATTACCTTTGATTTTTCTTATGCTTGGTATTTTCATGAATTGCGAGTTTAAATGTACATACAGCTATGTTGAGCCGTTCTCTCTTTCCGCTGATTTTCCCACACATTTAGTGTGGGTCTAACCCCAACGCTTTTGATTGTCTATTGGCTTCATTAGCTTCCTGCTGATTTGAGCTGGTGTTAGTGAGACAGGAATCAAGTCCTGCCTCGACACGGTGTCTCTCTTGATGAAATTTTGAATGCAAACCTCTTCCCATTGTAGCAATGCCATTCAGTCATCTCAGATGGCATTCTGTTGAGCAATTCTCCCTCCTGCAAGCAGTTGAGTGCACTGTGAAATCAGAGGCAATGAAATTGGGGCTGGAAACAATCTAATTTTCTTTCCTTAAAACACAGGTTGTTGCCAGCAGAAGCATCCTCTGGTGAACATTCTCATAGCCAGTGAGACTGGCACATAGTTGTCCCAGAACCAAACCAGTTAACCTTTCTGGGGTCACTTCAGATACTTTATACATCTTTTCCCCTTCCCACTCTATTCTTGGTTTTGTTCATTTGTTTGCCTGATCCATGAAGGTTCCTGATACATATACATTCACTGGGAGAAGCCTGGGCTTGGCCAATTGTCATATCATACCGTAGCTGATGCTCCAAGGTCAAGTTCTTAATTATTAACATGCAGTGAAAAGGTAGTCCTTGTTCCCAAATATTTCAGAATTATCTTTCTGACTTACTTTGGCAACTGCAGCAATTCCTTTGAAGCACTGTACCTTGCATGTCTCAGCAGAGAGGACGGATGTGGTATGTGCCACATGCCACGCACCATTCATACAATGTCATGGCCACGCAGGGTTTGCACTGAGGGCTTTGATGCACTCTGGGAGAAAAATAATGATTTGGTGCACTCTGGAGAACAGACTCAGAGAAGCCCTGGCGTGAATGACATTAAGGACCACATCTGGTCAAAGCACAGATGAAATAAATGACAGATTCCCCTTTGCCGGTGGCATGTATAGGTTTTTTGGAGGGATCCAGGACTGCAGTGAGAGAATGGAAGCCTGACGTAAAAAATGCATAAACTCTAGGGTCTTGCACTAGTTCTGATAAATAATTTCTTTGCAGCTTGCAGCTCTATTAACATAATTTAAACTGGGTTTTTTATGCAGTAACTCTACTTAGATTGTCTCAGAGGGACTGCTAATGTGCTGTTCCCCTTTTCAAAGCTATTTAGTCTGGCAATGCCCAGAGGGCTGTAAGGAGACTTGAATTGGGGACCGGCAGTAAGTAGTGTTGCTTGCCTATGGCTTCAATTCTAGGAACACATCAATGCAGCATTATTGCTTTGTTGTGACTTCGGTTTTGTATTCCACCATTGTAGCACAGAAAAACAACAATAAAAGATTTCACCATGGGAGGTGAAAATGAATTCCAGTCTAGTTTGCCTCTTCCCGTCTAGTTTATCTCTTCCCTGTAGCAAGACAACCACTCATTTATATGACTGAAAAGGGCAATTATACCCTTTTCTAATTCATACAGTTTATGCTGTTTGTTTATTATTTTAATTGGCAGTAAATGTTAGGCACTTATATATATATATATACTGGGGAAAAAAGCCCTTTCAAGAAAGCGTTCGCTGTAACTCCATCTCCATAAAGGACAACTCGTAGTGTGGAAAAGTACCCCTGACTATAGATGGATTGGAAAATGTGCTGGTTTGATGGTGCTAGGGACATTCTGGAGCAGGGTCTTCCCAGTAGGTTTTTGTTATTCACATAACTGTGTAGAGTTTAGTGCACAAAACTTGAATAATACATACTTGGGAAAGAACAGCCATTCTGGCTACGGGAAATGTCTTTTTCTATGAGAAATGATATTTCAGACCTCCAAAAAAGTGAAAATTTTCTTGGTGCTTTTTTCTCATAAGAACTCTCACTCTTCCATTGAGTGGAATGGGAAAGTGAGAGCCCATAAAGCTCCCTTTCTGACCAGGTTTACTAGCCATACTGGCAAAGAGTTCAAATTGGAAATGCTTATTAAAGATCTAGCAGCTTTGTCATTTAGAAAAATAAATAAATAGAAAGCATTGGCTAAAACAGACAATTAGTGATTTTGATCGTCTTCTGCAGATATTTGAGGGAGGTGATAAGTTTAAATCTAGGCTAGGAGAATTTCTGTAAACTGGCCCAAATGAAGGAAAAGCGAATTTACTATAATGTAAGAAAAATGTAACTGCTGTCCACTTTGGGCTGCCTTTTGAGCTAAGGCCGTATTTGGAACGTGGTTGTTAGCTCAAATGTTAGAGGCTCACAGTGTGATTGTGAAGATCTTCAGATACAGCTGGGTCAATGCCATACAAGAGCAATCTTTCAGTGAAATGACTGTAGGCTTAAACAATGGCAAAGCAGTGAAGCTGCTGAGACCCTGGGTAGCTCCCAGCAGTTTGAATCTGGATCGACTAAAGAAAATATTAAAACTTTACACTGTATCATCAACAGTACAATTACCCGGCCCTACTGCATAAACACTCAAAAGGGAAATTGCTTGGGATAATCCCATTGAGTAGAAAGAATTAACTTGGCAGAGAAAATGTTCTTAACTGTGGGGTCCTGGCCCCTTGCTTTGTAAAAGCGGCAGTGCAAGCCAGGTTGACTGCTGTCTTAACTCAAGAAAGGGAGTACAAACTAAAAGGAGCATTTTTGGATGTAGGAACAGAGGTTGTATAACATTTATAACATAACAGAAACTTATAGTCTGAATATATGTGTTAATTATATGTGTAAAAATAGAGGTAAAATATATGTGTGTGTATGTACATATATAAATATATATATTCTGTGCAATCACTTAGTGTACATATATGCTTGTAGATGGAGCTGGAGACACACTGTGCCGTGAAATCTCATTGAAAAATAAGGATTTTTTGATTTCTAAAAATATTTTTAATTTCCTCTTAATTTTATTATGATTTTATATGATCTAGTGAAACATGTCCCCGTCAATAGCAAGGGGGTTCAGACTAGATGATCTTTAAAAGTCCCTTCCAACTCAAAGCACTCTATGATTCTGTGATATTTTTGGTGTAAATCCATATTTCTCTTGAATTTACACCAATAAAATCACAGAATCATAGAATGCTTTGCAACATTGCATCACTGCTTGGGCATTTGCATCATTGCTTGGGCATCTCCATTTTTGTACTTGAAATGGTGTTCCTTTTGTTCTAGAAAGTATATTTTTTCAGAGTTTTTCTTTTTTTTTCTTGTTTTCCCCCTAAATTGGGGATTGCTTAAAGTCAACATTTCTCAGGTCAAATAGAATTTTTCTTCTCTCAAAAATGTATTGGTATTTGGGAGATGCTTTCTTTTTAAATTTGGTGTTTGGTAAAAATATGTATATCAATTTACCATATGTTTACGTCAACTGAAATAATTTTATTCTCACTTGCTCTGAATTGTCAGCAAGCTGAAAAATCGTGTACTCACACAGTAATCTTTACAACAGCAGCCTGGCTATTTTTCTTGAGCTACCAACTGGAAAAGAAAAACTAATAACATCTATATAGCAGTTAATGTGCACTTGTGTTTAATTGGTATCAGCAACACTGTTAAAAAGAAAATTAAGTAAGTAGCCATTTAAGTAAGCAGAAATCTTCATTGTTGTTAGGTTGAGATTGTTGTTGTTATGCAGGACTCATAAGCTGGGAATAACTCTAGTACCAAAACCCGACATAAATCAGTTCTTGAAAGCAATATTATCCAACACCATCTTGCTTTTTTGGCTTTCATTTTAGATCTACTGGAGCTTGGATAGAAATAGATCATTTATATTCACACATTTATTTTTAAATAGTTTCATAATGAAAAGTCTGTTCTCTTCTATTGCTGTGTGCATGCTTCGCTATTATAAACCAGAATGTGTGGAAGATTAGTCGCTTCTACTTGTAATGTAAACTGCGTAGTGTACCAAAAGCATTGCTTATCTTCTGTAAAGATTTTATTTGAATTTAATACTCTTGTAAAACTCTATTAACAGTCTTCTGATTATTATTGCTTGATTTCTTTTCCTTTTCTCAGCTCCCCCTTTTCAAGTTTGGGGGCAAAAAATATTAATTCACAGTGGAATTTGTATAAATATTTAAAATGGCTACATTTGGCATTAGTGGAATTGCTGCATCAGAAAACCTGGGATAAAGATGCACTAATCAACTCTTATACAGGTAGATCTCTTCAAGGTTAGGCATGTAAGATAAATGTAGATCAACGATACCAAACCCCATTTTATTGTTTATTGGTGCAATGATAAGACATGATGAAATCATTTTAATCTATTGTTTTCAGGTAGTACCAAAATTCAGACTGGTTTCAGTTGTGCAAACCGAGGTCTAAAATTGCAAAGCTTCAGGCCTTGCTGAAGCAGTTCTCAGTTTTAAAAATTATATTTTTAAACAAAAATTACGTTCCTTTGTTGTCTATTCTGTCCCATTAGAAAGTCTAGACAAGAGCAGCTGGACAAGCTCTGAACCATAGCATTATGACTGAATTGGAATAACTATTCATATTTCCTCTATTCTTACTGTTCATAGCTTTCCTTAGGAAAAGGAAAATCTTTCCTTAGGATTTTTAGACTGATTTGACATTAGGTATGACACAGGGTATATGTCAAATCATAGTTTAAATCAAAATGGCTTTTTTTTGCTCACCTGCCAATTAAATAAATAAAAAGTCACAGCTGAGAATTGAGAGAACTTTCAGTAAATGGTTTTTTATGAAGAAAATACAAAATGATGTTAAAGAAAAAAATGGATACTAATTTAATAGATTTCTCAAATGTTTAAAAGTTTGAATTTCCAGATGATGAAATTTTCCTCTGTGTTGCCAAATAAGAAGAGTGGAAACATTTTGCATTGTTCATACCCGAAGTCAACTGGAGAAATTAAATATACCAAGAACATAGGTTACTGGTGTTCAATTTGCATACTGAGCACTTACAGGATATTTAACAGCTGCAAATGGTATCCTCATCTCTGTCAATTAAAATATAATAATTCTGTTTTGAACATCAGAGTCAAAACTGAAAAAAATGAGTGATGGATCTGAATGGGAATGCTGGAACCTGGAACTGGGCTCCTGTTGAAGGGAATTGCTCAAAGGGCTGTAGTGAGTAGTACTCAGAAGTGGTTTTCTTGTTGAAGACTAAAAAAGTAGCACTTCAGAAGTGAGGTCTTTACACAAAGAAGAATTATCAATATTATAAAAAAACTAGTGTTTTATAGCTGTTTTTTCCACACCATTTCAAAAGAGCTGTCACTGAAAACCGTTTTACTAAGACAGTGTCTGTTGCCTCATACTATGTGCCATATTGCCAATGTCTAACTTTATCATTTTGAAAGTGCAGTTTCCATTTCCCCTCCTCTACCTTTTAAACACCTATACAAGTTTATTTCAGGCCACAAGGGTGAAAAGGGGATCCTTTTTCAGAATCAGGTTTTGCCTGTGAAAATGCTTCCTGCAGCAGCGTCGCCTTTGACTGATGCTCTCAGTGATCCCTCCTCAAATCGCTGAAGTTTCTCGTGGGATTTCACTGTTTTTGCTGGTGGTGTGGTCAGTGTTAAACAGATGAGTCTGGAGATATATATTAATCTTCACTGCCTTATTGTTAAATACTCTGGATGTGCAGAGATAAGGAAGGTCTGCTGTCAAAATTTATAACAAGTTCTTAGGAGTGGTAGGGGCCAAAGATGTTCAAGCTTATACTGTAAGGCATTGCAATGCCATGAACACAGAACCCCTCCTGCTAAGTGTTAAGTGCTATTTTCAGAACAGTAGTCCTCTCAGATTTGCCATTGTTAAATATTATGGACCCTGACAAGGAAAATAAAGCCTCAATGGTTCTGTTTATTAACTGCTTTGTAAGTTGCTATTCTGCCATCGGGTGTTCCATGGGGCAAATCCTTGCTTTTCAGGGGTGGACACTGGTTTGCTTTAGCACTGATTCTAGGAGAAGGCTTGTACCTGAGAATACAGTTTTAAGCAAGAAAAAACTTCATAAATGTTGATGGATTTGTATCTTCAGTACAGACCATACCTTGACAAATTGTCAATGCACAAGAATGTTTGTAGGTTAATTAGTTAGGGATCACTTGTGTCTCAGAGGTTTGAATTCAGCTCTGAATTGCTCATCAGGCGGTCCAGTTGATTTCGTTGGAGTTACAGAAGGTCTAAGAGACAAATTTGCCCTAAGAAGAAATAAAAAATGCAAGAGAGATTTAGTGCAACACAACTGCAGCCCACTGGCTTATTTACCAAAAACTCAGTCAGCTTTGTTGCCCTCAAGAGCGCGCAGGGAAGGTCCTATTAGGAAAGATCGTTCCTGCAACTAAAGAATAAGATACTACCAGTGCACTTTAATATCACAGCTTGCTGCTAATGTTGCAAAGTTTGGTTTGTTATTGCATCAAGGTATGGTTTCTCTTGGGGGGTTTAAGAGCCATGAACATTTCCTTCTTCTGACTGATTTGGAATAGAAGTATCCAAACCATTTAAAATCTGTAGCTGTTCCATCTCACATGAGGAAGATCTGTAGCTGCCCACAGGTACCTACAAACACCCAACGGGAAATATAAGCATGACCTTCATGCATGGCCCGATATGCCTTTGGGGTTCTGCTCCCTATTTCCTTGGGGATCTGAAGAGCATAAATAGGAGAAGAATTGTTCGTTAAAGTATTTGGCAGGATAGGGGGAAACAAGGATGAGGACAGAAAACTGTTAATGGTGCTCTCAGAAAGAACCTCACTGTCATTTCATACATCGCAGAATTGGTACCTCCAAATATTGAACAGGAAAACTTGTTACGGTCTAGATTCTGTTCATACTTTTAGGGCAAGGGGAAAAACCATTTCTGGGGAGAATATAAAAGATAAGGTCCTCTCTTTTTAATCTAACCCTACAAATAAATTGTGATTGGCTAAAGTCATGGAAGATGCATTTACGCAAAAAAAAAAAATCTGCAAGGTGGAGCATGATCACGCTTGAGATGGCTTCCCAAGGGAATGAAGGCTGGATAACTGTAGCCAAAAATATCTAACAACACAGTCCCTGATCATCAGGCTTTGTGTGTGCAATCAAGTTATTCTGCAAATAATGCAGAACAAAACACAAAGCATCAGAGCATTTTTTGACCAAATTTCCTGCAAAGTGATGAAAAATATCATGAGTGTTTGGAAGATAATGGGGTTGCTTTACTACATCTATGTCTCTGCTTCCAGCCTCTTTTTGCTGGAAAGCATGACGGCTGCTTAGATTGGGGTCACAGGAGCTCAGCTCGGTGGTCTGGTGGTCACTCTATCTCCAAGGAAACAAAAGCACCCACAGTTCCTAGAAAGCTTGAATTTTAGTCCTGTTCAGAAACGAGTCAGCTTGAATATCACAGACTTCTTGTCTTCAGGAGTCGGTGTCTGGGATACCGATAAGCTGCTTGAAAGAGGAGAGGTGATATTCTAAGTACATTTGACACACTGAAGTAAATTGAGTCTTTAAAGTTAAGATAAGGCCTTTTATTTTAAGGGGAGCAAGTGTTTTATCAAATCATGCTGAGGCTAAGGCATTCTGCCAAAAATAACATTAACTCCTTTCTAATTCATACTTGGCATGTTAACTGGTAGGTCCCACATTGCGACAGGCAACTCACCTCTAAAAATTACATTATGCTTGCTTTGTGTGGACTTCTAACAGCTTCTGTAAGCACCCAGGCTTCTTGGACCTGCAATTGCTGTGATTTTTAGGCATGGAAGTCATGACTGAATTCTTTTTTTGGAAGTGGAAAAAATGAGGGGGAACTTTTCCATTCCAGAAAGTGTAGTTTGTGTCTGTTTCCTAGAAAAAAAACACCTATTAATTTACCAACAGGGAGATCTTTTTTGGATCTTTAGTGAGGAAAAGCAAGCAAACAAGCAAAAAAAATAAAAGGTTATTTCTTTTTGTGAGACCTAAAGTTGGTTGAAACTCTTATAGTTTTGCTATTCTGCCCACATTTTTTTCTTTGGTCTTTTGCGGGGGGGGAGGGGAGGGAAATTCTTTCTTCTTTTTCTCTGAGCACTGCCTGATCACCTATTCCATATTTCAGAGGTGATGTGCACAAGCAGTGATCACTGCAATGTGATGCTATGCATTTACCCACTCATGGTAATGGTAGCGATTTTGACCTTTTTGTAGGTTCCTCTCCTAGGTTTTGAGCCATGCTGAAAGCTGCTGTGCAACCTCAGCCTTGCGGTTTGTGTTTCCAAGGTGGAAACGTAGTGCAGGAGGTGGGAGGATGGTACAGGGCAGAGCTGTGATGACACAGAGACTACTTGGCTGCAGAGGACTTCGGAGTCCCAAGAGCATCCCAAAAGTGCACAGGTATTAGAAATAATAGGTTTATTATAACGTCTCTGGTACATACTGCTACAGAGCTTTATGTGAAAGGTTTTTCTTCCCCCAAGTGCTTCGCGACACACGGCCTTTGTGTTTATAGCACACTTGAAGACTGAGTTTGCTTGTTCAGTGTGCTGTAGATTTTCTTAATTGCCCAGATGATAACCCCACAATTTTTTCAGGCCTGACCTCTCCATGCTCCCTCCCACTTTTGCAGGCAATACCATGGGTATTGGTATAGTGCACTGCCAAATAAACCCAGTGGTTTCCTCCCACTTCACACAGTTGATAATATTTAGATAATTTGTGAGACAGTAGCAGACCAGGGCTCTCCAGCCCCACACTTTTCATTTTCATCATGAAAGAAGGGATATCCATGACTGAAACACTTTCTTGCATTCTCTATTGAGCTTTTCTTTAAGACAAAGGAATTTGCACCTTCCTTTCAGATAAGGAACATACTTATGTAAAAATAATTTACTGAAGAATTGACTGGGATAAATTCAGTCCAGTCTGACAGCCCAATTAATTCATGTAATCAAAAAATTAAAAGGAGGTCTCATAATCAGTACAGTGTTTCACCTCATGTATGAAGGGAATAGAGGGAGGGAAGAGTCCTCGAGACTCCTTGACTAAATTTGCCTAATCCTTTGGTTTATCAAATGAAGGGAACAGCCTGGTGCATGACAGCGAACAATTCATTTCCACTCCAATGAGTACAGCAAGAGAAAGCGCCCTTTTTAATCAGACAGATTAAATAGGAGCTGTTTCATGCCAATTCAGTGACTTCAGCAACTATAAAAGAAACTGGACATGGACACGGAACCTGTTCCAATTAGTTTCCATTAACGAGTTCTTTGCAGTAGTTTGTGAAAGCAGTAAACAAATGAAACTAGGAACATCTGCAATATGTTTTTCATTATCTTAAATACTTTACTTTCCTGAAGAACATTAATAGCAGCTCTCTGGGTCTGAAATTAATTCAGATGCTTATATTATCTGCTTCCCCCTACCCCATAGATGATGTTTATGACTTGAAGTCTGATTCTGTTTGTTGGTATATGCACAAAACATATCCTTTTCACATTTATTTTACAAATTGCACTGCATTAGGTAACAGGAGTATGAACATTGTCCAGGTGCAACACCCATCTAAATGTGCGTGCGTGTGTGTGTGTGTAGGTGTCTTTAGGGGACTGTGTTTCTGAGGCCAGCTTCTGGGGAATCTCTGCTGGGGGTGGCACCTCTGTTGGCTCTGTTGGACATCTCTGAACATGCCTGGCCTGGGCCAACCTCACACCATCCCCAGACACTGTTTGGAAGACTGGTATTCCTCTTGGGCTAAAAACTGCAGGAACTATATTAACAATCTGATGGCATTGATGATATTGGACCATTACAGAGCCTCTGCCCTTGTTTTGTTTGATTTAGGTATACAGATTTATCCATTAAGGCCCCAAATCGGCACACCTGGTTGCCCATATCCATCGTGATTTCACCAGACAGCCTTTTCCTAATAACTTTCAGTTGTCATTGACTTTTCCATAATACAAATTGGGTTTGTTGTTACTGTTGGTGTTGGCTCCCAGAGTGTCTTTAAGCATATGAACAAATTCTGCAGCTCTTCCTTCCTGGTTCGCTTATGTGTCTCCATGCTTCCCATCACGGCAACACTGTCTGCTTTAAAACACCTAAAGAAAAAGCTGCAGCCACTCTCATGGTAATCTTCCTGTTTTCCCAAATTAAACTAAAGTCCTGCTCCTTACATGTGCTTCCTTACTAGTTGCTACCTTATGGCCACCAGTTCATTGTTCAGAGAGTCCTCCTGTTCTGGTGAAGGAGCCATACTACTACTCCTTATGGCTCAAAAACTCCAAAATTTTCCATTGTGCTTTCTTTTTTTTTTTTTGCCTTTGATGTTATCTGTTCCTAAAAATGTATTCAGAACTAAGTAGCTGTGTCTTCTACTGTACTTTTGCAATAAAGTTTACCAACTTCATTGTAAAAACAAAATAGATACTTCAAGTCTTCGTAATCTTTCTGAGTCTTGTCTCTTCTTCATTCCTCACAAACATTAGTGATGGACTTTTTTTTTCTCTTTTCTCTAACAAATATTTGGGGGAAAGAGGATTGAGCTTGTTTGTTTGTTAATTTCTTTGTTTGTTTATTTTCTTATTCCTTTTTTCGCAAACCCATCTTTCACCACAAACAACATGACTACAACTTGTAGAAAGAAGCCTGTAAGATGCAATAATTGTTTCTTCCCTAGATCCCTAAAGCTCATTTGTGGAATAGCTTATTTTGGAAACTCCCACAGAGGAGACAGGTGAAATTTTGCTTACAGGGAATGCTCTGTTTGGGCTCAGATAATACAAGGCAGGTCTAACCTGCCCTAGACCCTGTACAGGTGGACATACTGTGTTGGTGAATGCGGTCCTCTTCCTCACCTTTCACTCTCAACACTATCCCCTTTCTGCGAATTTTCAATGCATTGTATTCCCGGCTTTCAGACCTCACACATTCCTAGAGTTAAAGAAACTTCAGAGCACAATGACATTTTGTTCATGTCTTGCAGACAGTGAGGTAGTCATTGTATATGTATAAAGTTGTGATTTCAGACTAGACGTAAGAGCCACCCTAGGATCCACAAAGTCCAGCACCAGCCCAGGCAAAGGACACCCATCCCCAATGCAAATTAAATTCCTTTTGTTGAAGCAGCAGGCAATGATAATAAAGTAAAATTCACATATTCATTGAGGTGCTTTCGCGTTCATTATGTATGAGGTAGTTATATTGAGGAATATCACTTGAATGTTAATTTCTTTGCGTTGGGCAAGACCTTGCAAAAACTGAACGTTTGTCTCAGCATCTTTAATACAAAAACTGTAAGTGTGGATGTTTTCAGCCCTTGACCACTATGTTCCTCTGCTGTATGAGAGTCCAGTTTTTTATGGTAATTTTTCAGATTGTTTCTCTGCTTCCAATGCAAGTATAATACTACTTTAGCAAACTAGTATTATTGCAAATTCATTTTAAGACCCCCATTTCAGAAGATTACATCTCCACTATTTCAGTTTGACCTGGGCTAGAGTTTAGCAGGCAACAGATCAGTATTGGGTAATCCTCTCTTTATTTGGAGGAGTTTGTTATGACTGGGTAGAGCTAACAAATATGGAAATTGCTAGTAACCAAAGACCTCTCCAGTGGAGCTGCAAAACTGGTAATTCAATTCAAGACCTGTCTGTTTTGGTTTGATCTGCATAGCATAAAATGTACCAAGCCAAGCATCTGCTAACAGGGATGTGCAGAATGAAAATGCAGAGAGCCTTCCCTCTGACTGGGGAGCTGTGGCAGCTGCATAATCCTGCTCTCACATTTTGGCAGGAAAGGTCCAAAAATGGCAGGAAAAGAAATAAAGCGGCTGTGTTCTTTCTGTGCCTCACAACTCTCTACACCGCAATAAACTTGGCAATGCAATCAAGTCTTTTCCCCCTGTACCTCTCAATTCAGAGAGTTGAGGAAAATCATCAGCATAGTTCTAAAACATAATAGCATCCTGACTGGGGACTTTGAGTCTAGTAATGAATAATATATAATAGGGTTTAGAAAGGAAACTATTGGTAGAGATATATAGCTAAGAAGGCTCTCTGCAGGAGTGGTGAGGGCTTATAATAATAAAGAGGCTTCTGTATGCCTGGACATAACTTTTTGTTTTTCCTATTCTTCTCAAGATTTCATTTGAACGTGTTGTGGATGCCTGCTTTTGGCAGATGAACAGTTTGCATTCTTGGCACAGGGCATCTCCATCAAACAAAGAACATCGGAATGCAAATCCAAGTGAACCTGGATGCACTGTGTTTGATTTGATGTCGCTGGAGAAACTCTAACATCTGTTTTGCAGACTTCTATGAAAGAATTCAGCTTTCAGCAATACATGCCTCTTGGGCATTTTTCTGTTTGCAACCTTCCTTATTCTAAGGAAAGAGTAGATGGAGCTGGGCAGCGTTCATTTTGTCTTCAGTTTAATCTGAAAAGAAACAGGGAGAACTTTGTCACTGAGCATTAGGCCATTAATATTTGCGTATGCTGTGAGTGCCAAAAATTCCTAAACAAAAGAATATTTAATGTTTGTGTACTCTAGCACAAGGGATCTTAGATCATGCTATGGGACATAGCATCCCAAGAAGGACATTGAAACTAGGTAGGATCTCAGTGCTTTACCTACTTGGGTTAGTGTACCTTGCGTACCCTTGTAAAGCAACCTGTTAATGCCACTATACACCATTTTCTCCAATTCCTCATTTACACATCACTTAGGTATTGCATAACACCTGGGATCCAGCAATATCACTGGTAGGGCTGAAAGGTTGAGGAAAAATGACTAGAAATAAAAACGCTTTTACGAATGCAGATACAGAATTTTATTAATACGAATAGAAATGTGTTTAAAGTTTCAAAGTACATTCAAACAGACCATGCAGAGAATTTGCTGAATTGTCTCCAAAACAGGAACTGGGAGGATTTTTAAAGCCCTCTACAGACACCTAATCTGTAACAGAACAAGGAGAATTACCTAATGTCACAAGTCCATTTATGATTTGAGGCCCGTTGATCTTTCTAGTGAGGTATCATTACTACCCTAGACACATGTATTACTAAGTGATGTCTGCTTCCATTGCATGCTGCAAAGATTTTATTTTCACATTTGCCTCCAAGTGTTGATGGCTCTGGGGTTAACTGAATGAAGGGTATGCAGCAGAAATGCTAGAGAATGAATTGCTGACAATCAGCTATATAACTAGTTTTGAAAATGTATGCATGCACTTCTGCCTCAGCATAGTAACGAAGAAAGTGCATAGGCGCTGTAGTGTTATAGCCTTTTCTACATCTTGTCAGCAAATTGTCTAATGTAGTAGTGGTGTACATGTTTCTGAATTGTACAGATAATGCACGCCATGAATAAATATTTTGGCAACATAAGATTGCTTTCTTCTGAGTCTTAATTTGCATTTTTTGTCTGCAAAAGCCATCAGTGTGCATACCTTGCATAGAACTTCTTTTTTTTTTTGGCCCTATTATGGCTGCTGTTATTACAGAGTGCTTAGCAATGCTTAGCCAGTCATATCACTCAAACAACTGGCAGGTGGCTTGTTCTACAGATGGATAAACACTAGCACATGTTAAACTGCAAATATCTAGAAGGAGTATTTTGTCGTGTATTTGTTGACCATCCAGCCATCTGCCTGATTTTCTTTAAAGTACGGCCCATGGTGGTTTTAGAGAGAGTGAAAGTGGTGTAGTATCGGTACTAAGGCTCTTAATCATCCTTGTAGCATCCGAGTGAAACCTTATTTGCCGAAATCTAAGTTAGATGGGCAGATGTATAGACTGGGAAGTATTCCAGATATTCTTTAAATATCAAAAGGTTCAATACCAGCTACAGTAAAAGTGTGATCCTTGATTGAATCATCACATCAAGTACTACCAAGGAGGTGCTTCGAATAACATAGTGATGAGGAATTCAGACACTTGAGGGAATGGAAAAATCATCAGTTCCCAGCAGGCAGAGTCTTGTTCCTCAGTCTTTAAGGTGCTGAAATCCCAGGATGATAGAGCACTCATGTCTACAGCAGTGGATGTGCTTATGTGGCTTATATGTCTAGCTTATTCAGGTATTGGGAACAAGCATTTCTAAAGGTTACATAGGCTTTAAAATAATTCATTTGGACTAAGTTATTGAAGAAAAACTTAATCCAGGGCTATTAAACACAAAGACACCACCTGCGTCTCAGGAAGTTCTTGATACGCAGGAGGCTAGATGACCGTGTGTAGAGAGCTATTGCTGCATAGCTGCATTAGTTCAGACTGTATTTTAGTATATGGCATTTATTACATGCCCTATTAGGATATATGTCTTTTAGTCTGACCTGATACAACTGTTTTTTCATTCCAGGTCCACAGCTGAGTTACTATATGGCAATGTCCTAGTTTCAGCTGGGATAGACTTAATTTTCTTTCTAGTGGCTGCTGTGTTTCAGATTTGGTATGAAAAGAATATCGATAATGCATATTGTTTTAGTTGTTGACAGATGATAATTATATTAGTCAAGGACTTTTTCAGCTTCCCATAGAAGCTGAGAGGGAGCATAAAGGAAACATGCTGGACAATGGAATAGTCCATACCATAGACGTCACGCTCAGTATATAAATGGGGACTGGCAGGGGGGCAGGAATGTGCAATTGCTGCTCAGGATGGGCTGGGCAACCAATTCACCAGGTGGTGAGAGTGACTTGTGTTGTATTACTTTACCTTGTATATTCTTTTACCATTATTATTATTATCATCATCATCATCATCATCATTCCTTTTCTGTTATTTTTCTACTAAACTGTCTTTATCTCAACCTGCAATTAGTTTTTTTTTCTCTTTTCCCTCCTTTTTTTCCCTCTTTTCTCTACCCTTCTGGGGGAAAGTGGGAGAACTGGAGAATTGGAGAATGGCTTGAGAACAGCCCTGNCTGCCCCTCTACTCTGCTCTGGGGAGACCCCACCTGGAGTACTGCGTCCACCTCTGGATGTCCTCAGCACAAGAAGGACATGGACCTGTTGGAGTAGGTCCAGAGGAGGCCACGAAGATGATCAAAGGGCTGGAGTACCTCTCCTATGAAGACAAGATGAGACAGCTGGGGTTGTTCAGCCTGGAGAAGAGAAGGCTCTGAGGAGATCTTATGGTGGCCTTCCAGTACCTAAAGGAGGCCTACAGGAAGGATAGGGAGGGACTCTATCAGGGAGTGTAATGACAGGACACGGGGTAACGGCTTCAAACTGAAAGAAGGTAGATTTGGATTTGATATCAGGAAGAAATTCTTTACTGTGAGGGTGGTGAGGCACTGGAACAGGTTGCCCAGGGAAGTTGTCAATGCCCCATCCCTGGAGCCATTCAAGGCCAGGCTGGGTGAGGCTTTGAGGTGTCCCTGCCCAGGGCAGGGGGGTGGGACTGGATGGTCTTTAAGGTCCCTTCCAACCCAAACCATTCTATGATTCTGCAATTGAGTGGGTGGCTGTGTGGTCTTAGCTGCTGGCTGGGATTAAACCACGACAGGCAATGATCATAATATTATGTATTAATGCTTTTATTTCTCCTTCTATTTGGCATATATGGTTTATGGGTCAGGAAGTATCTCCACCTGTGCATTTGTTCAGTGCCTGGCAGAACAGAGCTGCAATCTCGAAGGGTGCTTAGGATAATATTAAAGTATAAAAGTTAATTCACATCCCTTAGTCAAAGCTGTATACAGTTGCCTGGGACTTCCTAAGTCTGTTATGAGAAGGAAATATAATAGGTAAGCACTGTTTAGGAAATCTGGATTTTTTTCTGCCTTTCTGATTCCTAGGGGGAATTTTTTCATTATGATATAGCCTATTTTGCCAAATGAGGCACTGGGGGAAGGTAGATCAGTTGCCAGGAGACGACATCATGGCATAACACATAATTTCTTTTTTTTTTTTTCTACATCTTTCCTCCAATCTTTATCCTTCATTTTGGCTAAAGATTTATTTCTGAAAAAAAAAAAAAAAAGAAAAAAAGAAAAAAGGATATGTTCAGTATGTAACACTGCTGAATATACAATTCTTATAGAGGTGTGAGACTCCAAATTTTATGTGTCTCTAAACTAGCATAGTTGCAACAGGACATTGGAAGGTGATGAAGAAACCACATCCTCTTATCTCCGGCTTCCCTTTTATTCTCTTTTCCCAGCAAACTTGTGTCTAAAGCAGCCAGTCATTCACATGGGTAAGTGGCAAAACTGTGGAGAATGTTATCTGTAGAGATTTTCTTGTTTCCTCAGTTATTGGCTTAGTAGAAAAATGCATCATGTAAATGAAAAAATTGGAATCTAAAGAGTTGGTTATACAATTTTGTTTCAGCAGCTTACCCAATTTCAGGGAAAGTGCTCAAAACTATAGCACTGAGCAGAGAAACAGATTCATTCTGCAATAATATAGTACAGCTCTACTAAACTGTGCCTATATCCCTTTTGCAATTATTCTGTTCAAAAATTAGCCCTACATATGATGACTGTGAGGCCCATCTCTGCAATACGCCAACACTGTAGTCAATACAATGCAAAGGAACTTGTCAGTCTCAGAAATTAATTTTTTTCATATATTTAGCTTTGAATTTTTACTCTGAGCACATATTTAGCTTTTTCTTTTGCCTGTGCAAAGGATCTGTTTCCTGCACTGATACAAGAACTGCAGTTCTTTAAATCAAGACTCACCCTGTCCATGCTATTGGAGCCCCTTGATCACCAAAGGTGACCACACAATCTCACCTGCAAATGCTTGTACTTTAAAATAACTAGTCAGCTTTGCACTTCATAACTTCTTTTTATTACTGTATGCAAGGTAGATGGGACTTTTAGACTGGGTCAGTAAGACTCTAAGTTGTAAGGAAAACACATTCATTTAATAATTAATGAGGTACAAAGGCTTCAATTAAATTACTAAGAAACACTACAGAGCAGGCTAAAGTTTAAAAGTGTTATTTAAATTGCTGTCTTAGGTCATTAAGTATATTTTTCCTGTGTTCAGAAACTCAGAAGCTATTAAACATGTTTGTGGAAGCAAGAAATTGGGCCATTAAAATCTTTTCTTTCCCACAAAATAAAAAAGTGTTGTCAAGGCTTGGAGAATTTTTAATAAGACATTTGGGCAGCTTAGAGCTCAAAAAAATGTGGGGTCTCTGACATCGCTTTAATACTTGGGTGACTTTCTATATGCAGGTTTTCCCTTTTGAACTCAAGAGCATGGCTATGTGCAGGAGTGATTGGCAAACTAATGGGTTTGCTGAACGAAAGCTTTACTTCATCCTCCGCACTTCGAACATGGAATCTGGGTTGTTCCCTAACGATCCCATGTCCCTCTTCCCTTAACCCTTTTCAGTCCAAAATGTTCTGATCCCACTTTGTGAGAACTGGAATTCTCTGATTTAAAAAACTGAGATTTTTCTTACTCGTGTTCTTAGCTTTCCTTCGCTTTTACTGAGCACGTTGCCGGACCAATGTGTCAAGGAAACTGAAATTGCAGTCCCACTGAAATCACTGGGAGCAAGCAAGAGAATCAACTCCAGGCTCAGTTCTGATGTGAATGTAGAAATGTATCATTGCTTATGAAGTGTATCATTGCTTCCAAAAATTATGAAACTAACCTAAATATTTGTACATGCAAGAAACATAGGCTTCTTCCTGTAACTGAGAAACACTCTAATAATTAGAGCGGGCAGTAAATCGTACTTCATAATCTGTTCTAAAAGCTAAGAAAATGTAGTGGCAATTACCTTATCTTTCTCACTTTTCACTTTGTTATCTCTGTTAGAGCTGTGAAAATTGGCACCTGAGAACACATGTTTCAGATCTTGTTCATGCTCAGTTTTTTGAAAGCAGAGGAGAAATTTTAAGAGTAATCTGTTCCACAAGGTTGGCAATCCTGAAGGATAGAGCTCATAGGAGACTTTTGTAAAAAGATTGATTTTTTTCTTAGATGACTTATTAGGTGCTCAAAGGCTACAGTTATCAGCAGGATCAGTTACAAATGTTAACTTTGCATGAAATTTCAGTGGAAAATCTGGGAAAGTCTAATTCTACCATCTTGGTGACTAATTTAAAAAACAATAAAATTACTTTGCTACTTTGCACAGTTCTCAAATATCTGAATAGATGCTTCTACTGGTTCACTGGATCCATGTATGGGTAAAAACTCAAAAGTACCATGTCTCTTTTCATGTGGGAAGCTGAATGTCTTAAGATAATCAATTCTTTAAGTGCTAAGACACTGAAAAATGACACAACACTAAGAAATCCACTTTCCAGCCATGTTAGGAATATCATTACAGGTTTTCCTGAAGTACTGTGAAAGTTAGAGCTTTGGTAATGATTTCAAGCTTTATAAACGGTAGTTGATTTCAGAAGGAATACAAAAGACTTAATCAAAGCATTATAGTCTGAAAAAATTTCCACATATTGTTGTGATAGTTTATCTTATACTAGAATGTAAAGTTTTAAAGAATTTGAGAAGCAGAATGTTAATTTCCAAATATGTTTTTCAACATTTTTCTTGCTATTTTTTTCTAAATTAGTTTTGCAAGTAGGAGCAGAATTTTTGATGGAAATATTTAGGACTTTTGGAGATTTTTTATATAAACTTGACTTCCAGATTAATTATCTCCAGGATCATTCCTTTCTTTCCTTTTTTTTTATATTTTATTCCTCTCTAGGACAAAAAACAAACTAATGCACAAGCTTACTGATACATGCAAACTGCATAATTTTAAATGTACCTTTATAGAAAAATCAGTACAAATCTCTGTTCGTCAATGTAACAGAGGCACAGTTCATTTTTTCCTGTGAAACTCCACAGTGCTATGCACAATCATGGCACTTCAGTTTTGAGTACACGTTTTTTTGTTTTCTTTTGTTTTGTTTTTTTTTTTAATACTGTTTACTGAGAGAGCTTTCTAAAACCAAAAAGCTCCTTGCATGCCAACCAAAGTAGCACAGGTGGCATGTCTCATGTCTCCATGTAGTCACCAAAAATCAGATGCCTTCCCTAATCTTATGTTTTAGGTTCCCTCTGATGTAAACTACTTAAGTAAATAAATAAAAAAAAAAAGTAAGTACGAATGGTCCTCTTCAGGTACCTATTTGTTCCCGTTAAGGAACTTAAGCTAGATGCTCATATTTGCAGTGGGAATATTTATTTTGTGAGACATCAAAGGGAAATTTAGTTCTCTTTAATCACTACAATCAATTTCCTTAAAAAATACCTACTGTTGGACTTCTCAGTGAAGGCTCCATGCAAGCAATGGAGAGAGCCCTCCTAATTGCAACATGCTTGGTTATAGTTTTTCTTTGTATAAGGATCACAATAATCATCATGTATGGCATTTGTACATTTGTCAAGGTCAATAAAAGAAATTAATCTATTTTAATTTATTCTCAGTCAATTTCACTACATGTGTCTTGAGTGTTAACAGGTTCTAAAAGTAAATGTATTCAATTATGTTATTGCACTGGTTGTATAAAACAAGGAGAATGTTGTTTTAAAAATGTATTTATGGGTGCTATATTGACTTTTCTATCCATCAATCAGACACACTGCGATCAACTGCAGAGCAAATTTCTCTGCTTCCACTGATAGCACGATGGAACTCTCTTCAAGAAATATCTGTATTATTCCTTGTAGGCTAGCCAATAAAACTGCATTCCATTTGCCTGTGTTATTTACTGATGATGTAAAAATCTAATACTCCTAAGAATGCTGCGTAATATTCAAGAACTTGATAAGACTGTACCCAATCACTTAAATGGATTTAAATCCCAGAGATCCATGGTTGGCTTTGCATTTGTAGAGGAGAAATGTGCCAAGACGGTTTTCCTGCACACAGGTTAGCCTGCTTCGTGTACTGAAAAGATTAATTACAGATCTCTGAACCTGATATGTTTTCTTAATATCCAACATGGCTTTTACTTTCCTCAGTCAGGCTGAAATATGTGGCTTGTTCTTGCATAATTCAACAGCAGTCTTCTCTGTGGGTGGCACTGTTTTAAGGAGTTGTAAATGCCTGCAAATTACTAAAGTGAGTGATATGATGCACAGCAGTTTGTTTAGAGTTATTTCAATGATTACAGAAAGAAGGAAAATAAGCTAGTATCCAAAATGTCAGAACATCGGAGAAGAAACACCAGTCGTATAATTTCTAGAATAGTACAAACCAATTTTCCTAGTTTTTATTTTGTGCATGTCCTCTTTACTCAGTGGAAACTAATACAACATGTAGATCCCATTTATTAGTATTGCCCAAATTCACTTTTCATCTTGCTAATCAAAGGTTTTGAATATTTCCTCTGGAAGCTGATATTTTTATTTTTTTTAAATATTTTTGTTTCAAATAGAATGATGATTTAATCTATTATTTGATAAAAATACACATATTTAGTAACTAGAAGTTACATAATATATGAAAATACACTGCAAAACCTAATCTGCATAGTTGGGAGTACTCCAAAAATGTACAACAGTAAAAATACCTGGAAGAAAATAAAAATACTTATAGAATCATAGAATCATAGAATGGTTTGGGTTAGAAGGGACCTTAAAGATCATCTAGTTCTTATGTGAAGTGTATCCAACTTTATTATCCTATGAAATTAGAGGGAATACAAGTGTTCATGAAGACCAAAGGCCCTGGTTTATCCTTTCTAATTAAAGGTATCTATTGAAGGTGCTGAAGATATATGGGGGCATGGCAGCCCTAGGTTCTCTATATAGTTAAAACCGAGAGGCAGGTATTGACTGGAAGCCAACAAACCGACCAACAATGTAAATCACTTCATGAAAACACAGGTAAAACATACTCTATTTTGAAAAAGAGGTCTTATTTGAGAAATTTTCATTGGACTTGGTGAGTGTTTCATGAGTCCCAAGATAATATTGATTCAACTTTTAAAGACTAAAATAATTCTGTCCCTTGGTTTGTAATATTCTGTTCTGTGCTTCAGTACGTGATCTCATTATTCTCTTAATCCTGTGATACAATATACCTGCAAAATAGTAAAATAATATGTGTGCTTTGTGATGCAATTTTGTGCACAATGTGAGCGAACAATTAATGAAATTAGTATAGTGCTGTGCTATAAAAGACATTGAGTTTGAAAGATTTTCAAAGGACCTGACCTGAAGTTGGACTAGATGACCTTCAGAGGTCCCTCCCCAGCCTAAAATATTCTACAATTCGGTAATCCTGAGTTTGGAGGGTTAGTCTGAGAACATTAAAGACCTCTAGGTAGACAACAAGAAATTAAAAGCCATGGAGATTTGAAAATGTCTATTGATCATTCAACAAAATACAAACAAATTCAACAAAAGGGGGTCCATATCCCCATGATTGTTCTGGAAATCCAAAAAGAATTAGTTCACTTACTTGTCATGAATGTAGAGTTCTTGCCAAATTGTAATTACAGTGATTTGAAGTTTAGTTAGAATGCCTTGTGGTTTTGGATCAGTAGAAGTCAAAGCTTCATTCTTGATGCTGGCTGTAAATTTTCTGACAAACTATTTTCCCACTGAAAAAAATGCATTTCCACTAAAACAAATTCTTCTACTGAAATATGCCAATTCTAACAAAACTTTTATCCTGGAAGGTTTTTTCAGTCCAGAATTGAATTTCCATATATGTGTGTAAGAGACAGACGATGAACTCTGAATTTCAGTCCAGAATAATCAACTCAGTGTTCGAGCACTTAACGTAAATGTCAAAGACCAATGTTTGAAGTCTCAGATGTGAATTAAAAAGAAGAGAACTTGAGTCCCATTTATCATTTTAACCATTGCAGAGATCCATTCCCATTTTCTTTTTTCTCTCCAGGCTCATGCTATTTTTTTTCCAGTACTTAAACTGGAGTATCATTATTATTATTTTAAAACCAGTCCTCTTGTAACTATGTTTGGTATCTCTTGACATTGAAAGTGAGGAATTATCCTAATATACTACCTTGTCGGGAGAAGATTTTTGAATTTACATCAAAATGACAGTAAGACTTCAAGATATTTGACCTCAGAATTATGACATAGCATGTAAAAATGTATTTTAGATAATTAGGGATGCTATAATGTGTTAATTGGATTATTCTTCTTCCTTTAACTCCTGTAAAAAAAAAAAATGCAAAACACACACAGACAAATCAAATCAAAAATCCTCACAGCAATTGAATGTCAAGGTTAATACTTAACCTTTGAATATATTTCACCTATATTACAATGTAAATATTCTTTCCACTTCTTAGTTATATAGATACAACGTACAAAAGTAGTATATGCCCTGCAGATACCTGTGTAGAAATGGTAGATGAACACAATGTTCTGGATCCCAGTTTGGGGTATTCTATGCTATTATTGTCTCAACATGATAGATGCCTTTTTCAATATGATTTATAACTTGTCATTACAGGACACTATAGTCCTCCAGACAACATTAATGTATTGATGACTCTCAAGTCAAGACGTGATTGATGCAGTTACGGAAATCGGTGACATAGGTAAGCTCGTCTTTTCAAAACTTTCTTGTTGAAATGCATAGCTGTACTGTGGGATCACAAAACAATTCTAACTTCTGAAGCATCGGATACAAAGTTCATTGAGGCACACATTTGTTTTAATGAATTTTCCTTTTTTAATTTTTAGATAAATCTCTTCTTTAGCTTTTTAAAAAATACATTTAGGATGTGAAGAAAAAATATCTGGTGTGATAACTTTTAGCAAATAATTTTTATCAAATATTGGATTTTTATCTCAAATCCACCCTGGGTTGATTTCTCCTTTGTATTTCTTACTGAAATGGATATAAATCCTGCAACATGTCTCCTTCCACTTCTCTTAAGGTTTTTATACTGAGTTCTATTCTGTTGTTTCATAGAGTTTTCAGTCTTCTCTTGTTCTAAAACCAGCAGTGAGAGTGACACTTATGGGTTTAAACACACAAATAAGACTCAGATTTAAAATTCTGAAGTATTATGTTTCTTCCTCTAAAATGCTGTTGGTGTCACTAACAAACTTATACACTATTCCTCCTAGAAAAATATCCCCTATATACTCCACTTAAGTACTGAAGTAATTGGAACAGGCAGATAAGTACTTCTTAATTGAGTTTTGCAGCGGGACGAGAGGGGGAAGATAAATGTAGAACCAAAGGGATATGTGTAGTCTATAATTGTCATTCTGCAATCTGGTTCTGCATTTCAAGACCTTTCGCAGACGCTATATCAAAAGTTAAAAGGAACACTTCATGTGATTTGACTGCACTGAGATTTTAACTTATTCAACAATGTAATAGAGAAAAAAATCTTTTTTTCCTGGTCAAAACATGACCTAATTCACTGACAACATAAGAACACACCTCTATAAGTGGTACAGATGAAGTCACCTTAAAATTATGGCCTTACTGCAAAAAGAAAAGATAGGGAACAGGAAAAGTCTATTGATATGTAAAGCTCCCACCAGAAGGGTTAGGTGAGCACAGAGAAAAGACAAGCTGTATTTACAAATTAACCCCACAGAGGAAAACAGTATGAAAGGCATCCCATAAGTTAAAGTAAAATGTATAACTGCATAATGATCTCATTTTCCTAATATATCATATTATTACATAGCTCCAGCTATGTCATTACTGCATCTAGCGGAATAGTTTATTCTGTATTGAAGGTACCAAAGTCTTCAGTCTCTGTGTGGTGTATGCAGAAATGTTGTCAGCCTAAATACTGCTACTCTATACAAACAGCTCTCAAAAGTGATCTCAAAAATGAGAAACCCCCTGAAAGTGGAGACACATCTGTCTGCGCAGTCATTGCAGATATATGTTTATTGAATCCTGAATGACCTCTTTCAGTGATATTCTCCAAAAGTAGTGAGGCCAGACTCCCATGAGTCTTGCTCTAGTTAGTGGGTGGAGGGAAATTCCTCTGTGAAATGGAGAAAGTTTCAGAGCAGGAGCCTAATTTTCAGCTTTGCCCTCTGGAGATGTTGATCTTTCTCCGTTGATCACAATTAAAATCAGGGCTGTTCAGCCTCCGGGAGCTAAAGCAAACCTTTGTGACTATCTCCTCTTCTCACCCCTTTGTCTGTTGGGTTTTTCATCTTTCTGCTAATTTCCATGCATCAAACATGCAAATAAAAATCAGGCACAGAGTACTTGAGTTGTTACGATGATTTTTGCCTTGCAAATTTTGTCTATACAATACGGAAAAATCTAGAAGCTTATAACCATGGTTTCAGACCTCCTGACATATCAGTATCTTTTTAGGAATGAGTCTTAATCCTGCACAGGAAACGCATTCCAGCATAATGAAGAATGCTGCAGTCTTGCCCTATAAATTCCTCCTAGGAAATGCAGTGTTGCCACTAGCAATCCTTGAGGGCTCAAGGATCTCTGTTTCGGAAGAATTCTGTAGTAGATATTTGGCAATATTTGCCCTGCTTTGGCTGAGTATGTTATGCTCTAGTCTTTGGAGAGGGAACCTTATCAGAAGTGACTGGCTTCTCACAGACTGTGCAGCATAATCTGTTTGCTCAATAGTGCGTTAGCAGCTGGGAAAATCTTTGAGCCATCGACCTGTTGCTGAGATTTTGGCTTTTGCTGATGATTTTTTCTCATTCCTTAGCACAAATGTAATTTTCTTTGCTCGAGCCTTGGAGCTCAGGTTAGGTGTCCCGTGTGCATTCTCAATCCTTTCTCTGCTATGTGAAGACAAGTTCTTGGTATGACCATCTGTCCATGAGCAGGAAAATCAGAGGCAGTTAGCGGGGTGGGGATGCAGCATTCAAGAGTTTCACAGTATGACTAATTTGGTAATGAGGACAAATTAACTTTTCAGTTAACTTTCTTCAAGCTTCTTGCAACTTCTCTATGTCTCTGAGCTAAAGCAAAGCATTTGGAATTCACCTCTGTTTTCGTTTTTTTTTCTGAAAAAGTAAAATTTTGATGACATAGAAAAGTATAAATATCTTCTAAGATTTAGACCAAGATGATAAACATCATGCAAAGAGAGTTATCTAACAAGCTTTATAATTTTCTACTCATTATTTAAATTATAATTTTTGATCATTCTTATAAAAATATCAAAATAATTCTTTATCCTTTAAATCAGATGAAAACTAGGCAACAATATTTTTAATGACTTTCAGGATATTATCTCGGGTTAATGAATATATATATTCTGGTATCACCTTGTGTGCTGTAAGTTTATTATTTCATTGACTCAAGTGTTTTGTATATTCTACCAACTAATAAAGGTTCATTCTTGTTCAGAAATTATGTGGAGGTTTATACATTTGGCGGGGAAATTCAGTTATTTCATCTGCTGAAATTTGAAAAAAATATCAATCCATCTTAGTATCTAGTGAATGAATAATAAAATGTAAACTTGTTTCATACTTAGAGCATGCAAATCATAGAATCTTAAGAGTGGATTTGGTTGGAAGGTACTCATGGATGTTATCTGATCTGAACCACTCAAAAGAATGTCAATTTTGAACTTGAAGTATCTTCAAAGGGAGGGAAGAAACCAATTGTTAACTGTTTTGCTTTTTCTGGTTTTGTATGTTGTTGGTTTTTTTTCCTGAGATGAAAAAATAAAATATGTTCTGTATTTTGTAGATTTTTTTTTCTTAGGGGTACAATTTAAATTCTTTACAATTTAAATTACTTTAAAATGTAAAACTCACTGTTTTCTAGGACCAAGTCAGTTATGAAATCAGAATTTAGAATTCCTAATACTCTTGTATGTTTTTAGAAATAATAGATTTGGGTTTTCATATTCAAAGAA